>JACEFZ010027175.1:0-51151 GCA_014155875.1 Cepaea nemoralis
AGGCGGTGGGGTTTTGGGGGTTCTTTATGAAACGTATTATATAAATAAACAAGCTGACAAGGCCCGGCTTCTGGCGGGGATCTAGTCTATCTATCTATCTATCTATCTATCTATCTATCTATCTATCTATCATCTATCTATCTATCCGTCCGTCCGTCCGTCCGTCCGTCCGTCCGTCCGCCCGCCCGCCCGCACGCCTGCTTATCTATCTATCTATCTATCTATCTATCTATCTATCTATCTATCTATCTATCTATCTATCTATCTATCTATCTATCTGCCTACCTGCCTGCCTGCCTGCCTGCTTATCTATCTATCTATCCATCTATCTATCTATCTATCTATCTATCTGTCTATCTGCCTACCTGCCTGCCTACCTGCCTGCCTGCCTGCCCGCCCCGCCTGCCTGCCTGCCTGCCTGCTTATCTATCTATCCATCTATCTAACTATCTATCTATCTATCTATCTATCTATCTGCCTATCTGCCTACCTGCCTGCCTGCCTGCCTGCCCGCCCACCTGCCTGCCTGCCTGCTTATCTATCTATCTATCTATCTACCTACCTACCTATCTAATCTATCTATCTATCTATCTATCTATCTATCTATCTATCTATCTATCTATCTATCTATCTATCTATCTATCTATCTATCTATCTATCTATCTATCTATCTGTCTGCCTACCTGCCTGCCTGCCTGCCCGCCCGCCCCGCCCGCCCGCCTGCCTGCCTGCCTGCCTGCTTATCTATCTATCTATCTATCTAATCTATCTATCTGTCTGTATCTGTCTGTCTGTCTGTCTGTCTGTCTGTCTGCCTGTCTGCCTGCCTGCCAGCCGGCCGGCCGACCGACAGACCGACCGACCGACCCATCTATCTAACTATCTATCTATCTATCTATCTATCTATCTGCCTATCTGCCTACCTGCCTGCCTGCCTGCCTGCCCGCCCACCTGCCTGCCTGCCTGCTTATCTATCTATCTATCTATCTACCTACCTACCTATCTAATCTATCTATCTATCTATCTATCTATCTATCTATCTATCTATCTATCTATCTATCTATCTATCTATCTATCTATCTATCTATCTATCTATCTATCTGCCTACCTGCCTGCCTGCCTGCCCGCCCGCCCGCCCGCCCGCCCGCCTGCCTGCCTGCCTGCCTGCTTATCTATCTATCTATCTATCTAATCTATCTATCTGTCTGTATCTGTCTGTCTGTCTGTCTGTCTGTCTGTCTGTCTGTCTGCCTGTCTGCCTGCCTGCCAGCCGGCCGGCCGACCGACAGACCGACCGACCGACCCTATCTATCTAATCTATCTATCTGTCTGTATCTGTCTGTCTGTCTGTCTGTCTGTCTGTCTGTCTGCCTGTCTGCCTGCCTGCCAGCCGGCCGGCCGACCGACAGACCGACCGACCGACCCACCCACCCACCCATCCACCCACCCAGTCAGCCAGCCAGCCAGCCATCTACCCACCCACCCACCCACCCACCTACCTTTCTGCCTACCTACCTACCTAACTACCTACCTACCTTTCTGTCTGTCTGTCTGTCTGTCTGTCTGTCCGCGCTATTAAATATTGATAAAAGTTACTGGAAAAAACGTCAGGACCATGTGTTGAAAGAGGAAGAGGACTATTGGAGAAAGGATGGATTGAAGGTTGTATGTTCGATTCCGGGCCGCGACCTTCATTTCAAGAGTGCATTTTTTCCGGACAATCCCGAGGGTCGTCGCTGGAGCTACGGAGTTCGTGCTTTGTGCGACGCTTTCCGCGCTGCGGAAAGAAACTGAGCATATGGGATTAAAAAAAACCTGTGCAATGCAGCCGACCCTGTCCATTGTAAGCTACTTCTTTCATTGCACCCACTCCCATACGAATCCGGATACGAATTTTTTTGTCATCTGAATTTGCAGGTTCTCATTACCGTAAACATAACTTTTTTAGCGAGAAATCACTAGTTGTTAAGCAAAACATCAAAGGAATGTCGCCGCTTTCAATGATTTAAGTTGTTTTTGGACCTATCAAAGACATATTCCTTGGGTGGGGGTAAATATAAGACGGCTGGAAAAATTTCATAACGATGCAACAGACAGTTTTCAAAATAATTGATCGTGAATGAAGGCAAACAAATGTGGACATACTATAGTAATCCGTGCAGCTGTCAACACCTCAATGATCGCTTTCTTGACTATCAACGATATTCACAAGAATTTCCTAAAGGAGAGAAAACCAACAACAACACTGCCTCCCGTGACTACACCATTTATTACACATCTTTACAGGGATGGGATTTGTACAATGTTTGCTTTGAAATAGTAATTATTAGTACTTAACTGAGTCAGTGCTAAACCAAAAGTAGATCTGGACCACACATGGTACACCATCGAGTGAACAAGTATTGTCATGTCAATGTCCGGTCACCCGGCATTGAAACTGTCAAACATACCATGAAATAAAATACAATAAATTACGCCATGACCCTAGTATGACGATATGTCGTTGTACTGTACAACTGGCAGGTCATGTTTGGCGATATATTTATTACACTTCGTCATTGAATCAATTAATAAAATGTCACAATGGGAGAGTTAGAGACGCATACTCGTGTTGAAGAATGGGAGAGTTAGAGACATATACTGGTGTTGAAGAATGGGAGAGTTAGAGACGCATACTCGTGTTGAAGAATGGGAGAGTTAGAGACATATACTGGTGTTGAAGAATGGGGGAGTTAGAGACATATACTGGAGTTGAAGAATGGGGGAGTTAGAGACATATGGTGGTGTTGGAGAATGGGAGAGTTAGAGACATATACTGGTGTTTGGAGAATGGGAGAGTTAGAGACATATACTGGTGTTGAAGAATGGGAGAGTTAGAGACGCATACTCGTGTTGAAGAATGGGAGAGTTAGAGACATATACTGGTTGTTGAAGAATGTGGGGAGTTAGAAGACATATACTGGAGTTGAAGAATGGGGGAGTTAGAGACATATGGTGGTGTTGGAGAATGGGAGAGTTAGAGACATATACTGGTGTTGGAGAATGGGAGAGTTAGAGACATATACTGGTGTTGAAGAATGGGAGAGTTAGAGACGCATACTCGTGTTGAAGAATGGGAGAGTTAGAGACATATACTGGTGTTGAAGAATGGGAGAGTTAGAGACGCATACTCGTGTTGAAGAATGGGAGAGTTAGAGACATATACTGGTGTTGAAGAATGGGAGAGTTAGAGACATATACTGGTGTTGAAGAATGGGAGAGTTAGAGACGCATACTCGTGTTGAAGAATGGGAGAGTTAGAGACATATACTGGTGTTGAAGAATGGGGGAGTTAGAGACATATGGTGGTGTTGGAGAATGGGAGAGTTAGAGACATATACTGGTGTTGGATAATGGGAGAGTTAGAGACATATGGTGGTGTTGGAGAATGGGAGAGTTAGAGACATATGGTGGTGTTGGAGAATGGGAGAGTTAGAGACATATGGTGGGGTTGGAGAATGGGAGAGTTAGAGACATATGGTGGTGTTGGAGAATGGGAGAGTTAGAGACATATGGTGGTGTTGGAGAATGGGAGAGTTAGAGACACATGGTGGTGTTGGAGAATGGGAGAGTTAGAGACATATGGTGGTGTTGGAGAATGGGAGAGTTAGAGACATATGGTCGTGTTGGAGAATGGGAGAGTTAGAGACACATGGTGGTGTTGGAGAATGGGAGAGTTAGAGACACATGGTGGTGTTGGAGAATGGGAGAGTTAGAGACACATACTGGTGTTGACGAATGGCGTTGCAACAGTGAGCTGACATTTGCAACAGATACGAGTGGAAGGTCAATAGGTCAGACAGTCGACATTGTCTCTTGCGCTCTGGCTTCGACCTCCCACCCCGGTGCAGAGTTCACGTTTGTGAACTGCTATACGCCAGGATGGTTACATTTATGTTGGGTCGCGGGGAGAGGCCCGGGGCTACTCTCGGCTCCCGGGATTTAGGTCATTCTAACATGAGACGTCCACGTGGTCGGGAGTTTGCTCTTAGACTTCCGGTTTTCTGACGGCGACGTAGGCGGTTCAGCCCGTACACCGACATTAAGATTGGGCTTAAGCTTTGACTTCTCATTAAGGAAGCAGGTAGTGGTGATGGGGGTAGTAGTAGTAGTAGTAGTAGTAGTAGTAGTAGTAGTAGTAGTAGTAGTAGTAGTAGTAGTAGTAGTAAGTAGTAGTAGTAGTAGTAGTAGTAGTAGTAGTAGTAGTAGTAGTAGTAGTAGTAGTAGTAGTAATAGTAGTAGTAGTAGTAGTAGTAGTAGTAGTAGTAGTAGTAGTAGTAGTAGTAGTAGTAGTAGTAGTAGTAGTAGTAGTAGTAGTAGTAGTAGTAGCGGGAGTAGTGGTAATGGTAGCAGTTCTGGAAGTGACAGTGGTTGTGGTGGTAGTAGTTGTGGTAGTGGTTATGGTGGTAGTAGTTATGGTAGTTTTAACATTCCGTGTGCAAATTCTGGAGATCACCCGAGATGAAAGGAATATTAATATAAATAAACTGCAAAGATTCACCAGTTGGAGCCTGCGAAGTCAAGGAGGAATAAGGTGATATGACACCACTACCAATGTGGAGCTCATGGAGAGAACTAGACAAATATCAATGTCGAGCTCATGGAGAGAACTAGACAAGTACCAATGTGGAGCTCATGGAGAGAACTAGACAAATACCAATGTGGAGCTCATGGAGAGAACTAGACAAATACCAATGTGGAGCTCATGGAGAGACTAGACAAATACCAATGTGGAGCTCATGGAGAGAACTAGACAAATACCAATGTGGAGCTCATGGAGAGAACTAGACAAATACCAATGTGGAGCTCATGGAGAGAACTAGACAAATACCAATGTGGAGCTCATGGAGAGAACTAGACAAATACCAATGTGGAGCTCATGGAGAGAACTAGACAAATACCAATGTGGAGCTCATGGAGAGAACTAGACAAATACCAATGTGGAGCTCATGGAGAGAATTAGACAAATACCAATGTGGAGCTCATGGAGAGAATTAGACAAATACCAATGTGGAGCTCATGGAGAGAATTAGACAAATACCAATGTGGAGCTCATGGAGAGAACTAGACAAATACAAATGTGGAGCTCATGGAGAGAAGTTAGACAAATACCAATGTGGAGCTCATGGAGAGAACTAGACAAATACCAATGTGGAGCTCATGGAGAGAACTAGACAAATACCAATGTGGAGCTCATGGAGAGAATTAGACAAATACCAATGTGGAGCTCATGGAGAGAACTAGACAAATACCAATGTGGAGCTCATGGAGAAAGTTAGACAAATACCAATGTGGAGTCCATGGAGAGAATTAGACAAATACCAATGTGGAGTCCATGGAGAGAATTAGACAAATACCAGTGTGGAGCTCATGGAGAGAATTAGACAAATATAAATGTAGAGCCCATGGAGAGAATTAGACAACTACCAATGTGGAGCCCATGGAGAAAATTAGACAAATACCAATGTGGCGCTCATGGAGAGAACTAGACAAATACCAATATGGAGCTCATGGAGAGAACTAGACAAATACCAATGTGGCGCTCATGGAGAGAACTAGACAAATACCAATGTGGAGCTCATGGAGAAAGTTAGACAAATACCAATGTGGAGTCCATGGAGAGAACTAGACAAATACCAATATGGAGCCCATGGAGAGAATTAGACAAATACCAATGTGGAGCCCATGGAGAGAATTAGACAAATACCAATGTCGAGCTCATGGAGAGAATTAGACAAATACCAATGTCGAGCTCATGGAGAGAACTAGAAAAATACCAATGTGGAGCTCATGGAGAGAACTAGACAAATACCAGTGTGGAGACCATGGAGAGAATTAGACAAATACCAATGTCGAGCTCGAGGAGAAAATTAGACAAATACCAATGTGGACCTCATGGAAAGAGCTAGACAAATACCAATGTGGAGCTCATGGAGAGAATCAGACAAATACCAATGTTGAGCTCATGGAGAAAATGAGACAAATACCATGGAGAGAAATAGACAAATACCAATGTGGAGCTCATAGACAGAACTGGACAAATACCAATGTTGAGCTCATGGAGAAAATGAGACAAATACCATGGAGAGAACTAGACAAATACCAATGTGTAGCTCATGGAGAGCACTAGACAAATACCAATGTGGGGCTCATGGAGAGAATTAGACAAATACCAATGTGGCGCTCATGGAGAGCATTAGACAAATACCAATGTGGGGCTCATGGAGAGAATTAGACAAATACCAATGTGGCGCTCATGGAGAGAACTAGACAAATACAAATGTGGAGCTCATGGAGAAAGTTAGACAAATACCAATGTGGAGTCCATGGAGAGAACTAGACAAATACCAATGTGGCGCTCATGGAGAGAACTAGACAAATACCAATGTCGAGCTCATGGAGAAAGTTAGACAAATACCAATGTGGAGTCCATGGAGAGAACTAGACAAATACCAATGTGGAGCTCATGGAGAAAGTTAGACAAATACCAATGTGGAGCTCATGGAGAAAGTTAGACAAATACCAATGTGGAGTCCATGGAGAGAATCAGACAAATACCAATGTTGAGCTCATGGAGAAAATGAGACAAATACCATGGAGAGAAATAGACAAATACCAATGTGGAGCTCATAGACAGAACTGGACAAATACCAATGTTGAGCTCATGGAGAAAATGAGACAAATACCATGGAGAGAACTAGACAAATACCAATGTGGAGCTCATGGAGAGCACTAGACAAATACCAATGTGGGGCTCATGGAGAGAATTAGACAAATACCAATGTGGCGCTCATGGAGAGCATTAGACAAATACCAATGTGGGGCTCATGGAGAGAATTAGACAAATACCAATGTGGCGCTCATGGAGAGAACTAGACAAATACAAATGTGGAGCTCATGGAGAAAGTTAGACAAATACCAATGTGGAGTCCATGGAGAGAACTAGACAAATACCAATGTGGCGCTCATGGAGAGAACTAGACAAATACCAATGTCGAGCTCATGGAGAAAGTTAGACAAATACCAATGTGGAGCTCCATGGAGAGAACTAGACAAATACCAATGTGGAGCTCATGGAGAAAGTTAGACAAATACCAATGTGGAGCTCATGGAGAAAGTTAGACAAATACCAATGTGGAGTCCATGGAGAGAACTAGACAAATACCAATGTGGAGCTCATGGAGAAAGTTAGACAAATACCAATGTGGAGCTCATGGAGAAAGTTAGACAAATACCAATGTGGAGTCCATGGAGAGAACTAGACAAATACCAATGTGGAGTCCATGGAGAGAACTAGACAAATACCAATGTGGAGTCCATGGAGAGAACTAGACAAATACCAATGTGGAGTCCATGGAGAGAATTAGACAAATACCAATGTGGAGTCCATGGAGAGAATTAGACAAATACCAGTGTGGAGCTCATGGAGAGAATTAGACAAATATAAATGTAGAGCCCATGGAGAGAATTAGACAAATACCAATGTGGAGCCCATGGAGAAAATTAGACAAATACCAATGTGGAGCTCATGGAGAGAACTAGACAAATACCAATATGGAGCTCATGGAGAGAACTAGACAAATACCAATGTGGCGCTCATGGAGAGAACTAGACAAATACCAATGTGGAGCTCATGGAGAAAGTTAGACAAATACCAATGTGGAGTCCATGGAGAGAACTAGACAAATACCAATGTGGAGTCCATGGAGAGAATTAGACAAATACCAATGTGGAGCCCATGGAGAGAATTAGACAAATACCAATGTGGAGCTCATGGAGAGAACTAGACAAATACAAATGTGGAGCTCATGGAGAAAGTTAGACAAATACCAATATGGAGCCCATGGAGAGAACTAGACAAATACCAATATGGAGCCCATGGAGAGAACTAGACAAATACCAATATGGAGCTCATGGAGAGAACTAGACAAATACCAATATGGAGCTCATGGAGAGAACTAGACAAATACCAATGTGGAGCTCATGGAGAAAGTTAGACAAATACCAATGTGGCGCTCATGGAGAGCACTAGACAAATACCAATGTGGGGCTCATGGAGAGAATTAGACAAATACCAATGTGGCGCTCATGGAGAGCACTAGACAAATACCAATGTGGGGCTCATGGAGAGAATTAGACAAATACCAATGTGGCGCTCATGGAGAGAACTAGACAAATACAAATGTGGAGCTCATGGAGAAAGTTAGACAAATACCAATGTGGAGTCCATGGAGAGAACTAGACAAATACCAATGTGGCGCTCATGGAGAGAACTAGACAAATACCAATGTCGAGCTCATGGAGAAAGTTAGACAAATACCAATGTGGAGTCCATGGAGAGAACTAGACAAATACCAATGTGGAGCTCATGGAGAAAGTTAGACAAATACCAACGTGGAGCTCATGGAGAAAGTTAGACAAATACCAATGTGGAGTCCATGGAGAGAACTAGACAAATACCAATGTGGAGTCCATGGAGAGAACTAGACAAATACCAATGTGGAGTCCATGGAGAGAATTAGACAAATACCAATGTGGAGTCCATGGAGAGAATTAGACAAATACCAGTGTGGAGCTCATGGAGAGAATTAGACAAATATAAATGTAGAGCCCATGGAGAGAATTAGACAAATACCAATGTGGAGCTCATGGAGAGAATTAGACAAATATAAATGTAGAGCCCATGGAGAGAATTAGACAAATACCAATGTGGAGCCCATGGAGAAAATTAGACAAATACCAATGTGGAGCTCATGGAGAGAACTAGACAAATACCAATATGGAGCTCATGGAGAGAACTAGACAAATACCAATGTGGCGCTCATGGAGAGAACTAGACAAATACCAATGTGGAGCTCATGGAGAAAGTTAGACAAATACCAATGTGGAGTCCATGGAGAGAACTAGACAAATACCAATGTGGAGTCCATGGAGAGAATTAGACAAATACCAATGTGGAGCCCATGGAGAGAATTAGACAAATACCAATGTGGAGCTCATGGAGAGAACTAGACAAATACAAATGTGGAGCTCATGGAGAAAGTTAGACAAATACCAATATGGAGCCCATGGAGAGAACTAGATAAATACCAATATGGAGCTCATGGAGAGAACTAGACAAATACAAATGTGGAGCTCATGGAGAAAGTTAGACAAATACCAATGTGGAGTCCATGGAGAGAACTAGACAATTACCAATATGGAGCCCATGGAGAGAATTAGACAAATACCAATGTGGAGCCCATGGAGAGAATTAGACAAATACCAATGTCGAGCTCATGGAGAGAATTAGACAAATACCAATGTCGAGCTCATGGAGAGAACTAGAAAAATACCAATGTGGAGCCCATGGAGAGAACTAGACAAATACCAGTGTGGAGACCATGGAGAGAATTAGACAAATACCAATGTCGAGCTCGAGGAGAAAATTAGACAGATACCAATGTGGACCTCATGGAAAGAGCTAGACAAATACCAATGTGGAGCTCATGGAGAGAACTCGACAAATACCAATGTGGAGCTCATGGAGAGAATCAGACAAATTCCAATGTGGAGCTCATGGAGAAAATCAGACAAATACCATGGAGAGAAATAGACAAATACCATTGTGGAGATCATAGACAGAACTGGACAAATACCAATGTGGAGCTCATAGACAGAACTGGACAAATACCAATGTGGAGCTCATAGACAGAACTGGACAAATACCAATGTTGAGCTCATGGAGAAAATGAGACAAATACCATGGAGAGAAATAGACAAATACCAATGTGGATCTCATAGTCAGAACTGGCCAAATACCAATGTGGAGCTGATGGAGAGAACTAGACAAATACTAATGTGGAGTTCACGGTGAGAATCAGACAAATATCAATGTGGAGCTCATGGAGAGAACTAGAAAAATGCTAATGCTGAGCTCTTGGAGAGAACTAGACAAATACCAATAAGGAGCTTACGGAGAGAACTAGACAAATATCAACTTGGAGCTCATGGAGAGAACTTGACAAATACCAATGTGGAGCTATAGAGAGAACTAGACAAGTACCAATGTGGAGCTTACAGAGAAAACTAGACAAATACTAGTGTGGAGCGCATGGAGAGAACTAGACAAATACCAATGTGGAGCTCATGGAGAGAACTAGACAAATACCAATGTGGAGCTCATGGAGAGAACTAGACAAATACCAATGTGGAGCTCATGGAGAGAACTAGACAAATACCAATCAACCACGATGTGAGCAATGGACATTGGCGCTAGATAAGCATACAGTGATAAAACCGAGAATTATAAAAAGCCTTACTCTGGAACCCACAAGGCCAAAGAAATAAGGGAAGGCCTAACACCTCACTGAGAAAAGAATACAAACAGAAATGAATAATACGAGAAGGGCTGATCTACACGGGATAGCTAAAGACAGGAATGATTGGAGTGAGTTGATTCAGGACCAGTGCTCCAATGAGGGAAAGAGAGCAAAAGAAGAAGAAGACTAAGTGTTACAAGTGGCTAGTTATCTCAGAGGGCAGGTGTCTGTGGATGAACATGATCTTCTGTGCTAGTCGTCTACATGGCACACAATGATGATAATGATGATGATGATTATCTACACGGCAGTGCACCTGTTCTATCACTGAAACAATGAAGACATTTGTTACATGTAATCTGGCATCCGTAACGCTTGTAACTGTGAATAAATTGCCCACCCAAGTTTCTCTCGTCAGGTCACGCTATTCAGTTACGAAGACTATTATGTTTGTTTTAAACATTTCACTCCACCATAAGCCCAGCTTTGTGATAGCACATACACATATTTCTGGGACGTTAATGTGGTGATTTTGTCACATGCACATAAAAGATTAATTTTCTAAATACAGTAAAACTTTGATCAACCGTTACTCGTTTAACCGACAGTTTCTGATATCCGTCATCGTCTTTAAACAAAAAATTAAATAAATAAATAAATAATGCCTGAGTATCAACAAAAGGACTTTATTGTCAATGTCGCCACTGTCTGGGCTGACCTTAAAGTGTCTAACCTCAAGAATGGCTGGAATAAACTCTTGGCAGAATCTATTGACGAAACTGAAGGAACTAAGACTGTTAGTGTTCACGACATTGTGCACCTGTGCAATAATGTAGGTCTCTGTGGCTAAGGGCTTGCGAACGCGATTTGTGAGCCCGTATACCCGGGATCGAAACACAGCGGTGCTGGTCTTTTCGAAAAAGGTATAGGAGCCAGTCGTTCAGAAAGCAATGACAAACTACTGAACGTAAAATTTACCCAGGAATCACGAACAGCGAAAATGCTGGGGTTGATTGCTACGTCCTGTGAAGGATATGCAACTTAATTTAATTCTTTTTTAAACAGTAAAAACATTACGCCAGAAGAAGTAACAGATTTGTTGGGCTGTGACAAAATGGATGGAGGCTTTGACATTTTGAACGGTGATGAAATTGTTTCTAGTGTGACTACCATTGGAGAAGAAGAAATTGATGACGACGAAGGATCAGTTCTTAACCAAAAGCCTACAACTAGCCACATAGAAGCAGAAACAATGTTATCAAAGTGCATCGACTGGTTTAAAATGCTAGAGAAGGCAAATGCAACACAGATCCTACTTCTGTGTAACATACGGAACATGGCCGCGCTCAAGCCTCAAAGACACAGAAGGAGATGACAGATTATTGTAAAGTAACGTGGGTTTATAGTATTACAATACATTTCTGTAAGTTACTACTTTTATATTGAAGTTTATATTGATCGTTTTGAAAAATTAAATACAATATGTATGTATTATTCACTTTCAAAGAATTTCATTTTCATTTTCCTCTCAAACCCCCAGTGAAATCACGTTACTGTACATATGTATTAAGAGATTTCTGTTATCTGTCTATTCGGTTATCCGCCACAGCCCTGGTCCCGACGGTGACGGTTAATCGAAGTTTTACTGTAGTGTATTGTGGACAGCTTGTCTAAAAAGTTGTGTAATTTTACCACGGCGGTGCTGAGTTTCGGCCTATTTTTACCATTTCGAACGGCCACTGATGCTTAAAGTGGGTAGCGTGTTTACAGGAGCTTCATGTTTTTAGCCCTAATTTGAGAAGTCTAGGAATCGATACACTATAACAGGAACTGGGGTGGATGATAATTTCAGGTTCTGTATTTTACAATAAGCAATCAAGCTTCGCCTCCACAATAAATGTTGGCTGCAACAAGTCTCCAATATTTGCTGTTTCTGGCGTTGGTTATATTTTCTGATAAAATCCTGTTCGTCCATTATTTGATAGTGTATTCCTATTTATTTGATCGTGTATTCCTATTTATTTGATCGTGTATTCCTATTTATTTGATAGTGTATTCCTATTTATTTGATAGTGTATTCCTATTTAACTTTTGTTTTGTTTTGCGCTCACTCGCTATGAACTCAAACGTAGTCCACACTCACTACTTCTAGTAGCGCTGGACTGAATTTTCCGTGTGGATTAACTTTCCCTATTACCAGTATCCCTCGTCATCAAGCGAACCTACTACGACTTCAGAGGCACTTGTAATTTACGTCCTTAAGTCAAGGACGAGAAGTCAACATTTTAGTCCAGCTTTCCGGTGTAGGGGTTGAACCCCTTACTTCGGCATCAGCACACTGGATGTTTAAGAACTCACGTTCTTATCCATTCTGCCATGTTGACCTCCTCCTATTTTATTTTGCTGACCTGTCTTTGATGTTTCAATTCAAGGTTGTTTTTATAAGAGTAGCACGCCTTTAATGTGGCCGGATTATTTAACATATCTTGTGTGTTTTTTTGTGTTTTTTACTTCCATGAACTTTCTTTTCATTTCCAGATTCTTTGAAACATTTATATGTCTTGGTTTTTGTTTCCTGGAAAGACGACATATTCTTCTGTAATTTCGCATTCGTAGGAACTATGTCGGTCTCTCTGGCCGAGGGGTTACACCACTTTCTCCGTAATCCCGTTTATCACGCAGAGTCTCATAGCGGGCGAGAGCTGGGAACGGTTCGTCTCCCGCTGGTGACTTGCGGGATAACTGAGCCAGCCGCTCAGAAAGCAATGACAAACTACTGAGCGTAATCTTGCCAAGAAATCAACAGACAGCTGAAAGATGCTGCTGTTGACAGCGATGTCCTGTAAAAGGATATGCGAATTTAAAAAAAAAAAAGGGAACTCAGTTCCTTTTACAAGAGGGTTCAAAGTCTGCATGTTTTAAGTTGAAGGCCTACGTTTAATCTGTAAACCACTTCACACCTCATGGTCAACACATGGCAAAAAAACATACACACTACATTAATTTCATAGACTGCGGCCTCATGGGACGTCACTGTTTCCGAGATCACAGATTGTATGGCGACTTATGGGCACGCCTCTATTTCCCAGACTAAGTCTACATGGTAACCTCAGGGGACACCCCCCCCCCCCCCACTTTCCTGTTTAGCAGATTACAGGCTGCATTGCAATCGCTGGTGGCGCCACTGTCTTTCAGACTAGGTCCTGTATAGTGTCAGCTTAAGACGCCACTGCTTCCCAGACTACGGCGTGTATGCCGACCTCAAGGAGCTGTACTGTTCCCCAGACTGCAGCCTATATGGCAACAACTGGAGACGCCACTGTTTCCCAAACTACGGCCTGTTTGGCAACAACTGGAGACGCCACTGTTTCCCAGACTACAGCCTGATGCTGACCCCTGGAGACGCCACTGTTTCCCAAACTACGGCCTGTTTGGCAACAACTGGAGACGCGACTGTTTCCCAGACTACAGCCTGATGCTGACCCCTGGAGACGCCAATGTTCCCCAGACTACAGCATATATTTCAACAACTGGAGACGCCACTGTTTCCCAGACCACGGACTGCATGTTGACCCTGGATACTCCACTGTAAAGTATTTTCGTGAGCAGATGCTATGTTGGGAAAAGACCAATATATTACCGTGTCTATTTGAACTCTTTCTGTAGCCAGTAACACGACATGTGTGGTATGCTAATGTCCATGTGTATAAAATAACGCGCAGTGTGTTCTTATATCATTCACAGTTGGTCTGGGTATACTAAACACATCTGGCTAGATATATTAGCATACAAGCACAGTATATATTGCGTTATTGAAAGTAATTCACTCATGCTTTTTCTTCGCAGATATTGCCCCTTTGGATATCTGGCGGGAAATCTTGTGCGACTGAAGGAGCTAAAGAGATCATTCATGGACATTATCAAAATGTCTTCCCCCGGAAGTCGACTTCTGAAAAAGATCAATACACGGTCATCCCGGACACGCACTTTCAAAGTAGCCATCTTGGGTCAAAATGGAGTCGGAAAAACTGGTATGTTTATCAGTTATGTCCATGTTCTTTTCAAGACTGAACTATGTAGTAATTAATTAATTAGGGAATAAACAACAGGAGAAAGACAATTTGGAGTCATTGCCTACGTGCCCCAGCCCTCGGAGAGTGTAAAGAAGGTGTCAAAATATTAGCATACCGTGAACACAGTTTTAACGACCAGAAATTTCCTGTTGTGACGGCACTACCGTGTAGTGTACATAACATACAAGTAGACAATCTTCGTTTATACAACTAGCAGATAAGCACACAATCTTCGTGTATACAACTAGCAGATAAGTAGATAATCTTCATTTACACAACTAAGAGATGGTAGCCAATCCAGGCGTATGCAACTCACACAATCTTCGTCTATACAACTAAAACATAAGTAGACAAACTGACTGATAAACAGATACAGATACTCCTCGTTTATACAATTAACAGATAAGTAGACAATTTTCACGTATATAACTAACATATAAGTCGACAATCTTCATTTTTACAAGAAACACATAACAAAACGTCCCAATCTATCAGTAATACTCTATGCCGTGTGACATTGGTGATCATGTCTACCCACAGCTTCTATCTCGATTCTTGTGTTTCCAATAAATATTGCTATCCATGTTCCTCCATGCCATGATTTCAACTGTTCACCATCTTCTCTCTTGTTTCCCCCGCTCCCCTCCTCCCCAGCTTTCGTGTTGTCACGAAGTACTCCAGCTTTGCCCTACTCATGACATGTCCAAACAATAAGGACTATTTTCTTCTGAAGCGATAAGCCAGAGTGAGTGAACTTCTTTCAAGATATCTTCATTGCTCTTTCTTTCCGTCCGCGGTGGTCTATAAAACCACATCTCCGCAGTTTTCACATAATTCCTCACGTGTCTGTGGATTGTTAAATCAATTATTTAATACAGGAAAAGAATCCTTGTATATACGTTCACGATACAAACAACCGCGGACAGATGTAAAAGCACTCCACGTGAAATTCACAGCTCACAGTGTCGCTCCACGCACTTAACTCAGTAGCTGGGCGACGTAACCATGCAATACCAGCCTAACATGAGGAAAATGCGTAAGCAAACCGTAGCCACAAGCATAAACACTGCAGAGTCCTTAACAGCTCAACTGCCAATCCTCCATGTTTGGCCGGAAGTCTTCAATGTTACGGTCAGAAGCCTGTGCAGGCCCCAGGTTCTGAAAAATTTCTGCATGTCGGTTGCTGAACAAACTTAGTGTTGTGTGGCTATTGTTTTTCTAGTGACTCCCGCTTTCAGAAAAATGGCGGCCGGTCGGTTGCTGAACAAACTAGGTTTACCTTATGCAGTAACGTGTGGCTCTTGGTTTTCTAGTGACTGCCGCTTTCAGAAAAATGGCGGCCGGTTGGTTGCCGAACCTTCGGGGTTTGCCATATGCAGTAATGTGTGACTGCTGGTTTTCTAGTGACTGTCGCTTCCATCGACGATGAACTGTATTTTTCTTTGCGGACTTTTGTGTTGGCATTCTGGCAGCGGCATTTTGTATAGTGTACTTGTCCGGGCTGTTGGTTTGTCGAGACTCTTGTCTGTTCCATTTGACACGTGGGGCAGGGAGGAGCAATTTGTGTGATATTCACTGGCCAGGGACCATGGAGGGACCCTTTGTCGTGAAGTTGGAACCGTGACTAACTAACTAACTGATTAACTAACTTGTATACACTTTGAGGCGTATGGGTTTATGATGCGAACTGCATATGTTTATAGACAAGTCGGCCAGTTAATACAGCAGTGAAATAAGGTCAGCCCGTTTATAGAGGATGTGGGCATGTTATGGGGTTGCCCGCATACCCAGTGGCTTGACAGCTGCAGGGATATTATGGGATGTTACATTACACCAGTTAGGAGGAGGGGAGTGGTTAGCTATAAGTGGTAGATTGAGGCGTGCAGTCGTGTGTGTTTATAACTGATAGATTATGATGTTTTGTTATGTGTTATAACTTCTAGATTGGGACATTTTGTTGCGTATGTGTGTTGTGTTATGTTGTGTTGTGTGTTGTGTGTGTGTGTGTGTGTTGTGTGTGTGTGTGTGTGCGTGCATGCGTGTGTGTGTGTGTATGGGTTTATGATGCGTGCGTGCGTGCGTGCGTGCGTGCGTGTGTGTGTGTGTGTGTGTGTGTGTGTTAGACGAAGGCTTGAGAATACCTGTACTTAAAAGCTTTGCACCTGCTCGATCCACCTTGCATCGAACAACCTCAGAATGCTGATCTTATAATGTTTCGTTTCCTCCACCACCTGTTCTTTCATAGCTTTCATAGTTCATACTCCCAGGTGCCATTTCGGTGCTGTGATTTGTTCATAGTTTCATCCTCCCAGGTGCCATGTCGGTGCTGTGGGTCCTCATTAGTTCATAGTTTCATCCTCCTATGTACCATGTCTGTACTGTGTGTCTTCATTAGTTCATAGTTTCATTCTCCCAGGTGCCATGTCGGTGCTATGTGTCCTCATTGATTCATAGTTTCATTCTCCCAGGTGCCATGTCGGTGCTATGTGTCCTCATTGATTCATAGTTTCATTCTCCCAGGTGTCATGTCTGTGCTATGTGTCCTCATTGATTCATAGTTTCGTCCTCCCAGGTGCCGGTCCTGGAGATTGTCCCTGGTGAAAGGAAGTTGATCAGGGGCCCAGAATCCTTGCACCTTTCTCAGGATCGCGCCATAGCTCTTGTCATAGTCTCTTTTCCGCTCGGTTCGCTGAGTTCATCTACTGTCTTTAAAAGTTCATGGGTGGTTGGATTTTGTGGCTGAATGTTTCTACGTAATCGGATAACCTGCCACAAGCAGAACACTTCATGGTCGTCTCTAATGACATGCATGATAGTGTACAGTGTTACCATTCTGGGACGTTTCATATTGCCAAAGTGTGTCAGTTTCCTAGACATAGCGTTGTTTATATACGCTTCTCGATGTCCAGATGTGGTACCATGTCCACATTATTCATTTCCTTGAACCGACGGTTCTCTACGAATTTTTTTTTTTTTTTTTTTTTTTAGATACGTATGTTCAAAAGCCCCGGTTTTCTTCTTTAGTGATTGCGAAATTGTCCATGATTGGCATCCGTATGTTACGGGTCGTTTGTATAGTGCAGAAGAACAGGTTATATCATCGCGGTTTAGAGAGAAAGGTGTTGCAGGCAGTGACTAGAGAATCTGACTGACGCTCAAGACTCCGAGGAAAGGCTACACGGATGCATAATCAGACGGCTACCGGTAATATTAGTGCTGGGATCTTCTCTGACTGTTGAAGATGAGAACGGAGCGCGTGTAGGAATAACCTGAGTGTGGTGATGTTTGCCCTTGATTCCACCACTCGTATGTTGTGGAGGGAAAGATGTATATTCTCAAGATTGTTGCTATAATTATAATGTTTTTCGCCGGCCGTGCGCTGCAAGCCCTGAATGCTGTTTAATGAAGTAATAGAATAATTATTTTGTATGGTGAAGAGTTCGTTCCTATTGTATTTTTCTTCCTTTTCAATCACGTCTTCTCTTGATTGCCATCATTATCATTAAGTGCCTTGTCGGTTGGCGTCGATGATCATGTTTCTCCGCAAATTGCGATCTCCTACGGCACGGAGCAGTTCACGTGTTGACTCCCTTCCGTGCCATGACACAAGACTGTCAAGAATTTTCTCACGTTGTCTTCATCTATCTCTTTTCCCACAAATCTTTTAGGTTGTCACAACATGTTTCAATTTTTGTTTTATCATAATGTGACCAAAAATGATGACTGACACTTTCTGACGTTTGTAATAAGTTGTCTTTGCGACTTAGCTTCACTCAAAATGTCCAGATTGCTCATTTTTACTGTTTCTACTCATGATATTACTACACAATACACGGTTAATTGTCATCGCCATCTCATGAGTACCATGAACTATTTTGGGAGCAGAGGAAGTTCTAAACGTTAGCACGTTTGTCTGTCATTATACAAGTCGGCGTTCAATCGACAGCAGTGACAGGGTTCCTGTTTCTTGTGTGCGGCCATGGGGTCGACTCTGCTTCATATGAAGCAAACCGGGTATCTGTCAACATTCTCTAGGAATTGGTTGGGAAAACCGGATATCTGTCATTCTCTAGGAATTGTTTGAGAAATACAGGTGGCGTGGGTGAGAACTGGTCAACCATCCCCATTATGCCGTGATTTAGATTATCTGTAGGACCACCCAAGTGGCATCTTGACGAGACTATCTTCGGGTGTATTATTTCAATAATATAACAGTGATTGCTTGTGGCGTAGTGGCTAGATACTCGCCTGTCGTACCTGTGGTCTTGTCCGTAAAGTCACCTTCATCTTCGTCCCGAGACATGCGGGAGTCGAGGGAAATGAACGAGCTGACAAACTGGCTGGCTCTGCACCCCCTGTAGATGGCCAGCCCATGGATCGTGCTGATGTTATTAACGTCCTTAAAGATATGGCGAGAACAGAGGACTTTGACGTCAGTGATTCCACATCGCTGTCCAGGATGAAAGACCTGGGAGTAAGAATCGGCACAGCCAGACGCGAGAGGTACATCGGGAAAACAAAGCGCCTCGTCAACCAACACAGAACTGGCACTATTAGCCACCGGACGCTGATGCATATGCTGGGGGGGGGGAGGATCTGAGCACCTATGGACATGTCCGGAGTGCAATGAAGATACCCCAACTGATAACTGATAACTGATAACTGACCTGTGGTCTTATGTTCGATTCTCGTCAGGACGGTTGCGAATTTTTTAAAATTGATATGGGCTCCCAGGAAATGTCTTTGGAAGTAAAGACAGCCTGCTTGATTCCGACCACATCAGCCACTGAGTGCCGTTTGGTCTTTGAAAATATGGGTCTAGTTTTCTGATAACGTTTTAAGAAAAGCCATTCACCGATTTACTTAATAGATTGCACATAACCTTGTGTTGTGTGCAACCGTCACGCCCACCTGAACTAAACAAATGCAGTCAACGGCCCGTGACCTAGGTAAGCTGCCGTGGATACACGATTATCACATTTCTCAATACGATTTATTAAAATCATACATTCGTTCGATTTATACTATACGCATGTCTGAGTTGTCAGGTGTTAATGCGGATTCAAGAATCTATTAGACATATTATGTTGCCAGTTGGTAGGTTGACACCTGGGTTTCATATTTATTTGTTTGTGCGCATATTTGGTCTGTCTTAAAGTGGACGGGGTTCATAAAGTGCTGTTTAGTCTTTCCTCTTTTATCCCAGCTCGTGAAAGTGTAAACAGAGCGTACATTATTGGTTAGTATGTCCTTCTTTCCCAGCGTGTGAAAGTGTAAACATGTATACAGTATTGTTTAGTCTGTCCTTCTATCCCAGCGTGTGAAAGTGTAAAAATTCTTACAATACTGTTTAGTCTGTCTTTCTATACCAGCGTGTGAAAGTGTAAACATGCTTACAGTATTGTTTAGTTTGTCCTTCTATCCCAGCACGTGAAAGTGTAAAATGTACGTAATTTGTTGTTTAGTATTTTCTCTTCCAGCTCCGTGGCTAAAGGCTTGCGAACGTGGTTCGTGAGCCGGGTACCAGGCGTTCGAAGCTCAGCTGCGACCGATTTGTGCAGTAGACCGTGTCGCGTTGTGTTATAACGTGCTGGTATGGGAACCGGTCGTTCAGAAAGCAATGGCAAACTACTGAACGTAACACTTGCCTAGTACATCAACAGCAGCTGAAAAATGCTGGTGTTGACTGCAACGTCCCGTAAGGGATACGCAACAACAACAACAACAAATTTTCGCTTCTAGCCCAGCGTGTGAATGTGTAAACAGTAGATGCAATATTGTTTAGTTCTAATCTTCAACCTCAACGTGTGGAAATTACGTAAAGCACGGTTTAGTCTTGTCTTGTCCACCCATGGATATAGAGGTACTATAGGTTTATTGAATCCTTCCCCTCCTACAGCTGGATATACCGGTACTCAATCTTAGTTAAGTCTTTCCTAAGTCCTTGGTACGCAGGTACATCAATAAACACACATAGTATTGTTTGGCTTTCACAGAAGGAAATGAAGAAAGTAGAGACTAGAGGGCGCACTAGACAACATAAAATCTGAAAGCTATAGTTACCTACTGGGATTCGAACCTGTCACCTCTAAATGGCGGCAGTGCCTCGCTGCAGGAACAAGTGTACTTAGACGCATGACCAACAAGACACTCCAAACAAGTGTCTTCATTAGTCATATCTATCATACACATGAACCTACAACTATGGAATACGGATAGAATTCGTATCAAACCATTGAGATAGCACCATAGGTCTCTTAATTTATATTAAACCAGTATAGATCAAATAACAAACACACAAACACATTGGACCGTAATGCTGTGTCGAGTATTAACAAACATTTAAAGAAGAGAAATGATTGGTCGGTTCTAATGCTGTACACGTATTACACAGGAAAATCAATTGGGGAACACGTTGAGGCCGTTACATAAATAAACACACATAGTATTGTTTGGCGCTCACAGAAGGAGATGAAGGAAGTTGAGCACAGGGTGCATCATAAAGATGTTCTGCTGGTCCGGAGATAACCATTACAATTAGGAAAGGTGCTCACAATATCATATGTATTACAAGCCTAATTCTTATGAGAGTGGCGCTATGTATAAAGTTCAGAGAAGTCACGGCTGCAAGAGGATATATGTCTTTGTTAACTATGAACACCTTGACTGTTCGCGATGTTATTGTTTGTTGAACTTGACTTTCCGTGTTATCTTGTTCCCCAGCGTTCACAGTCCGCTTCTGTACCAGACGATATATCGGAGACTATGACCCTGATCTAGGTAAGACAACCTCGTAATATCATCTCGCTGTTGTGGTTTATTGATTATCTCCCTTAGACTGATTATAATTCACATAGTTGTCACATAGTGTGAACTTATACTGAGATCTACAGAAAATATGCCAAGGATTCTGGTTGGTGGACATAATATAAATAACTTACGTTATGCTGATGATACCGTCTTAATAGCAACAAGTCAGAAGGATCTACAGAATGTGATAGATACAGTGGTTGTAGAAAGTGAAAACATGGGCCTTAGTTTGAATAATAGAAAGACAGAAGTCATGGTGATATCAAAGAAATAGATTGTACCTAAATGTGGATTAACAAACAGGACAGGTGCACAAATTTAGATATCTAGGCACATGAATAACATCAGATAGAAGATACATCACTGAGATAAAGAACAGAATGGGACAAGCAAACACTGCATTCTATCAAATTAAAAACGTTTTGTGCAATAAGCCATTGTCCTTAACAGTTAGAAAAAGAGTTCTTGCATGTTACATAGAACTAGTTTTAACAGACAGCTGCGAGTCCTGGACAATTATTAACCATGGAAACAAATCCCTGGAAGCCTTGGAGATGTGATATTTTTTACAAGAATGCTGAAAATTAATAGGACAATTCAATTCAACTTTTTTTTTTTTTCCAATTCAACTTTATTTTAAAAGGGTTACAAATTGGGCACGCAGGCCCGTCTTACATTCGGCCCTTCCAATCACTCACCTTTCATTCATCAATAGAGCATGATGCATTCACATAGGAAAATGCATTGTCAAATGAATGTTGTAAACATAAACAATGCATATTACAATGTTATGAGGCACATCCCTCACACACCCACACAAATCCCCATCCACCCACACACAACCCACACCCACCCACATACATCCCCATCCACCCACATACAACCCCAACCCACCCACCCACCCACACACACCTCACCCACCCACATATATCACCAACCCATACACCCACACCCTCCATCCACCCACACACATCTCCCACCCGCACACACCCCCACCCACCCCTGCCTCCCACATACCCACCCTACCCACCCACACAGCCTCACCCAGCCTTACACACCCCCACTCACCCACACACTTCCCCTACACACACCCCAGCCACACACCCACTTACCCACACACACCCACACCCAAACACATCCTTCCCTATTAACACACATCCCCACACATACACATCTCTCCACAACACACCCATCACCCAGCCCACACATACCCACCACTCATATCCACACACCTCCAACCACCCAGCAAAACACTCATCCCCCAACCACACAAACGCACCCCACACCCACCCACCCACATACACATTCCCCATCCACCCACCAACCCACACAACCCCCCACCCACTCACACCCCACATACCCACCCTACCCACCCACACACAGCCTCACCCAGCCATACACATCCCCCACTCACCCACACACATCCCCACCCAAACACCCACCAGCCCACCCTTGGACAGCCACAATGAGCAATCTGGACATTTTGAGTGAAGCTAAATGGCAAAGGCAACTTGTCACAAATATCAGAAAAAGGCAGTAGTCATTTTGTGTTGACGTTATAAGAAGACAACAACTGGAACATGTTGTGACAACCGGACAGATTTGTTATAAGAAGACAACAACTGGAACATGTTGTGACAACCGGACAGATTTGTTATAAGAAAGTACAACAACTGGAACATGATGTTGACAACCGGACAGATTGTTATAAGAAGACAACAACTGGAACATGTTGTGACAACCGGACAGATTTGTTATAAGAAGACAACAACTGGAACATGTTGTGACAACCGGACAGATTTGTTATAAGAAGACAACAACTGGAACATGTTGTGACAACGTTGACGTTATAAGAAGACAACAACTGGAACATGTTGTGACTACCGGACAGATTTGTTATAAGAAGACAACACTGGAACATGTTGTGACAACCGGACAGATTTGTTATAAGAAGACAACAACTGGAACATGTTGTGTTGACGTTATAAGAAGACAACAACTGGAACATGTTGTGACAACCGGACAGATTTGTTATAAGAAGACAACAACTGGAACATGTTGTGACAACCGGACAGATTTGTTATAAGAAGACAACAACTGGAACATGTTGTGACAACCGGACAGATTTGTTATAAGAAGACAACAACTGGAACATGTTGTGACAACCGGACAGATTTGTTATAAGAAGACAACAACTGGAACATGTTGTGACAACCGGACAGATTTGTTATAAGAAGACAACAACTGGAACATGTTGTGACAACCGGACAGATTTGTTATAAGAAGACAACAACTGGAACATGTTGTGACAACGTTGACGTTATAAGAAGACAACAACTGGAACATGTTGTGACAACCGGACAGATTTGTTATAAGAAGACAACAACTGGAACATGTTGTGACAACCGGACAGATTTGTTATAAGAAGACAACAACTGGAACATGTTGTGTTGACGTTATAAGAAGACAACAACTGGAACATGTTGTGACAACGTTGACGTTATAAGAAGACAACAACTGGAACATGTTGTGTTGACGTTATAAGAAGACAACAACTGGAACATGTTGTGACAACGTTGACGTTATAAGAAGACAACAACTGGAACATGTTGTGACAACGTTGACGTTATAAGAAGACAACAACTGGAACATGTTGTGACAACGTTGACGTTATAAGAAGACAACAACTGGAACATGTTGTGTTGACGTTATAAGAAGACAACAACTGGAACATGTTGTGACAACGTTGACGTTATAAGAAGACAACAACTGGAACATGTTGTGACAACGTTGACGTTATAAGAAGACAACAACTGGAACATGTTGTGACAACCGGACAGATTTGTTATAAGAAGACAACAACTGGAACATGTTGTGACAACCGGACAGATTTGTTATAAGAAGACAACAACTGGAACATGTTGTGACAACCGGACAGATTTGTTATAAGAAGACAACAACTGGAACATGTTGTGACAACCGTGACAGATTTGTTATAAGAAGATAACAACTGGAACATGTTGTGACACCGGACAGATTGGTTATAAGAAGACAACAACTGGAACATGTTGTGACAACCGGACAGATTTGTTATAAGAAGACAACAACTGGAACATGTTGTGACAACCGGACAGATTTGTTATAAGAAGACAACAACTGGAACATGTTGTGACAACCGGACAGATTTGTTATAAGAAGACAACAACTGGAACATGTTGTGACAACCGGACAGATTTGTTATAAGAAGACAACAACTGGAACATGATGTGACAACCGGACAGATTTGTTATAAGAAGACAACAACTGGAACATGTTGTGACAACCGGACACATTTGTTATAAGAAGACAACAACTGGAACATGTTGTGTTGACGTTATAAGAAGACAACAACTGGAACATGTTGTGACAACCGTGACAGATTTGTTATAAGAAGACAACAACTGGAACATGTCTGTGACAACCGGGACAGATTTGTTATAAGAAGACAACAACTGGAACATGTTGTGACAAACGTTGACGTATAAGAAGACAACAACTGGAACATGTTGTGACCACGTTGACGTTATAAGAAGACAACAACTGGAACATGTGTGACAACCGGGACAGATTTGTTATAAGAAGACAACAACTGGAACATGTTGTGACAACCGGACACATTTGTTATAAGAAGACAACAACTGGAACATGTTGTGACAACGGACAGATTTGTTATAAGAAGACAACAACTGGAACATGTTGTGACAACCGTGACAGATTTGTTATAAGAAGACAACAACTGGAACATGATGTTGACAACCGGACATATTTGTTATAAGAAGACAACAACTGGAACATGTTGTGACAACCGGACAGATTGTTATAAGAAGACAACAACTGGAACATGATTGTGACAACCGGACAGATTTGTTTAAGAAGACAACAAACTGGAACATGTTGTGACAACCGGACAGATTTGTTATAAGAAGACAACAACTGGAACATGTTGTGACAACCGGACAGATTTGTTATAAGAAGACAACAACTGGAACATGATGTGACAACCGGACAGATTTGTTACTTATAAGAAGAACAACAACTGGAACATGTTGTGACAACCGGACAGATTTGTTATAAGAAGACAACAACTGGAAACATGTTGTGACAGACCGGAACGATTTGTTATAAGAAGACAACAACTGGAACATGTTGTGACAAACCGGACAGATTTGTTATAAGAAGACAACAACTGGAACATGTTGTGACAACCGGACAGATTTGTTATAAGAAGACAACAACTGGAACATGTTGTGACAACCGGACAGATTTGTTATAAGAAGACAACAACTGGAACATGTTGTGACAACCGGACAAGATTTGTTATAAGAAGACAACAACTGGAACATGTTGTGACAACCGGACAGATTTGGTTATAAGAAGACAATCAAACTGGAACATGTTGTGACAACCGGACAGATTTGTTATAAGAAGACAACAACTGGAACATGTTGTGACAAACCGGACAGATTTGTTATAAGAAGACAACAACTTGGAACATGTTGTGACACCGGACAGATTTGTTATAAGAAGACAACAACTGGAACATGTTGTGACAACCGGACAGATTTGTTATAAGAAGACAACAACTGGAACATGTTGTGACAACCGGACAGATTTGTTATAAGAAGACAACAACTGGAACATGTTGTGACAACCGGACAGATTTGTTATAAGAAGACAACAACTGGAACATGTTGTGACAACCGGACAGATTTGCCGAAGGAGAGGTAGAGAAAGACAGTGTGAGAAGATTCTTGACAGTCTAGTGTCATAGCACAGAAGAGAGTTAACACACGAATTGGTCTATCACGTCGGAGATTGCAATATGTGGAGAGGTATGATCGCCCGCGCCAGTCGGCAAGGCACTGGATGGTGAGGTGTCACTTTATTTATGTTAAGTTAGTTGCAAATCCTTTACAGGACGCCGCAGTCAACCTCAGCATTTTTAGCTGTTTATGATTTCGTGGCAAGATACTTCACGTAAAAATGTTTACATAATATAAACAATTTTACGTGAAGTAGCTTGCCACGAAATATAATATAATAAAATTACAAACAGCCAGTAAATACTGATGTTCATTGTACCTTAACTACCGGATCTCGTTGATCCGTGTCAATTACTTTTGTCATGACTCCTGCAGGGTCGTGACGTGTTCTAGGCTTGGGTCTGTCCAACTACCACATTCCCCCACGCGTGGTGGATAGTGGGGTGGCTTTTAGATGCTAAGGTTAGCTTCGAGTCTGTAGAATAAACAGACTAAATGTGGACTAAGACAGGCGGTGGTCATTAAGAGGAAGAGAGTTAACTGTGGGAGCAGCTGTCTCTATAAAATATCTCAAAGTGCATGTCCGCATGGCCGAATGTGTAAGAGCCCGTGTTCTTAAACATCCGGTGTGCTGATGCCGAGGTAAGGGGTTCCACCCCTACACCGGTCAGCTGGACTAAAATGTTGACCTGTCGTCCTTGACTTGGGGAAGTAAATTACAAGTACCTCTGAAGTCGGAGTGGGTTCGCCTGATGACGAGGGACACTGTTAATAGGGAAAGCTAATCCACACCCAAAATTCAGTCCATCACTACTATAAATAGTATGTATGGACTACGCTTGAGTTCAAAGCGAGCGAGCGCCAAAAGCCAAAAAAAATAGCTCACAACTGTGTGACATGGTGAGTCACTGGTGAGTCACTGGTGAGTCAGAGACACCTTACATTACCACTCCCCTTGGCTGACTTCATAGTTTGTTTCTTTACAGCAGTGGTTCTCAACCTATTTTGGCCCGTGCCTCCTTCACCATATTTTTAAGATGTCATCCCCCCCCCCCCACCTCACCATATTTTTAGAACGTCATTCCCCCCCCCCCCTTTCGTATTTCCTCCCTAAAATTTCCCCCTTGCCCCTGCACAGTATATGTAATAATTAAAGCTAAATTTAATAGCACACGCTAAAACAAGTCTAGACAGAGGGGTGATACGTAGAGAACCGTAAAGTATGAAGGGAAAAACAGTATCAAGTAATCGGTTCTTGTATTAACGCAATCTAGGAATAATCTTAATTCCCCCCCCCCCCGGAAACCCTAAAGTTCCCCCCTGGGGGGGGGGGGGTTCGGGGGAATTCCCCACCGATTGAGAACCACTGCTTTAGAGTTTAGACAAAGGCAGGGGAGTTAAATAAGTCAGGGGAGTTAATCAGTAGACAAGGGCGTTATGTGTCGGCCCTGCAACTATGGAAGCAACCTTGGATGGCGGAAAATGCTATGGACTGTCCCTGCCTTCCTTTGAGGGATGACCGTTGTCTTCGACCGTTCCAACTTGGCCAGCGGTGTAGCAGATGGCAACGCAAAAGTGAGAGTCTCCCAGGAATGCTACCTGGTCAAAAAAGCACGCTAAAGTCGGATGTGTTGGCCTACGCGTTTCGGCCCAAGGGCGCATAACAGACACACCGCAATCACATCTGAAAAAACACTCCGGATGAACGAAAAGAAGAAGAATCAGTAGACAAAAACAGCATTGAAATTAAACAATAGACAAACCGTCGGAAGGCAAGGAGTAACCACTGTTGTACATCTTTCGTACGGTGAGTACCGCTTCCATCAACAATGAACTGTATTTTCCGTGGCGGACTTTGTGTTGGCATTCTGGCAGCGACATTATGCATAGTATACATATGCTGGTTGTTGGTTTGTCAAGACTCCTGTCTGTTCCACTTTACGCATGGGGCAGTGAGGAGCATTTTGTGTGGTATTCATTGGCACAGGAACGGAGCATAATGAGACGACCCTTTGCAGTGAAGCTGGAACCGCGACTAACTAACTATTATGATTCGTCAAACCATACAGTTTTAGATCCGCGATCTGGTGATCGTGTCAGATAGCCAGCAGTCACAGCACACACATATAGGCGACGATGATGCTCATGTTTTTCTTATGCTCATGTTGAATTCTGGCGTAGTCCACACTGGACTGATCTTTACGTGCATGTCAGCTTTCCTTACTACCAGTGTTTCCGGGCGACAAGCAAACCCACTCAGACTTATGGTGTACTTGTAACTTAATCCTATAATGATGATGATGATGATGATGATGATGATGATGATGATGATGATGATGATGATGATGATGATGATGATGATGATGATGATGATGATGATGAAACAGACATGTAGGCATACACAGACACATGCATGCATATATATGATCATCATACTAACATATTAATCAAATCGTATTCCCGATTCTCAGAAAGGATTTACACCTGTCAGAGAATGATACAAGACTCACCTGTCGATTTTGAAGTCTGGGACACTGCAGGTGTGGTAAGTGTGTGTTGTTGAACTTGTCCCCGTGAATTCTCAATTCAAAGATGATCATTACGTCGGCTACTCAGGTAAATACGGTAAATCACGGTGTTCATTGACCAACAATAGAAATAAACCTGTCAGTGTCGGAGTTCGTGAAATTAAAAATAACGTTGAAGGCGAATTATTACTTTATTTTTTTTTTTTTAAGGTGAAGAAGAAGAAGAAGAAGAAGAAGAAGAAGAAGAAGAAGAAGAAGAAGAAGAAGAAGAAGAAGAAGAAGAAGAAGAAGAAGAAGAAGAAGAAGAAGAAGAAGAAGAAGAAGAAGAAGAAGAATTAAGAGGAGAAGAAAGTTAAAGGAGGAGGAGCGAAAGATGAGGAGGAACATTTGTAAATGTTTTAATCCGTATATGTCCTCGTATATGTTTTGCTGGGAAATCTTGGGAAGATAATGTAGTGGTTTCCCCTTGCCCTCCACATGGGCGTCTTTTACCTTAGTCTGTGGCAGCCATTTCCGACTGTTAAGACAAGTGAGTGCCCTGCTCGGCTCAGCTGCAGAGTTGTCCACTTATCTCGGTGGATACTCAGTCCCCAGAGCTGTGTTAGCCACACCGTGGTGTGTTTCCCATCCTCTACCGCTAGGAGGTGCAGTAAAGATTTTCCCTTCCTCAAGTTATGGTCTATGATGGCCAAAGCTCTCCAGTACTTTTAGAGAGACCTTTTAGAGGGCAACAGAGATTCGGTGTTGAGAGGTAGGAGAAGTGCCTGGGGATTCTTAGCAAAAGCTAATCGTCGACAGGAGAGTGCAGGAGAGCCTGGCGTATGCTGACACAACATATATCTTAAGAATGGAGGTGGAGGCGGTCAATGCAGTTTTCCGCTGGATAGAGAACACGATACATACACACATTGTGATTGTAACTGACTCAGAAAGCATGCTGACGAGGGTGAGGACAGGCAGGTTTCGTGCAGAGTGGCTTGCTTCGCTTCGGAGGCCACAGGTAGCAAGCATCACCTGGATCTTTTCTCCGGGGCATGCCGGTGTGCTGGGGAACGAACAGGCGGACAGATTGGCTGGCTCGGCAAAACTTGGTGGAGTATTGATGCATGAGAAGACAGACGTGGTTGCGGCCTTGTGGGAGCACGTGTAGACCTCGGAGGAGCAAATGGATCATCATAGTCTGGTAAGAATGAGGCAGCGAGGTGTGACGAGGGGATCTGGCCAATGCTCGACGCTCAGACGAAAGGCGAGACGGACATATAATCAGATTGCTACTGGAACTATTAGTGTTGGAACTCTTCGCTGGCTGCTGAGGATGGAGACGGATCGCTTATGGGAATGTCCCGAATGCTGTGATGTCAGTTCCTAAATCAATCAATCAATCAATCAATCAGAGATTAAGAGCAGAATAGGGCAAGCAAAATTTGCATTTCAGAAAATGAAGAATATCTTATGCATTAAGTCACTATAACTGAATGTAAGAAAGAGAGCGCTGAAATGCTATATAGAGCCAGTTTTTCTGTATTTCAGTGAATCTTGGAATGTAAATGAACAAATTAGGAAGAACTTAGAAGCAACAGAGATGTGGTTTTTAAGACAAATGTTGCAAATTCCTTGGACTACCCGAGTAACTAACAACGATTGCCTAAAAGAGGTTAATGAAACTAGAACATTATATATAACAATAAGAAAGATATAAACAGCTTTATTTGGTCATGTGATGAGAATAGAGGCATTGGAGAACATTGTGACAACTGGAGAGATCGACAGGAAGAGGGGCAGAGGCAGACCAAGAGAAATGATGCTGGACGGATTGAGACGGTGGCATGGAGGCATATCATTAGCAGAGTTGATCCAAAACACCAAAGACCGAGATCTGTGGCGAGCCATGAACGCCTACGCCAGCCATCAACTTGATGATGATGATGATGTCCTCTAATGTTTATTTATGTTTTAACTCTTTGACTAATGCGATTAAATAACTATGTACAAGGAGTTTGCATTCTGATGTAAATAAGACAATACATATCACGTCCATTCACAGAATGAAAACAGCAGGCTGAAGGAACAGATCCGCTGGGCCGACGCTGTCATCCTAGTCTACGACGTGACCGACAGATGCAGCTTCAATGAGTGTTCCCGCCTCAAGTTCCTCGTCAACTCATACTCCAGAAAAAGTCGATGGAAAATCCTCCACGAGGCCAACTCTGACGTGATCGGTGGTATCCCCGTGGCATTAGTTGGCAACAAGATGGACAGGGAAAAGGACCGGATGGTGCGTCCGGAGGAAGGGGCCAACCGGGGTGTCCAGCTGAAGTGTGTTCGTTTCCACGAGGTGTCTGTCCAGGAGGACATCGAGGACGTCATTAGTGTCTTTGAGGACCTGTACTTGATCTTCAGGAAGATGAAGAAGTTCAGGATCAGCTTGTCGTCCTCTAAAACTTCTTTGATGGAAGAGAAGACTTTGTCAAGTTCTGATGATGACCCCGAGGATTGTGAGGTCAAGGCCAGAGCTGGTGACTCCAGGCGAGGGACTATAGCCTCACAGCCAGGCGATCTGTCCAGCGCCGACATGTGTTGCAAGCCGAGGACAAGGAGACGAGAAGCTATTTACACAATGAGTTGAACTCCCGTGTCAGTTTATACAAATACCTTGTGTGTATAACAGCACAGTCGATGAATGCATATATAGAAATACCTTGTGTATGTAACAGCACAGTCGATGAATACATATATTCAAAGAGGGAATTACACTACATTCCAAGTACATGTATTTGTGGATATTCGTATTGTGTTTAGATCTATCGATTTAGAAGTCCACCTTCGGTGTGTGTGTCATCATCATCATGTGGGCGGATAAGGGTGGGCGGTCATGTTTCGCCATCTTATACGATCATCTGCATCAAGGTCAGCTCTGTGTTCTTGTCTCTTATTTTCTAGGCATCTGTAAAGAAGGTAGTTTGCCTTTGCTTTCCTTCTTAGCAGTAACCATACTGGTAGATTATCGTAGCCATCAACAACTATCTATCGGTTGCTCCTCAGTTCCTTCTACCACCTGCATAGCTTGATGCTGATGGACTGGCTAAACGGGTGCTCCGCGTTGTCCAAGAGTGTCCCTTTGGCTAGCGGAGGGAAGGAGGCACCTTATTTCTCCTTTGTATGTATACATTAGTGATTAGTGTAGTTCATCATCATCATCATCATCATCATCCCACCCCGGACAGGGTCATAGATGCTCCGAGTTCCCAGTGCTTGTATTTTTGGCTATTCTTATTGTGATTAAATAGCTAAGTTTAGTGACCCGTCCTCTAAGTGGCGAAGGCGTCATAGACGCAATTCGTAATCGATTGGGTAGCAGGCAGCCTTGCGTTGTATTTTCATACAATGGTATAAGTGGCGGTCGTTCAGGAAGCAATGACACCTTACTTAACGTAAACTTGCCAAGAGATCACAAACAGCCAAAACATCTTGGGATTGACTGTGACGTCATGTAAAGGATATGAATCTAATTTTTTTTATACTCTATATTCGCATTAGTAAGGATCGTCACCTCCTCACTCCTGACAGGTCCACAGATGCTCTGATCTCCTCCTGAACATCTCTGCCAGCATATATCGCCTGATCGTACCAGTTCTGTGTTGGTTGTTCACGTGGCTTGTGTTCCCCCCCCCCCCCCCCCCACCACGTCACTCCTAACCCCCTCATGCTGGACAAGGAAGCAGATTTCCAGGTGTCCTGAAAGTCATCTGTTCCTCCAGCCTTTCTTACAGCGTTGTTGATGCCTGGGCCATGTATTTGCTCTTCCCACCTCGATCACCGCCATGTCCACCTACCCATCTGCTCGCTCGTTACTTGTCATGTCTGCGAGGCCTGGGACATCATGACAGTCCAGCATGTAGGTGTGTGTGTGTGTGTCTGTGTGCGCGTACATTATGATGGATGGATAAATGGACGCATACATGTGTCCAATATGTGCTAAAAGTGTATCCATTTCTCAGTTCAGAATTTGCGAAAAACAATAAATAAAGATTCGGTCTCGTTCAACCTGCTTCTAAAGCGTCGGTTATAACTGAGATCCGTTTCTTTTGTTATCCTTGTGGTGAGTTTTGATATACTTTCCTTTCTTTCCTCTCTTTCGAGTTAGTCCTAGACAGGACTGGTTATATTTTCTCCTCTCTGCTCTTCGGGCTCGGCTGGGTCGTATAGTGCTCACGCTGATTGGCATTTTATTTATTGCGATGAGTTGGTTCTGATGAGGACTGGTCCAGAGGAGGACCCGCCAGATTTAGTAACCTCACTGCTGTTTGGTGCTTACTCTAAAAGGAATGGTCTTGAAATCATTTAGTCCTCTCAAGGACTGGTGTTGGTTATATGTAGTCCTTGCGTGGACATGCATGTATACATGTATATATGTTTCTATGTGTGTGTGTGAATAGATATGTGTTTGAGCATGTGCGTGAATGCGTGCGTGCATTTGTGCTTGTCCGTGTTTGAGCAACAAAATGTGTTTACAAATGATCCTATACCTATACTAACTGAAAAGTATGGAACGTCACTAATAACACAAATGAAATAAAAATCCACTGTTTACAGCACAACACACACATGTTTCCTATTCGGTCTATCTAGACCATAAACACCAAAACCTTTACTCTTTCTGTTATGCCGGCGCGTGTGTGCGTGTGAATGAAAGCGCACATGTGTGCGTATGTGTGGAATGGAGGGAACCACTGAACATTTATGTCCTATTCACTCAGTAAGGCGATACAACGGGATTTATTGTGGTCATCCTAGAACGTTCTGTGAGCTGTTTAGTATCCGTTCTCTTATTGAATCGCAGACAACTATTATGTTAACCCACTCAGTTCTGATTAGTAATGTGGCTGTTACTATCCTCGACAACTATTACTGCATCCTCTACTGTCCCAGACAACTATTACTGTATCTTCTACTATCGCCGACAACTATTACTGTATGCTCTACTATCTCAGATAGGTATTACTATATCCTCTACTGTCCCAGACAGCTACCTCTACTGTCTTAGTCAGATATCACTTTATCCTTTACTGTCCCAGATAATTATTATTATATCATGTACTGTCCAAGACAGCTATCTCTACTGTCGCAGTCAGATATCACTTTATCCTTTACTGTCCCAGATAATTATTACTATATCATGTACTGTCCAAGACCGCTATCTCTACTGTCGCAGTCAGATATCACTTTATCCTTTACTGTCCTACATAATTATTACAATATCCTCTATAGTATTATTAATACTATTCTTCTCCTTCTGCTGCTGCGGTTGGTGATTTACAAAGCACTTTTTACGTTCAGTAGTTTGCCATTGCTTTATGAACGATTGACGCCCACAACATCAAGATCAACGCAAGACGATCAGTATTTAAATCGTCTGCGGCTAATTTCGAACGCTCGACTCGTTATTGTCTGGGAATAGTGACTCACGTGCACTGCCCCTACACCACATCGCCACTGTCTATGATGATGGCCTGGTATTTTATAGACACATCGCCGCCGTCTATGACGACAGCCTGGTATTTTATAGACACATCGCCGCCGTCTATGACGACAGCCTGGTATTTTATAGACACATCGCCGCCGTCTATGACGACAGCCTGGTATTTTATAGACACATCGCCGCCGTCTATGACGACAGCCTGGTATTTTATAGACACATCGCCGCCGTCTATGACGACAGCCTGGTATTTTATAGACACATCCTCACTCGATGGTTTATGTGATCAATGTCACACCCTTCGCCTGGACCTCCCCAAACTGCCATGGTACACATTTTGACTGGATCGACCTGGTAGACCGGGTGGCTATTTTTTAAATCCCCTTTCCAGGGAGATTCGAACACCGGACCATCAGACAAACGTGCAGGCTACTGCGGCTCGAGTCTACTAAGGCAGTGTGCTAAACATCCAACAACACGCATAGCGTTTCCAAAAAGTGCACACCAATATCCAACAACAAATTCGCTTCGGCATGCCCAACATCAGGTGTGCAGTCGCTGCAGCGGAAGTTCACCAAACTCCACTGAAAATGAGCGGTAATTTGAAGGTCAGAGGTGAATCCGTTTACTGCAAATCGGTGATTCCCAAACTGTGTAGATACGCGGGGCTGCATGGTTGAGAATACAATCTTTTCGAACCACACCGAATGTTTGCCTTGAATTGACATGTTGACATGGGTTCGTCTGCATCGGGATGGACTCAGATTATTTAAAATTAACCTGCAGTTCAAGGTCGACCCAGCCTAAAATGGGTACCAAGAAATGTCGTGGGAAGTCAAGGCGGCAGATGGGATACTGAGCACATGGCCTACCTATCGCTGATTGGCCTGCATGATGTGAGGCTAGCTACATATACAACATGTGTTTGATGGCGTGTAATGTGTTCTTTACGTTACTTGGGATGGGTTGAGCTGGGTTGAGTTGGGTTGGGTTGAGTTGAGCTGGGTTTAGTTGAGTTGAGTTGAGCTGGGTTTAGTTGAGTTGAGTTGAGCTGAGCTGGGTTGAGTTTAGTTGAGCTGGGTTGAGTTTAGTTGAGCTGGGTTGAGTTGAGTTGAGCTAGATTGAGTCACGTTGGGTTGAGTTGAGTTGAGCTGAGTTGAGTTGAGTTGAGCTAGGTTGAGTTGAGCTGGGTTGAGTTGAGCTGAGGTGAGTTGAGTTGAGCTAAGTTGAGTTGAGCTGAGCTAAGTTGAGCTGAGTTGAGTTGATTTAGGTTGAGTTGAGTTGAGTTGGGTTGAGATGAGTCAAGAACCGACAACATAGCTCTCGGGAATTTCTATATGTGCTCATCTTCAATAATCGGCGACGAGTTCCTAATGGTGACAGTAGCAGTTTCATTATGTGCCCGTCTGGCTTTTCCTCGGCAAGGTCAGACTTGAATTATCAAATCTGGACAAATTCAGTGCTCTGATCATAATTTGAAAACCGAAGTTCCTTGTGATTTTGATATACGCCTCTGGATCTGGGGTTTAGGTAAGGGTTGGTAGTTGTGTAACAGAACCATTGGCTTCCTAGGGTTATCACATGCTCCCACCATTGTTGGGATCTGATACCTAGTGTTTCTGATAAGGTTCGCGTGCCAGCTGAATATTGCACAGAAGTGGTAGTAATGTCGTGTAGACCGAAACATTGTTAGTGCAGACATACAGGACCCTCTTCCACTCTGTGAGGCGTGTTATTTATATGCTGCTAGTCACGTGTTTTATAGACCAATCTGCGCCACAGACCGCGACACCGCTACTGCCCGTGGGTGGGTAGATGGGATAGGATACACTGAATGGCATCTGCTTGGAGAACCGAAACATTTCACAGATACGCCATCTGAATAAGACGTGCAAACTGTGTGAAGCGTAAAGAAACATGCACACACACACACAAGCAAGTCCCGAGGTAGAAACGTTCTGTGGGTATATGAAGTGGTTATAACTATCGCATGAGACCCTGCCGCAGTGCACCGGGGAAGGGTGGTCAGTCTTGCCCTACCGTAGCCAACTCTTGTCAGATCGCGATCATAATATTTCCAGCGTAACATTCTAACCGTTAGACCAACGAACCCGATTGACATGGCGTATGGCTTGAAGAAGAAGAGGAGGAGGAGGGGAGGAAGAGGAGAGGAGGAGGACAGAAGGATGAGGTGGAGAAGAAGAAGAAAAGGGGGAAGGGTGGAGAGAAAAAAAGGAGGAGAAGAGGAAGGCGAAGAAGAAGACGAAGAAGTAGGAGGATGCGGAGGAGGAGGCGGAGGAGGAGGAGAAAGAGGAGGAAGAAGAGGAGGAGGAGAGAATGGGGAGATGAAGAAGAAGAAGAAGAAGAAGAAGAAGAAGAAGAAGAAGAAGAAGAAGAAGAAGAAGAAGAAGAAGAAGAAGAAGAACAACAACAACAACAACAACAACAACAACAACAACAACAAGATGAAGAGCAGCAATAATAAGAGGAACAACAACAACAAGCAAGTCTGACGATCGCGGTGATGGTGGTGATGATGATGATGATGATGATGATGATGATGATGATGATGATGATGATGATGATGATGATGATGATGATGATACTGAAACTGTTTCTTCTAGTATGCATACGGGTGTGTATGTATACAGTATGCCGCGTTCAACAACTTGAGACGCGCTGTAGTCAATCCCTTTCCCTACCTCTACCTTCTAAGTAGCTTCACGTGTGTTGTAGTCTCAGGAATATGGCATAGAACACACAATGTGCATACACGAACACGTTCATAATCTACACGTTGACACATGTACTACACACTATCTGCAGACAGGAGCACGAACAAAGTCTTATCTTAAACATGTTGGTAGTATATTTTTACGAGGTGTTCAACACAAAACGTGCACTAATTAATACGTTCATAATCAATTTTCTGTCGCGAGGTAAACAACACATTATATGTAGGCATTGACACGTTCATATTCTACTTTCTCACACGTGGTATAGAGCATAGAGTAACTAGACATGAACACGCTCAACACACTGGCGTGAAAATGCTGGCAATCTACTTCCTGACACATTCCGTGTGTTTACATTATCTCTGTGTTACTATCTAATGGTTACACAAAACATAACTGCGATAATCTACACTCTTCTAATTAATAATATCGCTCGTGCTTAAGAGGGTGGGGAGAGACAGAGAGGTAGGCAGGGGCGTGGCAATCTGGATGTGGCGTCCATCTCCTGCTCAAGAGGACCTGAAATGAATGAGTTTGACAACGTTTATCAAATACATAGATCTTGTCTGTTATACACCCAACTCATCCTGGGCCTGTCAGCCGCTTAACCTTTTCAGACCAGGACAAAACACTGAGACAACCCCAGTTCGTAATGCTTGGTTCAACATTTCTCCGTAAGTTAGGGAGGCTGAGATGTTCTGCGCGCTGAAACTGTCTCTGCTGACCGCAATGTAGTTCGTTCATTTCAGACGCTTCATTAGGACTTAAATGACAAGTGTCCCAGACGTCGTAGAGGGCGTACTTAATGGCGAGAGACACTGATAATAGGGAAAGCTAGCCCTCACGCAAGAGCAGTTGAGAATTCACGAGTAGTAGCAGCTACTGCTGTTTATATTAGCATGTGTGTTTAATATGCTCGAGTTCAAATGAATCGAATGGGAAAACAATGTCCTCTTTAGCTTTTTTAGAGAATTATGATTGTACATACAGATTTATTTGAGACACAAAGAACCACATTACATAAAGCGTTCAATTGCCATAAAGGTTTAAGAACTTCGGGATGTAAGTAGTAAGTAGTACGCGCTCGACAGGCGCTTGTCACAGGTAGAAAAAGTCCGACCGAAGAAGTAGTGCCTCGCCCGCCAGGTAGCTGAAGCTGAAGTGTGCATGTTTATTTAGATGAGCTGTGATAGATGATCGCATCTGACGACCGAGCACGCGGCGTTAAACTCCGACATCGTGGTGAGGGCTCCAGTGGATTAGCTTAAGGAGGTGAGTTGCAAAGTACTGTTGTATGCTGTGTGCTATTTTGTTCCTGTACTTCTATGGTACAGTACATATGTGTATGTGTGTACTGACGTGTAGTAACGTGGGGTAGCAATGCAAAGGTAACTGTAATACAGATGCTAGGGTAGTCAGAGATCAAGGTAATTCAGTGGTAGAAAGTACTGACAGACTGAACTCTTCTGAATACAGAAGCCATAAACAATATGTTGAACTATTTATTGTGTGGCATCTTCCGCTGCATCTCTTCGGGAGCATATTGCTTAATTATACTGGGGGTTTGTAGTCTCACTACACTTTGTATGTAGAAGACATTTTAAAATATGAAGCCCATGGCGTCATAGAAAATATGCTAACAAATTCATTACATTAGTTACAATAGTCACTGCTATGGTATGGCGCTGTTTTTGGAGAAGCTGGAAAGAACCAATGAAGTATTCATTATAACAGGTGTTGGAAATGTCCACCACGGCCTTCAAGACATGACTGTACACGTCTCTTCATATATTCAAATACCTTCTGCAACGCTTTTTTTCTTCCATTGATAACACCATTCTGTTTGGAGTGCAAAGAATTACTACAGCAGACGATAGCCATTAGCTGCATATTGCTTCATGATGAACTGTGGAGCACATTTTGTGATGACATCATGCACTTCATTTTTTAAATGTGTTCTACATTCAAAGTGTTGTGAGACTTTACAGACACCCGGATATCACATGAAGTGTATAGATGAAAGGTATTTGGGCTGAAACACATACCACACATATTCTCTGATACTGTCGAATGTAAACCTATGCTATCTCTACGGTAATCGTAGAGTCACTGTGAAGTCGACACACCGACACAACTGTGTCGACACAACCCCGGTTTTAGATGTCTAACTGCTATGACCTCGGTGTATTTGAGTAATCATTTATTATTCGCTGAGTACGTTATACGACATACCTTTTCTTTGTTAACTTTATGGTCGCAATTTACTAGGTATTGAGCGATGGCCGAGTTTTGGCTTGTACAACCTGTCGATCGCATGGGTTTCCTGAAGACTGGCTAACTCTCTTGTCCACCCACACTTGTGTATGCTTGGTTACTTTACTCCCTGTGTACAGTTAAACATAACTGCGTGTTTATAAACCAAAGACCATGGAATCGTTTTGGGAACTCCCCATTCGGTCCACCAGTGCCGTTTTTTTTTTTCGGGGATCCAGTTCGTGCTCAGCTCTACGCTTGCTACAGGCGGTTTGCCTGTCTGCTACGAGAACAGCTAACTGGGCTAGACATAGTACACAGACATCAACTGGGGAACTCTTTGGGGCCACTTAGACAGCTCGTTAATAAATTCATATAAATTGTTTGGCATTCATAGAAATAGGAGAGAAATAAGTAGGGAATAGAGGACACACTAGACACTATTAACCCATCGGGATACGAACTTGTCGCCTCCATATGACGATAGCGCCTTGCTGCAGGAACAAGTGTACTTCCACGTGTGATCAGCTAGACATGTTCGTGTGTTCGCTAGTCTCCACTTCTTTCTTGTCTACTTCTATGGGCATTAAACAATACACGTCAGACACTTTATATACCTCAGTCACAGCTAACGATGCGACATTGATGTAAGTGAGACAAATACTTTATATACCTCAATAATAATTATAAGTACCACAATCATAACTAACACGGTGAGAATTGTTTAAGTGACATAGACACTTTATATACCTCAACTTACGCCGTGATATCGCTTTAAGCGAGATAGACACTATTATTTAATTTAAAACGGAGTAACATGGTGCATGAAAGCCGCGCTTTCGCTTGGTTTCTATCCATCTACTTTACCCACCAAATTATCCAGCGCACCCACTCCAGTCATCCTCTCTCTCTCTCTCTCTCTCTCTCTCTCTCTCTCTCTCTCTCTCTCTCTCTCTCTCTCTCTCTCTCTCTCTCTGTGTGTGTGTGTTTATTTATCACAACTCCCACGCAATGATAAAGCAGGAGAACACACTACAGATACAGCGGCCATGGCCAATTGTCTGCGAGGAGATCACTTGTATTATCTTACCTCTTGGCTGTGGGGACATGAAAAGTTGGTAATTTGTGAACAATTTCTTCCTAGGCATGTTTTTATTAGCTGTCAGACAGACTTCCTGCCCCCGCAGTGTCAACTCACGGCCCGTTATTTGTGTGGATTTCTGTTTCAAGCGTTTCGTCCGCTTTTAACGCATGCATAGTCGATACAGCCGGCTTCCTGGCCTAGAGGTTAGCGACTTTTCTCCGTAATCTCTTTTACTCTCGTAAGCAACGTGACGACGGTGAAAATCAGCTGTGGTTCGAATCGCGTAGGTAACTTGCGGGGTATGTGAGCCGGCCGCTCAGAAAGCAATGGCAAACTACTGAGCGTGATCTTGCCAAGAGATCAACAATCAACTGAAAGATGCTGATATTGACAGCGATGTCGTGTAAAAAGGATAGTCGATAAACGTTCTACTACGTCTAGTAGTTGCCACTATTGGGGAGTGCACTGTGCTGATTTTTGCAAAATCTAGATTAGCTTTCTCTGTTACCAAAAAAACAAAACAATAATAATGTTTTGCATATCCTTTACAGGACATCGCTGTCAACATCAGCATCTTTCAGCTGAATGTTGATTTCTTGTCAAGATTACGCTCAGTTGTTTGCCATTGCTTTCTGAACGACAGGCTCCATACTCTCATAAGTAACTGGCGCGACTCGAACCGCTTCCAATTCTCGTGCGCTCACGTCAACCACGAGAGTATTCGGGGTTACGGAGAAAGCTGCTAATCCCTCGGCCAGGGAGACCGGCCTCTATTACAAAATCAATCCAATTTATAGACATAAAAACAAAACTTTCCACATCGTCCAACCGGCTTCTTCAGTCTTGGTTATAAATAAGGGGGTTCAAGGTGCGGTTTTGATTCTTTTCCTTCTGGGTCCATGAATTTTTCTTTCCGTCTAGCAGATTTCAAGCCTGTGACGTCAATAAGAGGTTTGGCGGTTGCGGTTTTCTTCGTGCTGTTTTCTTGCTACTTTCGATTTGTCAGGGAAGGGTCGTTGTATGTCTGTTTTTGGATGTAATCCTAAGATCCTAAGATGGACTAGTCCTTAGAAGGATTCATCCGACCTATTCGCTTGTGTGTGTGTGTGTGTGTGTGTGTGTGTGCGTGTGCGTGTGTGTGTGTGAGTGTGTGTGTGTGTGCCTTTGTGTTGTTTGCACATTTTCTTGGTTCCATTGCCCAGCTACTGAGTTAAGAGCGTTCAGCGACGATGTGAACTATGGATTTCACGTGAAATACTTTTACACCTGTCTGCGATGGTTTGTATTGTGACCTGCATGTTCAGAAAAATAGCAAACGGCCGCTTGCTGAACTAGCTGGTTTTGTTTTAAGCAGTACTGTGTGTGCAACTGCTGGTTTTCTGGTGACTGCCGCTTCTAATGCCGAGGAACTGTAATTCTGGTGGTGGACTGCTGTGTTGGCATTCTGGCAGCTTTGTAGTATACGAAAGAGAACACGTGAAAGTATCACAGCATATCCGATGACAGAGGATGTGCTGATAGAGAACACGATAAAAGAGGATATGGTCGCCAGGACATAATTATTGTGAACATGATAATAGAGGTCATATTAAAAATGAATATGATAACAGAGGTCATATTAATAATGGACATGATAATAGAAGTCATATTTAAAATGAACATGATAATAGATGTCATAATAACGGGGATAATGCTGGTCTAAATAACGTATGACATGATGGAGGGAAGGGATAGTAGAAGATATGGGAAAATGTAGTAATAGCAATAGGGGAATTAAACAGACATTAAGTTACGCTGTTTCAGAGACAATAAATAAAGAATACTAAGTATTCCAGTTTTTAACATAACATGCCTCAAAAACAGGACATTTAAATGATTACATGAGAATTAGCTGGTAAATTATACAGTATAAATTAATGCATTTTTTACTACCTAATCCCCGAAGTAATAATGAGAAAGAGCAGAGAGAAGCCGGGAATAATAATCGGAGGTTATAATATAAACAATAAACGCTATGCATATGACACAGTGGCGGATAATGCAAAAGATCTACAAAATTTGTTGGACATTGTAGTAACGGAGAGTGCTAAGAAAGGATTCTCTTTGAACAACAAAGAAAACAATAACTAGAACCAGACATACTGAAAGAGGAAATTATAGAAGCCGTCAGATTAGCCCCATTGAACAAATCACCAGGACAAGATGAAATACCAAATGAACTAATTAAAGCAGCAAGGGAAGTAGGAACAATGTTTCTGTAGAACAACAGATACCACGAGACTGGAGAAACGCCATAATTATCCCAATTTGGAAAAACAAAGACAGCAAATGAGACTGCACACAATACAGGGACATTTCACTTTTGAGTCATACTGGGAAAATATTTTGCAAAATTCTTGAGAAAAGATTACGAACTATTAACAAACCCCAGCTAAGCGAAACACAACTTGGATTTAGGAAACACAAAGGATGCATAGATGCTATGTTTGCTCTTAGACAACTTATAGAAAAATCAATCGAATTCAATAAAACACTCTACTTAACCTTTGTCGACCAAGAAAAGGCATTTGATAGAGTAGATAGAAACAAGTTGTGGCAAATCCTTAAACAACATGGAGTGAGTACACATCTAACAAACCTATGTAGAAGTTTATACAACAACAGTGAATGTATAGTCAGAGCAACTGGACGACACTCAGAACCTTTCACCGTAAGATCCGGAGTACGACTAGGTTGTGTCCTGTCCTCTCTCTTGTTCATAACATATATAGACAACATATGTAAAGAAACCAGCCAAACAGATACCGCAAGAACACCGCATGACGAGAACACAGAAGAAGAACAATTTGCAAATCTAACCATTAGAGAACTCCTGTTTGCAGACGATCAAGCACTAATAGCAAAATCAGAAGCTGAATTACAAGACCACATGAATAGTCTAAACAAAATGTGTAGGGAACATAACATGAAAATTAGCACAAGTAAAACAGAAGTATTGACTATAACTAACGAAGAAAAAGTAACAACGATTCACCTAAACGAGCATCCCTTGAAACAAATAAAGAGTTTCAGGTACCTAGGAAGTATAATATCATCAAATGGCAAATCACAAGACGAGATCGAAAATAGATACAATAAGGCATTCATTGGACACTTGGCACCAATACTAAAGAAAAAACATGTATCAATAACTACTAAGAAAGCACTTTACAACACAATCTTCCTACCAACTCTATGTTACCAATGCCAAACCTAGACAATGATAAAAAGTGAGAAAAAAAAATCACAACAACAGAAATGAAATTCCTGAGAAGAATACTCAATGTATCAAGAAGAGATAAGATCAGAAATGAAGAAATCAGGACTAAAGTGGGGGTTATAGCTGCACTAGATTTTATTAGAAGGCAGCAAGTCAAATGGTTTGGCCATGCAACTAGGTTACCAACTAACAGTATACCACAACAAGCAATGATGTACAGACCAGAGGGAAGCAGAGGAAGAGGCCGACCACGTAAACGATGGACGCAGGGAATAACAGAGTCCATGGGAATATCAATACATGAAGCCCATAAGTGGGCATTCTCCCGCTGTTTACAATTCACCTCGACACCGTAAGGTACAAGAGGAACTTGGTGAGATGAGATGAAAAAACAATAACAATGGTGATATCAAAGAAAATGTGGCATCAAAATGTGAAATAGAAATAGAAAGGAAAATTCTTAACTAAGTGGATAATTTTGAATACCTTAAGGGCATTTACAACATCAGGCGGAAGGTGCACAACAGAGATTAAGAGCAGAATAGCGCAAGCAAAAATTGCATTTCAGAAAATGAAAAGTATCTTATGCAATAAGTCACTATCATTGAATGATACGAAGACGATAATACAAGCAGAAAAGTTCCTCAGCTTGCCAGGCCACCCTATGAAGAACAGATTTGAAAACCTAGCTATGGGGCGGTTGAAAAGAAGTAGTTTTATCCACCAGGCCAAACGACTCTGCAGAGAAACCACCGATCTGCCCACAATTGGTATCCACCTAACAACTATTCCAGAGCGAACTCCATGGAAAGATGAACATAGACTATCATTACACATCCAGAGAAAAGTGAGAGGAATATTTGACAAGGAAGAACAGAACAGTGTGCAGCGCATAATAGCCACTCTCAGCTTCGTTGATGCCGAGTCTATACAGATGCGTCAGCACAAAATGCTGTTCGAAATGGAGGAGCGGGAGTGTACATAGAATACCCAAATAATACTAGGGACACAGCCAGAGTACAGACAGGAAAGTACTGCCATAACTATGATGCTGAAATTGAGTCAGTCGAGATAGCAACAGAGAAATTACTAAATACCAGCAATGATATATAGCCTGTGGTGCTATTGACAGATGCAAAATCAGTACTCGATGCGCTCCTGTCTGGGAAATTGTGGAAATTGCCAGTACTAAGGACACTATTTTCTTAACTTAGCAGTCAGCATAAGGTCACCATACAGTGGATACCATCCCACTGATGAGTACCCGGAAACGACAGAGCTGATCAATTGGCTAAGGAAGGAGCCAAAGAAGAACAGCCTGATGTGCCCGTTACATACCACCAAAAGAAAAGAATGATCAAATCAGTCAGAAAGCCACCAAAACCTGCTCAAGATGACTACCACGTTATGGACAGACCAGAACAAGTCATTATTCTGCACCACAGAACAGGACACAATAGATTACGCAACCACATGTATACAAAATTCAAGATTGGTGAAACAGCCATGTGCACATGTGGACTGGCGTCGCAGACAGCAGAGCACATACTCCAAGACTGCCCAAAATATAACACATCTAGGCAAACCTTCTGGCCTAGAGAGACGACAGTGGAAGATAAGCTCTATGGACCGCTGTGTGAACTAAAAAAAGACAATTAAATTCATTACAAGATACAACATTGCAGTTATAGACATATTTCAAGCGAACGAAGGAAGAAGAAGAACTATCATTGAATGTAAGAAAGAGAGTGCTGAAGTGCTATATAGAACCAGTTTTGCTGTATGGCAATGAATCTTGGAATGTGAATTAACAAATTAGGAAGAACTTGGAAGCAACAGAGGTTCCTGATACGAATGTTTGGAATTCCTTGACAGCCTGAGTAATTAACGACTATTGCCCGAAAGATGTTAATGAAACTTGAACATTATATGCAACAATAATAAAGAAACAAACAACTTTCTTTGGTCATGTGATGAGAAGAGAGGCATCGGAGAACATCGTGACAACTGGAAAGATCGAGGGGAAGAGAGGTAGAGGCAATCAAGAGAAATGATGCTGGATGGATTGAGACGGTGGCTTGGGGAATATCAGCAGCAGAGTTTATTCAGAACACCAACAACTGAGACATGTCGAGAGACATGAACGCCTGCGCCAGCTGGCATGGAACTTGATGATGATGATGATGATGACGATGACGACGACGACGACGACGACGAGGAGGAGGAGGATGAGGATGATGATGATGATGATGATGATGATGATGATGATGATGATGATGAGGATGAGGATGATGATGAGGATGAGGATGATGATGATGATGATGATGATGACGACGACGACGACGACGATGATGATGATGATGATGATGATGATGATGATGATGATGATGATGATGATGATGATGATGATGATGATGATGATGATGATGATGATGATGATGATGATGAATAATTCCCCAAGATGTGGATTTATGGAAAAATGATGAGAACCCATTGAGCGTTAAGAAGTGCAATGAAAATATCTGGGGAAAAATTAACCCACAGAAAGAACTGGTTACTGGCATCACAAAAGAAGCACTACGCAGCATGGACTATAAGAAGAAGAAGAAGAATGACCTAAGATCGTGGGACCCTAGTAAACAATATGTCATTAAGTAAGACGCTACCGGAAGCTGGCACTGCCGTTGTTTCCCTGACTCCGGAGTTTAGAAGAGAAGCGCAAGAAATATTGTGTTAAACCCCCAGATCAACCACGCCAAGGCTAAATCAATTCTACGCGCTAGAAAGACTGCAAGAAGCACAACAAAGACAGACATAATTGACAGCTTCCGGTTTGAGCACCTCGCTTGCTGATTTATCTACTAGTGTTCTTTCATTGCTTCTTATTTCCATCGTCGGCTCGTCTTTGTATCGCCGTTTATTGTTGTTGTTGATACATTGTGTGTAGTTTTACCACACAGGACAGGCTCTATCATTTCTGTCATCCTCTTCTGCATGTCCACTAAATCTTCAGCCACTCGCAGGTGAATACTGCAACGTGATGTCGGTTATAATGACAATCAACTCATCATGCTGTGTACAGTTGGTGCACTCATGTGGTGACTACGAGGAGGAGAAGTGGTAGTAATAGTAGTAGTAGAGTAGTAGTATTAGTGTCAGTAGTAGTAGTAGTAGTAGAGTAGTAGTATTAGTGTCAGTAGTAGTAGTAGTAGTAGTAGTAGTAGTAGTAGTAGTAGTAGTAGTAGTAGTAGTAGTAGTAGTAGTAGTAGTAGTAGTAGTAGTAGTAGCAGTGTTGGTGGTGGTAGTAGTAGTAGTAGTAGTAGTAGTAGTAGTAGTAGTAGTAGTAGTGGTGGTGTTAGTATAGTAGTAGTAGTAGTAGTAGTAGTAGTAGTAGTAGTAGTAGTAGTAGTAGTAGTAGTAGTAGTAGTAGTAGTAGTTATAGTAGTAGTGGTGGTGGTGGTGGTGGTGGTAGTTGCAGCAGCAGCAGCAGCAGTAGCAGTAGTAGTAGTAGTAGTAGTAGTAGTGGTAGTAGTAGTAGTAGTAGTAGTAGTAGTAGTAGTAGTAGTAGTAGTAGTAGTAGTAGTAATAGTAGTAGTAGTAGTAGTAGTAGTAGTAGTAGTAGTAGTAGTAGTAGTAGTAGTAGTAGTAGTAGTAGTAGTAGTAGTAGTAGTAGTAGAAACAGCAGCATTAACAGCAGCATCAGTAACGGCAACAGCAGCATTAACGGTAGCATTAACAGCAGCATTAAATGCAGCAACAGCAGCATTAACAGCAGCATTAAAGGTAGCAACAGCAGCATTAACAGCAGCATTAAAGGTAGCAACAGCAGCATTAACAGCAGCATTAAAGGTAGCAACAGCAGCATTAACGGCAGAATTAAGAAAGATCACTTTATCGGATCTGGAGGACGCATTGGTGACTCCATCGAACAATGATACATTTGTTCTTTACTTTCTTTTTCAGAATATATTCACACCCCCCCCCCCCTCCCTCCAAAAATAAAAAAACATTTAAGGGTTTCATTTGAATCCCCCTCGTATTAGTTCAGGTCTTATACTTCTTTGTTGTCGTCGTCCTCGTCCTATATTGGAGGCAATTACAATGTGTCAGTTTACAGCAAAGCTGCGATAGTTGGACCTTTCGACCGACACATCCAGCTTTTGCTGCGTTTGTTGACTGGGTTAACCCTAATCCGTTCTAAATGAGGTCTCATTGCCATTCTATGTTTAACATGAAGCAAGTACGGACGTAGTTAACTCCCAAGCTGTAAGAAGACGGTTTCTGTGTCTATTTGAGCTCAACCAGTGTCAGTCAAGACACCTAACTGTATTTCTCATGTCATGGCTTCTCTTCAGACAGACAGACAGACAGACAGACAGACAGACAGCGGGAGAGAGAAATTATAAATCCTGCAGCAAACATGGGTACACCCACACACCCTTTATGCGTGGAGCCTAGAATGAGCCTAGCGCAGTTACCTTTACCTGAGCCAAGTGCCTGGAGCGCGACCATATGTGTGCAGCAACCTCACGCTGCGGACACCCTTTATTCTCACAGCGAACCGCCAGTAAACACAACAACTGTGGCTAGGGGTCATGTTCGGCGGTCCACGGTCAGAGCCACGTCCTGCTACCGACCAGCTTGGTGGTGAGATGAGCGGAATCTTAAGGTCATTGTCGTGGCTTGAGAAATAGTCAGGTGTAGTGATGGGCACTGATGCAGCTGTAGGACACAGATGCACACATCAAAGGATAGAAGGAGGTTAGCATGGCCGAATGAATAATAGCGCTCGCTTGTAAACTTACGGTGTGCTGATGCCGAGTTCAACTCTTACACGACGTAGCCTGTTCATCCCCTACACCGGTCAGTTGAACTAAAATGTTGACTTCTCGTCCTTGACCTGGGGACGTAAATTACAAGTACCTCTGAAATTGGAGTTGGTTCTACTGATTTCGAGGGACATTGGTAATAGGGAAAGCTAATACACACGCAAATATCAACCCAGTGCACTAGAACAGTGGTTCTCAACCGGTGGGGAATTTCCCCCCCCCCCCCCAGGCGGGAAATTTAGGGTTTCCATGGGGGGGGGGGGGGAATTAAAATGATTTCAGATCGCATTAATGCAAGAACCGATTACTTGATATTGTTTTTCTCTTCATACTGTATGGTTCTGTACGTCTCACCCTTCTAAAATTCATTTTATAAAGTAAGTAGACCCACAAATCACGTTTCATGTAGACGTCTAGACCTGTTTTAGTATGTGCTATTAAATTTAGCTTCCATTATTAAGTATTCTGTGTAGGGGCGGGGGCGGGATTTTTAGGTAGGAAATACGAAAGGGGGAAATGGCGTTCTGAAAATATGGTGGGGGGGAGGGGTGCACGGGCCAAATTTTTAGGTAGGAGATACGAAAGGGGGGATCTGAAAATATGGTGAAGGGGGGGGCATAGGCCATAAAAGGTTGAGAACCACTGCACTAGAAGTTATAGCACGTAATGGACTAAGCTTGAGTTCAAAGCGAGTGTACGCAAGAACAACAATTTTCTGACAAGAAAATGAGTCTGATTACGGTACTTCTTTATTGAGAGACGCTTGAACTGATAATGATAGTGTTTGAACTGATAAACTACTACTATAGGTAGCGGCCACAAGCCCAGGAAGGCAGCATAGCTATAGCAGAACTACGGGAAAGGAACCTCAACCCTCGAAGTCGGCAGATACTGGTCCCAGTGGCACGGGATTAGAAAGTGGACATCTACGCACTATAATGGATGTTATTCACTACGCACAGCAAACGTTGATCGCAGAAGAAGAAAGAAGAAGAACTGGATGATGGGAGAAAAAGAGCCAGGAGAAGACAGAGGGGTACATATCTGAATGATTTGGCCACATGGCATGATCGGGACAAGACCACGGACCTGATACATGACTAGTGATCGTTTCAGATCGTGAACAGTTATCACCCCTGGTTATCGGTATGGCGCATGATGATGATTAATATTGGAAAGTCGGGGTAAGCAAGCAAGTGTCGGCGTATGTTCTACTTTTAAAGGCAGTTTGAGGCGAGAGAGACACTTAATTGCACGGGGTTTTGTCCCTTATGGCTCGGTCTCTTTCTGAGGGCGGACTGCTGTAGCGTCGAAAAAAATCACAAAGTGCGTATCTCCATCGACGAGCCCCAGGAGTTTCCAAGAACATTTCACACACAATGATGTCATTAATTGGCAAATCGAAAGATGATATCGAAAATAGATGCAGTAAGGCAAACCAACCCAATAGACAGATGGCACCAATACTACAGAACAAACACAAAGCACTCTATAACACATGCGCCCTCTATGCTAACAATGAAAAACCTGGACAATGACAAGAAAGAAACAACAAAGAGACAAACAAAATTACAACAACGGAAATGAGATTCCTGAGAAGAATACTCAATGTATCAAGAAGAGATAAGATCAGAAATGAAGAGATCAGGACTAAAGTGGGGGGGGGGGGGGGGGGTTATAGCAGCGCTAGATTTCATTAGACAACAGCAAGTGAAATTATTCGGCCACATAACTATAGGCTACAAAGTAACAGTATACCATAACAAGCAAAGGTGTACAGACCAGGTGGAAAGGGAAGAGGCGACTGACCGTGTAAACGATGGACAGAGGGAATATCACATTTCATGGAAATCACGATATATGAAGCCCATAAACGGGCACCCTCCCCCTGTTTATGCTTCACCTCGATACCGCAAGGTACAAGAGGAACAAGATGGGATGATGAGGTGATGAGATGAGAAGAAACAATGATGAACCGAACGATGGGGCAGACATCAAATCATTGCCCAGAGGAAACAGCACAGACCTGAGTATAGGTTGAACTGGCTATCCCGCCATCACGGCACCGGAAATTTAAGAGAAAGAGCGCTTTTCCTGTCGGGCCGGCGACTTGCAGATCTGTTTTATTTGCTAGAAATTTGGAACTAATTGTATCCATCATGTTAAGTTCTCTGTGCTTAATTACTGACGGATTCCAGACTTACCTTTGGAGATGATCTTTTTTACATACAGGAGATCACAAGCCTGAGTGTGATCGCCTCATCAAAGGTATATTACAGGTGAGAAGGCGCATGGAGGTTATTGGAGGCCGCGCTATTAATCATTAATCATTGGATCAGTTTTGCAGGAATGGAGAAAGTTAACGTAATAATCTGGTAGTACAACTTTCGTGTCTCTGTGACGTATAATTACAATGCAGTTTTTCTCATGACACACTAATTTTTTTTATTCCTTTGACATTGTCACATGCCTGTGTTCAGTGGCATTAAGGTGAGTGGCCGTACAATATAAACAGTTCAAGAGGTGAAAGGGCATTCACCGGAAAGAGAATATAAGGAGATAAACGGTAAGGGAGAGGGGCTGCAAGAAGGGGCAGACAGTTGGATCAGTGAGGTGGTGTGTTGTGTGTGAAGCATTGTGGGGGATGGAATTGTTGAGAAGAGAGGGACAAAGACTGACGGGGGACAGTTGAGTCTAGACCGGACCAGGAGAAGGTCGTGGTCGGAGAACGTGAAGAATTGTGACGGAGTTCTGAAGATAACTCCGCACTGTGGGTTCCAGGGATAGTGAGTGGAATTCGAGACCCATAGTGGGTTACTTTGAGTCGGGCCTAGAGAGAGGCTAGTATACCTGTCGTGTGGGACGATATTTTAGTAGCCTTGAGAGGCAGGGTTATTCGACGTGTTCCATTGGGATGGAGAAATTTTAAAAAATTTTTTTTTTAGAAGGGGGAATTTATTGG
>JACEFZ010027176.1:0-22500 GCA_014155875.1 Cepaea nemoralis
CGACCTCTGCTATAGGAAATCTTTACTTTATTCATATCCAAACTTTGGGACGCGATAACTTCTGCCAAATTTTCTGTTTTGATATGTATTGGTTATAGTTCCTGCTTTCAAACCCCATGTATGGCATTATATTTTGTTTTCATTGCAAAAATGCATCCCTTATTCGTAGAAGCAAATTAACAGAGCTAGAGAGAGAGAGAGAGAGGAGGAGAGAGAGAGAGAGAGAGAGAGAGAGAGAGAGAGAGAGGAGAGAGAGAGAGAGAGAGAGAGAGAGAGAGAGAGAGAGAGCCCCTTTACCAAATACCAAAGCACCAAGTATTTAAAAGTTAACATACATTAACATACCAAGAAACTGAGAGAATCAATGAAAACAGAAAACTGATTTGAATAATTAGACATAGACAGTTAAAATTGTTTGGGCACGTTAGGAGGAGAAATAAACTGGCAAACTTAGTGACAACAGGCAAGATTGATAGAGAAAAGAGCCGGGGGAAGGCAGTGAGATGAATGTTTAAATGGAACACAAGATCACAGAACCAGATCCATGACTGTTGATTATGTGAGATGCGAACCTTGACCGCCCACTCTTATCATCAAGGTACATGGTGACAATGATACATTGCTTCGTTATTCCTGCACATTAAAAGATCTGTGTATGTTCTTTACATGACGTGGCATTCAACCCCAGAATTTATTGGATGTTTCTGGCTTTGTAGGCAATTTTAAGTTCAGTAGTTTGCCATTGTTTTCAGAACGTCCGACGCTCATACTGTTGTGAATATCAGCGCCATGAGGTCTGCTATTCCAGCATGACATAAGTTACATTACAGATTTTTTTCCCCCCACTGAGTTCTTAATGAACTCATTTTATGCAGGGTTTTAATAAAGTCTCACTAGACTTTGTATGCAGAACAATTTTGAAAAATTAAGTACATGACGTCGTGAAAGAAATAAACTAAAACAAAATTCAGTAAATTTGTAACAATGGTCACTGCTATGGTCTAACACTGTTTTGGGGAAGCTGGAAAGTACCAATGAAGTATTCATTATACCTTATTCAACAAATTTCTAATCGTAATGCAATGAGAACAATGGTGATATCAAAGAAAATGGGGACGCCAAAATGTGACATAGAAATAGATAGAAATAGAAGGGGAAATTCTCAACCAAGTGGATAATTTTAAATACCTAGGGGCACTTATAACATCAGATGGAAGATGTACAAAAGAGATTAAGAGCAGAATAGGGCAGGCAAAGACAGCATTTCAGAAAATGAAGAGTATCTTATGCAATAAGTCGCTATCAATGAATGTAAGAAAGAGAGTACTAAAATGCTATATAGAACCAGTTTTGCTGTATGGCAGCGAATCTTGGAATGTAAATGAACAAATTAGGAAGAACTTAGAAGCAACAGAGATGTGGTTTTTAAGACGAATGTTGCGAATTCCTTGGACTGCCAGAGTAACTAACAACGATTGCCTGAAAGAGGCTAATGAAACTAGAACACTATATACAACAATAAGAAAGAGACAAACATCTTTCTTTGGTCATGTGATGAGAAGAGAGGCATTGGAGAACATCGTGACAACTGGAAAGATCGAGGGGAAGAGAGGCAGAGGCAGACCAAGAGAAATGATGCTGGACGGACTGAGACGGTGGCATGGAGGAATATCATCAGCAGAGTTGATCCAGAACACCAAAGACCGAGATCTGTGGAGAGCCATGAACGCCTACGCCAGCCGGCACGGCACTTGATGATGATGAATGCAATGAGGAGGTTGTTTATCAGGAAATATTGCTATACATCTTTTAACAACTATCCGTGTGTATCGACCGCCATTTCGAAACACTTGTTCAACAAACAAACAAAACTATTATTTCTTAAGTTGATAACATCATTTTGTTTGGAGTGCAAAGACTTACTCCATTAGATGACAACCATTTACTGCATATTGTTTTACTATGGAATGTGGAGCAAATTTTTGATTTCGTCATGTACTTCATGTTTCAAAATTGTTATACATACAATTTGTTGTGAGACTTTACAAATATTCTGCACAAATTTTTACTTACAACAAGAGTTATAAAGAGAGATTTTTAACATGTGTGGCCCCACTTTATCTATCTATCTATCTATCTATCTATCTATCTATCTATCTATCTATCTATCTATCTATCTATCTATCTATCTATCTATCTATCTATCTACCTATCTATCTATCTATCTATCTATCTATCTGTCTGTCTGTCTGTCTGTCTGTCTGTCTGTCTGTCTGTCTGTCTGTCTGTCTTCATCAATTCACTCTGTCAATCGTGGTTTCAGTTTCTTTATCTTGTAACCACCTCCTCCTCTTCTTCTTCTTCTTCTTCTTCTTCTTCTTCTTCTTCTTCTTCTTCTTCTTCTTCTTCTTCTTCTTCTTCTTCTTCTTCTTCTTCTTTTTCTTCTTCTTTTTCTTCTTCTTCTTCTTCTTCTTCTTCTTCTTCTTCTTCTTCTTACTTCTTCTTCTTCTTCTTCTTCTTCTTCTTCTTCTTCTTCTTCTTCTTCTTCTTCTTCTTCTTCTTCTTCTTCTTCTTACCCATAATTATGCTGTCGCTGTTTTCAGACAGTACACATGTACCTGAGTGCTCCAACCACAAGGAAGAAACATTATGACATCAACATCATGCTATATATTTTTAAGTGTCGGTTCAGTGTCAATGTATTCTGTGAAACAAAGTGACACCAATTTCATGTTTCAGAACTGAACAAAGCGTTCAGGCGCCACCACTTTAGCAGCCACTATCAAGTTTTTAAACAATACTTCCTGGCACATAACCAAGTACTCTAGCACCACTTTGGCCAGCATCACGCAGACAAGAGATGCCACATCTAGCCTAGATTTATGTAACAGTCCTGAATCCACCACTGGCAAAGAGCATCAACGGTAATTGAGACTGTCAGGCATGTATGCAACTGCAGTTATTTGAGACAACACTAGCATATGACCTTTGCTGCGAAAGAATTGAAACAGATTTTTTTATTGTTAGTTGAGTTCATTTATCACGGGCAGAGTCCATCTCTTGCTGGCTGAGTCAGCTGCTGTCATTCCTCTTTACGGCGATGTCCGAGACACGGGGATAACTTGGTATGTCAGACTACCAAGTATAACAGCGGAAACGTAGAACAGCAGAAACGTGAGTTATCTGCAGCGATAACAAGCGGATATGTTTTGTGATATTCTAGACTGCACCTTCTAATCGCTCGTCAACAGCTCAAAGTAGGTGAGTTAGAATTATGGGATGTTGGCCCACTTGTTTCATGTCAGAATGTTTTTGTTTGTATGTTGGTAATTTCTGTGTATATGTTTTAATAAATGTTACACGTCTTAAATTGTTTTTGTTTTTCTCCTTTGTAGTTAATTTAAGTAGGTTTAAGTTCTTCATCTAGGATTTATCCTAATTCTCTTCTTCCCTCAATCTATTATTTATTTACGTCCACCAATTTAACTTCTCCCCTTTATCTACACCATCTCGGCTTTATCCTGTTTGTTCCGTTTACTTTTATTTACTTTTTCGCTTTATCCTATTTCTGTTCTTCCATTACCAATCTTTTATTCTTCCTTTCCTCCTCCGCAATCCCTCTTTGTCCCACCTCTATTCTTCTTCTTCTTCTTCTTCTTCTTCTTCTTCTTCTTCTTCTTCTTCTTCTTCTTCTTCTTTATGGCACCACAATCAACACCACTGTAAAAACTATCGTCATCGATACCATCAGCATCATTACAACTACTACTACTACTACTACTACTACTACTACTACTACTACTACTACTACTACTACTACTACTACTACTACTACTACTACTACTACTACTACTATTTTGTTGCTATAAGTAATGTTATTTCATCTATTGTTACAACAAGAACAACATCATTGTCAACAACATCAGCAACAACATCAACAACAATAAACAACAACAACAACAACTTCTACTACTACTACTACTACTACTACTACTACTAATACTACTACCACTACTACTACTACTACTACTACTACTACTACTACTACTACTACTACTACTAGAGTCCATCTCTGGCTGGCTGATTCCGCTGCTGTCATTATTCATTACGGCTGTATCCCAGACACGGGGATAACTGTGTTTGTCAGACTGACAAGTAGAACAGAGGAAACGAGAGCTAGCTATCCGCAGTGATAACTGCTGATATTCTTGGCTGCCTCTTCTAATCGCTTGTCAACAGCTCATAAGTAGGTGAGTTAGAATTATGGGATGTTGGTTCACTTGTCTGATGTAAGAATGTCTGTGTGTGTGAGTTTGTAATTTCTGTGTATATGTTTTAAGCAATCTTACAAGTCTTAAATTGGTTTTTGTTTTTCTAGTTTGTAGTTAATTTAAGTAGTTGTTAGTTCTTCGTTTAGGATTTGTCCTGTTTCTTCTCTTACCTTTATCTACTATTTCTTCGTTTCCTTCTATTTAGCTTCTTCCTACTATCAGTTTTTATTTTTTTTCCCCCAGTTATCTGCTTCTTCACTTTATTCTTTTTCCCTTTCGATTATCTTTTTACAGATCTACTTATTCTTTCTTCTCCTTTACCATCAATCTTCGTTGCATTTCTTCTTCTTCTTCTTCTTCTTCTTCTTCTTCTTCTTCTTCTTCTTCTTCTTCTTCTTCTTCTTCTTCTTCTTCTTCTTCTTCTTCTTCTACAAGAACAATTACTACTACTACTACTACTACTACTACTACTACTACTACTACTACTACTACTACTACTACTACTACTACTACTACTACTACTACTACTACTACTACTACTACTACTACTACTACTGTCCTGTTATTTTCCCGAGAGGAAGTAGGAATCAACAAGCACATCTTCAAACTTATTATCTGTTGGGATTATTGACTGACTTTGGTCTACACTCCTCCCTTCTGTCTTCCTTTCCATATATCTATTTCTTTCACTCTCTCTGTTATTCCCTCAACACATACTCCGACAACAGTTCCTTTCAACGATAAACAAAAGATTTATTAATAAAAACTATGTCTGGAGTATATATGGATTTTGTAAGCGTAGTTGATAGTGTATTCTATTGTTGGTGCTAGAAAGAACTCTGAATGTCTATCAGCGGTGTTACATCTCGCCCATTCATTCTTCAAGATCACAGGACAGCACATCAAACAGGACAGAGCTCACCCTGGATGATCCGTATGCTTGAGTCTGATGGTAAATCCGTTATTGAATGAAACAAAACTGTTCACCACTGATTCACTGTACCGTAATAAAAGTCCCGTAAGTTTATGACTGCGCCCGAATCTGTTTCATGACGGTAAGTATCCAGCATCGAAAAAAAACACCACATCGTCACAGTTCTTCCTATTGTCTTTTCCTATTAGCAATGTTTTTACTTGTCTATTCTTTCTTCCCGATGCATACAAGACGTATGTAGTTGTAAGTATCCCTGCTTGCCACAGGTTAATATCTTTTCCTTTTAAGTGTTTTTGTGGTATATTCGTTTGAGCATACAGTGTTCTGTATTTGATTTAACTTTATCACTTATTCATCTTAAAAACATGTCTATGTTCTGTTTGGTTCTACGTAAGTACTTTATTTGTTCAAGTGTAGTACTCTTCATCTCTTCTCTGCTTTCACTATGAGATTGGAACCTGTGGAGAAGTATAACAGATCCAGTGATAAGAGTCCGCCCCTTACTACTACCTATGCAAGTGTCCTTCTCCAGCCATAATGACAAGGCTTCCGAAGTAAACACCCGCATAAGACATATGAATTCACCAAAGTCTAAACTATCCACTAATAGAAAGAAATGGTAAATGCTATACACACACATCTATATTCCTAGGCTAAAACTATACTCTAATATATTACTACCTTATAATTATCTTTGTCTGAATTGGGGGTACTAATGCACAATAGATACACAAACGTTCTTCCGAACGCCGCACCACCCTTTCCCTACTCCCTTGTCTCATGGAAGATCAAGAATCACACTAACTTCCACAAAGGAGTTGCTACTCTTTATAGGTCATTTTTTCCGCATAGTCCTTGACCTTGTTTGACACCTCAAGTCAATACTTCATTATCCCCGTTAGTGGAAAATTACTGATCTGAAACTTTTCCGTATTTTATAAAACCCTCATTGTTTTGTTCCTTCCCTCTGAGTCATGTATAGACCGCAATATGCTGTGGAAATTTTCCTCAGTAACCCATCTCTCCTCCTCCTTCTTAGCCCCCCTCTCTCTCCACACACACCTGACATTATCTGGGTTTTCCAATCCTGTCTTTATCACCTGACCGCGATCCTGTCCCATAGTGCTGTCTGCCTTTGTCGCAAACCTATTTGTCCACGCGAAGGTTACCTGTGCTATCGGTGGGCACTTCCGTGTCTTGACCTATAAACACATGCGCCTGGTCACTCAACCCGACATTTCGTGATGTTTTGAACCCGTGAATTAACCTCGTCATCCTACACTCTCATTGACCTGTGCCGCTGTAATTTCTACGTTAACACTTTAACCCGTCAACATTAGTGGTCATTGACTCCGGTCACACCGTTGTTGGTTATCCTTACTGTTTTGTTTGTTAACCCTTCTCCTACCTGGTTAGTCGGTGTATAAAGTCGTCTATCTGGGAATCATTAACTCTCAGTATTCCACGACAACTACTACTACTACAAATAAAACTACTACTACAACTACTAGTGCCAATACCACTGTTGATTATTGTATCTTCTTTTCATATTTATGCTCTGCCTAATCTCCAACTCCCCCACTTCATCCTGTCATTTTCGTCTTTGCCATATATGTATACAATATCGGCCTTATCTTTCTTTCTTTCTTTCTTTCTTTCTTTCTTTCTTTTCTTCTTTCTTTCTTTCTGTGTTACACACTTACCGATTTTCTTTCGTTGTGTCTGCATCTTCATATATTCGTCATTCTGCCTTCCAAACATTTTCTGCATCGCTATGTTTCCTTCTGTATCTATTAGTTATTCTCTTCTTCTGTCACACTATGTATCTGTCTGTCTGTCTGTCCGTCCGTCCGTCCGTCCGTCTGTCTGTCTGTCTGTCTTATCTGTCTGTCTGTCTGATTGTCTGCCTGACTATCTGTCTGTATATTTCTCTCTTTCTCTCCCCCTCTCTTTCTCTCTCCTTCCCTTCCCCCTCCGCTGTCTGTCTGTCTGTCTGTCTGTCTGTCTGTCTGTCTGTCTGTCTGTCTGTCTCTCTCTCTCTCTCTCTCTCTCTCTCTCTCTCTTTCTTTCTGTCTTATATTTCCTCTTTACTTATCACTTATATCACTACCCCACCCACCACCAACACACCTTTCCTTCTCCCCCCCCCCCCCCCGCGCCCCCGCCATACATGCCAGCAATTACACTAATTACATCCAGGCATCAGCACAATCCCCCCGTGCCTCGCCCTTCCCCCAGGCTCTACCTGCAACTAACGACAATGTCAATCAATGTTTTATTTAGGTCGCGCTCTCTCCCATCGGTCGGCTGACTTTCTCATCAAAACATTGTTTTAATTCTCTCATATTTCCTAATGTAACTCCTTGATCTTATTGATAAACAGACTCAGGCAGATTCAGGTTGTAAATGTTAACTCTTGGTCTACCCAGCGACTCACAATGCGTTTGTGAGCTTCACGGTACATTTACGTATTCGCTAGCCCAATTATGCATGTGCTATTTCATATATATATAAATGTGTGTGTATGTGTGTGTGTGTGTGTGTGTGTGTGCGCGCGCGCGTTCGCCACTCTGTATATTTACCTACGTCTATGCGTAGCACCATATATTTACATACGTCTTTTCGCTACTCCACACATTTACATCAGTCTGTTAGCTACACAACGTATATATGTCTGTTCGCTATTTCAAACTTCTTTCTACACCATATATTTACATGCGTCTCTTCCTTGCTCCATATATTACATGCGTTTATTTGCTAGACCATACATTACAAACGTTTTTTCATTACTCCATATATAACACAAATATATTCACTACTCCTTACATTACAGATTTTTATTCCCGACTCCATACACACACTCTGACCAGACTGTCATCTCCCAGTGAAGCATAGGCCTTTCACCACACCAGGATAGATCTTTTGTGGGCTTGTTCATGACAAGTTGAGTTTTTCACTTTAGTTTTCTACCGGTGAAGGTAGCGGGTTCCATTCCAACACTTTGTCGCCTCCTGCGACATGTATGGTGGGTTTCATTGTAAATATGTTGTCCCTTAATGACCCCTGTAACGCAGGGGTGTGGGGATATATGGTGCTCTCCCAACATTTAACAGACCAATGGGCGTTCCGTGGGTAATATGGTCAATAGTAAACCATTCATTCATTCATTCATTCATTCATTCATTCATTCATTCATTCATTCAGTAGCATGTCCTATGCAGTACCTCGCTGCCTTATCAACCCTCCGTAAAACTGCTCGATCACAAGCAAGATGTCCCGCGTCTGATACACCCATCTGCCACATCCTGCACCCATCTTCTCTTTGGCCTTCCTCTTCCTCTCTTCCCAAGCATATACCCCTCCGTTATTATTCTCTCCAAACTTTCATGACCTTTCAAGTGACCAAAATATATCAATTTTCTTTGTTTTATTGTCTTTAATAGCCAACACTCTTCAATATTCAGCTCTTGAAGTATGGATGCATTTATTATTTTCTTTACCCAAGATATTCTTTGAACCCGTCTATAACATTTATATTCAAAAGCATTTATTCGCTGTTCAGCTTGTAACTGTTCAGGTCTCACAGGCGTATGTTGCAATGGGAAAGATGCATGCTCTTAAAAATCTAATTTTTGTAGTTCTGTCTGTCCCATTAGTTCACCGCCCACCTTTATTTCCCATGACATTTTCTGGTAACCATTTCAGGCTGGTTCTATGGTAAATAGGTCTGGTTAATATGTAACATGTGTAACCTGATACCCGCTCTGTGTCTATGGTAAATAGGTTTGGTTAATATGTAACTTGTGTCAACTGATACCAGCCCTGGGTCTATGGTAAATAGGTTTGGTTAATATGTAACTTGAGTCAACTGATACCAGCCCTGGGTCTATGGTAAATAGGTCTGGTTAATATGTAACATGTATCAACTGATACCCGATCTGTGTCTGTGGTAAATAGGTCTGGTTAATATTTAACATGTATCAACTGATAGCCGCTCTGTGTCTGTGGTAAATAGGTCTGGTTAATATGTAACATGTATCAACTGATACCCGATCTGTGTCTATAGTAAATAGGTCTGGTTAATATTTAACATGTATCAACTGATAGCCGCTCTGTGTCTATGGTAAATAGGTCTGGTTAATATGTAACTTGTGTCAACTGATACCCGATCTGTGTCTATGGTAAACAGGTCTGGTTAATATGTAACTTGTGTCAACTGATACCCGCTCTGTGTCTATGGTAAATAGGTCTGGTTAATATGTAACATGTATCAACTGATACCCGATCTGTGTCTATGGTAAATAAGTCTGGTTAATATTTAACATGTATCAACTGATAGCCGCTCTGTGTCTGTGGTAAATAGGTCTGGTTAATATGTAACATGTATCAACTGATACCCGATCTGTGTCTATGGTAAATAGGTCTGGTTAATATTTAACATGTATCAACTGATAGCCGCTCTGTGTCTATGGTAAATAGGTCTGGTTAATATGTAACTTGTGTCAACTGATACCCGATCTGTGTCTATGGTAAACAGGTCTGGTTAATATGTAACTTGTGTCAACTGATACCCGCTCTGTGTCTATGGTAAACAGGTCTGGTTAATATGTAACATGTATCAACTGATACCCGCTCTTGGTCTATGGTAAATAGGTCTGGATAATATGTAACTTGCGTCAACTGATACCCGATCTGGGTCTATGGTAAATAGGTCTGGTTAATATGTAACATGTATCAACTGATACCCGATCTGTGTCTATGGTAAATAGGTCTGGTTAATATGTAACTTGTGTCAACTGATACCCGCTCCCGCCGAACAGAGGCAGAATTCTAAAACCGCTAATGGACTTTAGTCGTTCATATTTGTACTGTGGAAATATTCCTGGGAAGGGAAACATAAAACTTGGCGAGCGGCGCGGGTTGGAAAATGCGCAAATAGAATGAGCTATACGTGGCTAAGAGGAGTCGTTTTGACATTGTCTCGGTTGAGCTGAGGTGAGGTGAGTTGAGGTGAGGTGAGGTGATTTGAGGGGAGGTGAGTCAATAAACGACTTCACAGCACTAGGGATATTTCCATAGTGCTCCGTCCTGATCTTCAACAGCTAGCGAAGAGTTCCAATACTTCATGTGCATGCCAGAAAGCGTGGGCGGTCATGACTCGCCATTTCAATCGATCGCCAGAGTCGTGGATCAGCTCAGTGTTCCTGTCTCGACCATGCCATGTATTTACTTCTCGGTCTTCCCCATGTTTTCTTCCCTTCGATCTTGCCAGTTGTCACTAAGTTCTCCAATCCATTTCTTCTCATAGCATGTCCAAAAAATTTTGACTGTCTACGTCTAATTTCTCTAATCAGTTTACGATGTTCATTTGTCTCCTGTAGTACTTGGTCATTGGTTTTTCTGCCTGTCCATGGTATTCTTTGCATTTTCCTCAGAAACCACATTTCTGCAGCCATCAGATGTTTTTCAGCCTGACTGCTCATTGTTCCAAGTTTCACATCCATACAAAAGAACAGGCTCTATGTAGCACCACACCACTCTTTTTCTCGTTTCAATTGACATCTTTTTATTGGTCAGTATGTTTTTAATCTTGCTAAAGGCTACTTTCGCCATGGCGATTCTTGTTCTAATCTCTTCAAGGATTCTCTCAGTAATTGATTATGGATTAGGTCTGCTCACTGTCTCAGTGAGTCAGCTGGTGAAGTTAGAGCGCATACAAGAACGAAGCTATGCGGGTCATTCTGGGATGCACTAGAGATACCCCAGTGTATGCGTTACATCCTTGGTCTGCCGAGTGTTGCTGGTAGACTCAAGGCTCAGCAACTAATTCAGGACAATGCTCACTCGGATGATGTGATTATCTACACAGATGGTTCGGTGTCAAGAGGTGAGAAAAGTGGCTGGGGGATCATAGCCAAAGCCAATGGTCGACGATTGGGGCAGGAGAGCCTGGCATATGATACCACAACATCCAGCTTAAGAATTGAGGTGGAGGCGGTCACTGCGGCTCTCCGCTGGATGGAGAATACGACACACACACACACACACACACACACACACACACACACACACACACACACACACATACACACATCGTGATTGTAACTGACTCAGAAAGCATGCTGACGAGGGTGAGGACGGGCAGGCTTCGTGCGGAGTGGCTTGCTTCGCTTCGGAGGTCACAGGTGACAAGCATCGCCTGGATCTTTTCTCCGGGGCATGCCGGTGTGCTGGGAAATGAACAGGCGGACAGATTGGCTGGCTCTGCAGAACTTGGTGGAGTATTGATACATGACAAGGCAGACGTGGTTACGGCCTTGTGGGAGCACGTGCACACCTCGGAGGAGCAAATGGATTACCATGGTCTGGCAAGAATGAGACAGCGAGGAGTGACGAGGGGATCTGGCCGACGCTCAACGCTCAGAGGAAAGACGAGACGGACATATAATCAGATTGCTACTGGTACTATTAGTGTTGGAACTCTTCGTTGGCTGCTGAGGATGGGGACGGAGCGCTTATGGGAATGTCCCGAATGCTGTGATGTCGATTCCTAAATCAATCAATCAATCAATCTTCAAGGCATCTCCCATCATATGTTATGACTGTTTCGAGATAATTGTACCGATTCACTTGTTGAAGAATATTCCAGTTTATTTGTATATTACATTGTGGCATTTCGTTAATCCTAGTGACGACCATAATCGGTGTCTTTTTACAATTTAATTCTAACCCAAGTTGTTCACTGGTAACAGCAGCAGTCTGACTATGCGTCCGCCTGGCTTTTCCTCGGAGTACTGAGTGTCGGCCAGATCCTCGGGTCACTCCCTGCAGCATCATTCTCTCCAGACCGCGATGATATTTCTGTTCTTCATCACTATACACACGATCCCAAAGCGTCTTCAGACATCATGTAGACGGTCTAACGCCATTCCTCCGTAATGGCATCTTACTATTCTTTGCTTCCAGTATTGGCAGTTGACATATAGACCCGTCATTGCATTCCGCTAGATAGATGTGGCTCTTTCTGTACAGACTAGGTGGCTGCACTTCTGGGCACACTTATCTATGCCGGGGATATAAGTCCAGATTCTGTTGACAATGACAATCCTGGGCCTGTGGAGGAAGCACTGCCAACCAAGGTCTGATCCTGGTCAGTCCACATGTGGGGGAAATTAGGTCTAATTCAGTCGGTCCACATGTGGGGGATCTAGGTCTAATTCCATTCAGTCCACATGTGGGAGATCTAGGTCTAATCCCAGTCAGTCCACATGTGGGAGATCTAGGTCTAATTCCAGTCAGTCCACATGTGGGGGGTCTAGGTCTAATCCCAGTCAGTTCACATGTGGGGGATCTAGGTCTAATTCCAGTCAGTCCACATGTGGGGGTCTAGGTCTAATTCCAGTCAGTTCACATGTGGGGGTTCTAGGTCTAATCCCAGTCAGTCCACATGTGGGGGTACTAGGTCTAATCCCAGTCAGTCCACATGTGGGGATCTAGGTCTAATTCCAGTCAGTCCACATGTGGGGAATCTAGGTCTAATCCCAGTCGGTCCACATGTGTGTGTGTGTGTGTGCGTGGGGGGGGGGGGGGGGTGGTAATTAGGTCTAATTCCAGTCTGTCTACATACGGGATATCTAAGGTCTAATCCCAATCAGTCCACATGTGGGGATATCTTAACTCTAATCCCAGTCAGTCCACATGAGGGGGTATTAGTTCTAATCCCAGTCGGTCCACATGTGGGGATATCTTAGGTCTAATCCCAGCCAGTCCACATGTGGGGATATCTTAGGTCTAATCCCAGCCAGTCCACATGTGGGGATATCTAGGTCTAATCCCAGTCAGTCCACATGTGGGGATATCTAGGTCTAATCCCAGTCAGTCCACATGTGGGATATCTAGGTCTAATCCCAGTCAGTCCACATGTGGGATATCTAGATCTAATCCCAGTCAGTCCACATGTGGGGATATCTAGGTCTAATCCCAGTCAGTCCACATGTGGGGATATCTTAGATCTAATCCCAGTCAGTCCACATGTGGGGATATCTTAGGTCTAATCCCAGTCAGTCCACATGTGGGGATATCTTACGTCTAATCCCAGTCAGTCCACATGTGCGGTATCTTAGGTCTAATTTCAGTCGGTCCACATGTGTGGGATACCTTAGGTCTGATCCCAGTCAGTCCACATGTGGGGGATATTAGGTCTGATCCCAGTCAGTCCACAAGTGGGGGATATTAGGTCTGATCCCAGTCAGTCCACATGTGGGGATATCTTAGTCTAATCCCAGTCAGTCCACACGTGGGGTATCTTAGGTCTAATTCCAGTCGGTCCTCATGTTTGGGGGGGGGGGGGTATTAGGTTTAATCCCAATCAGTCCACATGTGTGGTATCTTAGGTCTAATCAAAGTCAGTCAACATGTGGGGTATCTTAGGTCTAATTTCAGTCGGTCCTCATGTGTGGGATACCTTAGGTCTCATCCCAGTCAGTCCACATATGGGGGATATTAGGTCTGATCCCAGTCAGTCCACTAGTGGGGGATATTAGGTCTGATCCCAGTCAGTCCACGCGTGGGGGATATTAGGTCTGATCTAAGTCAGTTCACATGTGGGGGATCTTAGGTCTGATCCAAGTCAGTCCACGTGTGGGGGATCTTATCTCTGATCCCAGTCGGTCCACGTGTGGGGGATCTTAGGCCTGATCCCAGTCAGTCCACGTGTGTGGGATCTTAGGCCTGATCCCAGTCAGTCCACGTGTGGGAGATCTTAGGTCTTATCCCAGTCCGTCCACGTGTGGGGGATCTTAGGTCTTATCCCAGTCAGTCAGTGTGGGGGGGGGGGGATCTTAGGTCTTATCCCAGTCAGTCCACATGTGGGGGATCTTAGGTCTGATCCCAGTCAGTCCACGTGTGGGGGAACTTATGCCTGATCCTAGTCAGTCCACGTGTGGGGGATCTTAGGTCTTATCACAGTCAGTTCACATGTGGGGGATCTTAGGCCTGATCCCAGTCAGTCCACATTTGGGGGATCGTAGGCCTGATCCCAGTCGGTCCACGTGTGGGGGATCTTAGGTATGATCCCAGTCAGTCCACGTGTGGGGGTCCTTATCTCTGATCCCAGTCAGTCCACGTGTGCTGTGCTAAATCATGACCTGACTGTGTCCCAACATACCACTCCACAGATGTGACATTCCAGAACATACCACTCCACAGATGTGACATTCCAGAATCTGTCATGTATATCCCGCTGGTTTCTGTGCAAGGAAAGAGAAAGTTAGCTGCATGCCCTTTACAGGACGTGCAGTCAACCCCAGCATTTTTGGCTGTTTCTGATTTACTGGGCAAGATTTTGTTCAGCAGCTTGCCATTTCTTTCTGAACGGGAGAGAAAGACAGTCACATTAAAGATGGTACTTTAGTAACAGGTAGGAAGAGAAGAATGATGACGGCGATGATGACAAAGATGATGAAGATGAGATGATGACGACGACGATGATGATGATGATGATGATGATGATGATGATGATGATGATGATGATGATGATGATGATGATGATGATGGCGATGATAGCGATGATGGTGATGAAGATAACGACAATAATTTCGACGATGACGATGATGATGATGGCGATGATGATGATCATGATGATGACGATGACGACGACCATGATGATGATGATGATGATGATGATGATGATGATGATGATGTAAAAATATAACTGATTTATTCTGACACACTCAGCTCAAAGAATTTGTTCACTTTTACATTTGAAACTCTCACTGGAACGAACTAGCTCAGATATCTCATAAAATGTTGTTCTTGCTGTACGATATATGTCGTGTCGTTTCCATCTGTATACTTCCACTTGACTCATATGTATGTGGTTGTTGCTGTCCATTATTCTGTTTATCTCCTTACGTGTCTTTTACACTGTGGTTCCCGAAGGACAGCCAGTCTGTCTTTGTTATTAGCAAGTTTGAGACAATAACAATCAACTATCGAAAGTACCCTTAATTTGGACTGATCAAAGATACGGCAACCCTTTGCTTGTATAAATGTCAAAAGGTCTTATACCTACTTGACCTTTTGTCATTACAACAAACTCGTTATCTCTCTCTCTTTTTTCTCAGTTTCTTACTCTTTCTCTCTCTTATTATCCATCTCTCGTTCTCTCTGTATATCTCTCTAACTCTCTCTCGTATCTCTTTGTATCTCTCTCACTTACCCTCTCTCTTTCTCTCTCTCGTTCTCTCTCTATCTCTCTCTCTCTTGTTAACTCTCCATGTCTCCTTTTTCTCTCTCTCACTCACTCTCTTTCTCGTTCTCTCTCTCACACTCTCGCTCTCTCTTTCTTTCTCTCTCTCACTCTTTCTAGCTAACTCAACCTCTCTCTCACTCACTCTCTCACTCACTCACTCTCATTCATTCTCCCTCCCTCTCTCTCCCTCTCCATCAGATATGATTGACGTCGGCTGAGACTCAGTAATCGCCATCCACTTGACAGCACCAAGCGCATCTTTTGTCCGGAATCCCATCTTAAGCTTCAGACGGTACATCCCCCAGGCCTACCCATTTATCGGATTTCTTCTAACAGCTTTCCAGCGGCGGATATTGAATTTAGCCATTTGGTTAAGGGCTGATAGTTAGCATTGTGCCCCGAACAGCAGTTCATGTTGTGACGCCTCTGTGTTCCTGGATCTTATTGACATTTACAATTCTGGACTATTTTTGTAAATGTCAGGGTCCCACACGACCAGACCTTGCTGGGTTTACCTGACCGCTCACAACAGAGTCTGTCTGGGAGACATGTTCATTTCCCGATGTTTGACAGTATTGTCCACTTAGTGCCCGACCATGTCAAATTCTTGAAACGCGAATTGGTGGAGAAACTACTCAGTGTGGGGGTGGGGGTGGAGATTTCACGGAGAGGAAGGTGGAAGACATGTTAGTTAGTTAGTTAGTTAGTTAATTAGTTAGTTAGTTCGTTCGTTCTTTCGTTAGTTAGTTAGTTAGTTAGTCAGTCAGTCAGTCAGTCAGTTAGTTAGTTAGTTAGTTAATTAGTTAGTTAGTTAGTTCGTTCTTTCGTTAGTTAGTTAGTTAGTTAGTCAGTCAGTCAGTCAATCAGTCAGTCAGTCAGTTAGTTAGTTAGTTAGTTAGTTAATTATTTAGTCAGTTAGTTAGTTAGTTAGTTAGTTAGTCAGTCAGTCAGTCAGTCAGTCAGTTAGTCAGTCAGTCAGTCAGTTAGTTAGTTAGTCAGTCAGTAGTCAGTCAGTCAGTTAGTTAGTTAGTTAGTTAGTTAGTCAGTCAGTCAGTCAGTCAGTCACTCAGTCAGTCAGTCAATCAGTCAGTCAGTTAGTTAGTCAGTTAGTTAGTTAGTTAGTTAGTTAGTTAGTTAATCAGTTAGTTAGTTAGTTAGTCAGTCAGTCAGTCAGTTAGTTAGTTAGTTAGTCAGTCAGTCAGTCAGTCAGTCAGTCAGTCAGTCAGTTAGTTAGTTAGTTAGTTAGTTAGTTAATTAGTCAGTCAGTCAGTCAGTCAGTTAGTCAATCAGTTAGTTAGTCAGTTAGTTAGTTAGTTAGTTAGTTAATCAGTTAGTTAGTTAGTTAGTTAGTTAGTTAGTCAGTCAGTCAGTCAGTCAGTAGTCAGTCAGTCAGTTAGTTAGTTAGTTAGTTAGTTAGTTAGTTAATCAGTTAGTTAGTTAGTCAGTCAGTCAGTCAGTCAGTCAGTCAGTTAGTTAGTTAGTTAGTTAGTTAGTTAGTTAGTTAGTTAGTTAGTTAGTTAGTTAGTTAGTTAGTTAGTTAGTTAGTTAGTTAGTTAGTCAGTCACTAGTCAGCCACTGTTTATTGCCTTCATCGACCTCACAAAGGCATTTCATTTGGTCAGTCGTGAGGGTCTGTTCAAGGCACTAAAGAAGATTGGCTGCCCACCAACTCTTCTGTCCATTGTGGAATCGTTCCACACAGGCATGAAGGGTATTATCAAGTTTGATGGTGCAACTTCTGAAGAATTTGAAATCAAGAGTGGAGTTAAGCAAGGTTGTGTACTAGCTCCCACCCTCTTTGGAATATACTTTTCACTTCTACTGAAATATGCATTTCGTGATCAGGATGGTGGTATATACATTCACTCACGCTCAGATGGCGGCCTCTACAATGCTCAGAGATTGAAGACCTAAGACCAAAATTAGGAGGGTACTGATCAGAGAGTTGCTTTTTGCAGATGATGCTGCAGTTACGACCCACTCCGAGGAAGAATTGCAATGTCTACTATCTGCATTCTCCAATGCTTGTTCTGAATTTGGTTTAACAATTAGCAAAAAGAAGACACAGATTATGTCACAAGGTGCACATGGGGTACCATCAATCTTTATTGACGACGCCGAACTAGAGATAGTAGACCATTTTACCATATCTAGGATCAGTGGTAAATAGCAAATTATCCCTAGATCAGGAAATCAACATCCGGATTGGTAAGGCAGCAACAACAATGAACAGGTTAAGAAAAAGAGTCTGGGAGAACAGGAAGCTTACTGCCAAAACAAAAGTCCTTGTCTATCAAGCCTGTGTCCTTAGTACTCTTCTCTATGGCAGTGAAACCTGGACAACTTACTCACACCAAGAGAACAATTTAAACAGCTTTCATATGCGGTGTCTGCGAAGAATTCTTGGTATTAAGTGGCAAGACAAAATCACAAATACTGAAGTATTGGAAAGATCAGGTTGTGTGACAGTTTATTCCATGCTCAGTCTTCGTAGACTTAGATGGATAGGACATCTTAGGAGGATGGATGATGGTAGAATACCAAAGGATATCTTTTTTGGTGAATTACAGATGGGTAAGAGATCTCAGGGTCGGCCTCTACTACGATACAAAGATGTGTGTAAGCGGGACATGATTGATACAGGCATTGATAATGCACATTGGGAGCAAGTCGCCGCTGAACGTGTTGCATGGAGGGCAAATATCAGAAATGGAATAAAGTCAAAGGAGAAAATTATTGCAGAAAAGTCACACACCAAGCGTTTGAGACGTAAGATGGTGCATGATGGTGGAAATGACCACGTGTTCACATGCACCCACTGTGAACGGACATTTACAGCGCAAATTGGCCTTATCAGTCACACTCGCTACCGCCATAGTTAAAAGTTATTATGCCTTTTTATAGCACAAACTATCGTCTGTCAAGACGGCAAGGTGCCAAAGATAGTCAGTCAGTCAGTCAGTCAGTCAGTCAGTTAGTTAGTTAGTTAGTTAGTCAGTCAGTCAGTCAGTCAGTCAGTCAGTCAGTCAGTTAGTTAGTCAGTTAGTTAGTTAGTTAGTTAATCAGTTGCGCCGAACGTTGGGCGGCGCTTACCAAACCCAACACCCCACATTGTGCCAACGGCTTCGGGCGGAAGAGCACAATTGGGAGGGTACAAGCCTTACCCTGGTGCGAGGAAATGCAAGCTAAAGACAAAATTGTCATGGCAGGGCTGACCAGGCCCTAAGCCTTGGTTGGCGACTGGTCTAGGATCGAAGCTCCGACAGGCGGACAGTTAGAGCAATGCTTTGCTGATCCGGCAGCTTCTGCAGCTTGTCTTGTTCCAGATGTAGGGGTGTTACCTTTCCTCTGGAGTGAACTAGGCAGGCCGAGAGAGGGATCATGCTGCATGGGCAACACATGATCTCTATATTTTAGCCCAGGCTTTGTGCTATGGAGAGGCAATAACTCCATCCCTGGTCTTAACTGGTCTCGGAATCAAAGCGAGAGGCAACTGTTACGGGTTATAAGTCCTTGTCAGTTGGCGTAGACATGGGGCGCCACGCGTTGCCTCTGACGGTGGGAGACACCTATAGGTGTCACTGATCAGCTACCGCCCGCCTCAAGCTGGGCAGCCCCCAGCCAATTGGGTGCTGATCCGCCACAGCCTGCCTGCTTCAATGGGTGCTTGGGGCTAGGACAAAATCTGAATCGCAGGCTGTAAAACCAATGCACCAGGTACAAACAAAAATAGAAACCTCAAGCTACGGCTTGCAACCTGGAACGTGAGAACCATGTGTCCAGGATTTTCCACTGACTTGACCAATATTGACGATGTGAGAAAAACGGCTGTGATTGATGCCGAACTCAATCGTCTTAACATTGATATTGCTGGCCTGCAGGAGACTCGCCTCGCTGAGGAAGGGTCACTCAGGGAAAACAACTACACCTTTTTCTGGAAGGGTAGAGGGCAGGCAGAAAAAAGGCAACACGGTGTGGGCTTTGCAGTGAAGAATTCGCTACTGGGAATGATTGAAATTCCAGCAGGAGGAAATGAAAGACTATTATCCCTGCGCTTGGCAACCTCTTGTGGGTTTGCCACCATTATTACTGCATATGCACCGACACTCGATTCCTCTGATGATGTGAAGGATTTGTTCTATGAGGAGTTAGACTCCGTGATCAAGGCAGTTCCAAAATCTGACTACATTTATATGCTCGGTGATTTCAATGCTCGTGTGGGCAAGGACTCGAGTTCATGGCCAGTGTCCCTTGGAAAATACAACATCGGTCGCATGAATGAAAATGGGCAAAGGCTGCTGGAGCATTGCACCAGTAATGACCTATGTATTACAAACTCTTTTTTTAAAACAAAAGAGATGCATAAGGTCACATGGAAACATCCAAGATCCGGCCATTGGCACCAGCTGGACTTCATCATCACACGGAGACAACATCTGAACCATATATCATTGACTCGTAGTTACCACAGTGCTGACTGTGATACAGATCATTCTTTGGTTGTTGCAAGAGTTAGACTGAGACCAAAGAGAATCTACACAGCTAAACACAAATCTAGCCCCAGGATTAATATTATTAACACTCATGATCCTGAAAAGTGCTTTCAGTTTCAACAGCAACTTGAAGACGCTTTCACTGATACACCAGAAAATTGTACAGTAAATGAAAAGTGGGGTCAAATTAAGGAAACTCTTTATAAAACTGCCGTAGGGGTTTACGGCACTGTGGATCATAAGAGGCAGGACTGGTTTGCGGCCAACAGCGAGACTCTGCAGCCCTTGATTGATAAGAAGAAGAAAGCTCTCTTAAGAAACAAGGAAAGACCAACGCGTAACACTCTGAGTGAGCTAAGGCAAGCTAGGAAGGATGTGCAAAAGGCTGCCAGGCAGTGTGCAAATGATTATTGGATCAAGTTATGTGAGTCCATTCAAATCGCAAGTGATAAGGGAGACATAAGAAGCATGTATGAAGGAATAAAGAAAGCCTGTGGTCCAGTGATCAAAAGAAGTGCACCGCTGAAAACCTTGACTGGAGAAGTCATCACTGATAAGAAACAGCAGATGGACAGATGGGTAGAGCACTATTTGGAGCTTTACTCAAGTGAGACCAAACTAGCGGATGATGCCCTAAATGCCATAGAGGCTCTACCAACTCTTGACCATCTGGACACACTTCCCACCATAACAGAAGTTAAGTGTGCTATAAATGAACTTGCATCTGGCAAGGCTCCAGGTAAGGATGGGATTCCAATAGAGGTTATCAGGAGTGGGCAAGAAACACTCACTCTACAGATCCACCAGCTAATAGAGCTATGCTGGCGTGAAGGACAAGTCCCACAGGATTTCAAAGATTCAAACATCATAACGCTGTACAAGAACAAGGGTGATCGGAGCGACTGTAACAACTATAGGGGTATCTCACTTCTGTGTATTGTTGGAAAAGTATTTGCCAGAATTGTTCTGCGCAGACTTCAAGTCCTAGGAGATCAAGTCTACCCCGAATCACAGTGTGGCTTTCGACAGAACCGGTCTACCACTGATATGATATTCTCATTGCGACAAATGCAAGAAAAATGCCGTGAACAGAATCAACCACTGTTTATTGCCTTCATCGACCTCACAAAGGCATTTGATTTGGTCAGTCGTGAGGGTCTGTTCAAGGCACTAAAGAAGATTGGCTGCCCACCAACTCTTCTGTCCATTGTGGAATCGTTCCACACAGGCATGAAGGGTATAATCAAGTTTGATGGTGCAACTTCTGAAGAATTTGAAATCAAGAGTGGAGTTAAGCAAGGTTGTGTACTAGCTCCCACCCTCTTTGGAATATACTTTTCACTTCTACTGAAATATGCATTTCGTGATCAGGATGGTGGTATATACATTCACTCACGCTCAGATGGCGGCCTCTACAATGCTCAGAGATTGAAGGCTAAGACCAAAATTAGGAGGGTACTGATCAGAGAGTTGCTTTTTGCAGATGATGCTGCAGTTACGACCCACTCTGAGGAAGAATTGCAATGTCTACTATCTGCATTCTCCAATGCTTGTTCTGAATTTGGTTTAACAATTAGCAAAAAGAAGACACAGATTATGTCACAAGGTGCACATGGGGTACCATCAATCTTTATTGACGACGCCGAACTAGAGATAGTAGACCATTTTACATATCTAGGATCAGTGGTAAATAGCAAATTATCCCTAGATCAGGAAATCAACATCCGGATTGGTAAGGCAGCAACAACAATGAACAGGTTAAGAAAAAGAGTCTGGGAGAACAGGAAGCTTACTGCCAAAACAAAAGTCCTTGTCTATCAAGCCTGTGTCCTTAGTACTCTTCTCTATGGCAGTGAAACCTGGACAACTTACTCACACCAAGAGAACAATTTAAACAGCTTTCATATGCGGTGTCTGCGAAGAATTCTTGGTATTAAGTGGCAAGACAAAATCACAAATACTGAAGTATTGGAAAGATCAGGTTGTGTGACAGTTTATTCCATGCTCAGTCTTCGTAGACTTAGATGGATAGGACATCTTAGGAGGATGGATGATGGTAGAATACCAAAGGATATCTTTTTTGGTGAATTACAGATGGGTAAGAGATCTCAGGGTCGGCCTCTACTACGATACAAAGATGTGTGTAAGCGGGACATGATTGATACAGGCATTGATAATGCACATTGGGAGCAAGTCGCCGCTGAACGTGTTGCGTGGAGGGCAAATATCAGAAATGGAATAAAGTCAAAGGAGAAAATTATTGCAGAAAAGTCACACACCAAGCGTTTGAGACGTAAGATGGTGCATGATGGTGGAAATGACCACGTGTTCACATGCACCCACTGTGAACGGACATTTACAGCGCAAATTGGCCTTATCAGTCACACTCGCTACCGCCATAGTTAAAAGTTATTATGCCTTTTTAGAGCACAAACTATCGTCTGTCAAGACGGCAAGGTGCCAATGATAGTTAATCAGTTAGTTAGTTAGTTAGTCAGTCAGTCAGTCAGTCAGTTAGTTAGTTAGTTAGTTAGTTAGATAGTTAGTTAG
>JACEFZ010027176.1:25000-53050 GCA_014155875.1 Cepaea nemoralis
TGTGAAGTGGCCAAACCATTTAACCTGTTCTTCTTTAATGAAGTGCATGACTAGTTTCAGACCTAGCCTTCATCTAATTTCCTCACTCTTAATTCTACCTCTCACAGTCACTCCCGCAGTTCTTCTAAGCCATCCTAAGGGGAAATAATCTCTGCCTAGCATAAATCAAGATGGCAGCCGGGGCCGTGTTTTGAAACATAGACTAATCTCTCCCAGGAACCCTCGTTTACGTGTATACGAGTAACTTTATCAGCCTGTCACTCACGTTTAGTTTTAAACAGCGCACGTGCGAGCTCCCCAGGTGATCGCTTGGTTTTATTAACAACCCCTGGGCTAACCTTTAACCTGTCTGCCATTACGGAACTGTACGGCCACGTGGCATACCTGACGGCTTCATGTTTAATGAAGTGTAACGGCTTTGAAGCGTGTAACTTATATATGTCGTAGTCTGCCGCTGTCCGTCAACGTCTGTAGCGACCAGGTATATTTTACATAATCTGATACCGCAACATTTCTGTCACTCCCTCGTAACTGTATTTGGATACATTGCAGTTAAATCTTACCCGCACAATTTCTGTCAATTCCTTGTAACTGTATTTTGGATTAATTGCATTATATTCTTACCCGCAACTTTTCTGTCAACTTCTTGTAATTGTATTTGAATATATTGCATTCTATTCTTACCCGCAACTTTTCTGTCACTTCCTTGTACTTGTATTTGCAAATATTGCATTCTATTCTTACCGGCAACTTGTCTGTCACTTCCCCTAAAAGTATTTGGATAAATTGTATTCTATTTTTACGTTGCAACATTTCCATTTCCCGTAATAGCATTAGGATAAATTCCATTCTATTCTCACCCGCAACTTCTCTATCAAATCCTGTAATAGCATTAGGATAAACTGTATTTTATTCTCACCCGCAACTTTTCTCTTACTTCCTGTAATAGTTAGTTAGCAGCATGTCCTGTACTGGACATCGCAATCAATCTCAGCATTTTTGCAAGTCTGTGAGTTACTAGGCAGTTTTTACATCGTGCAGTTTGCCATAGTAATTCTCACGATTTCCGGACAGTCAATATTCTGTACATGTGTATTCCCACGATTTTCCTACAGACAATATTCTGTAAATATGTATCCTCACAATATCCTGGTACAAATCATCATCATGAGCCCTGCCAACTGACCTAGGCGTTCATATCATTTCAAATATTTCGGTACTTGGTGTTCTGGATCATCTCTGCTGACGATACTACTCCACGCCATCGTCTCAGTCCATCCAGAGTTATACCTCTTGGCCCGTCTCTGCCTCATCTCCCATTGCTCTTTCAGGTCGTGACGTTTCCTGTTGTTTGTCCATCACGAATGATGATAATCATTCATGTCAACCAGTGGGGTTGAGAGTATGGAGCCGTAAGTTCTAAGATGGCTGGTAAAGCCTATTTTTGCTCGAAATGTTCTTTGACAATGTGGGCAAAGAATGCTTGATGTTCCAGGAGGAGGGTCTTCTTCTTCTTCTTCTTCTTTGCGTTTATCCGGAGTGTTTTTTTTTTTCCAGATGTGATTGCGGTGTGTCCAGTTAGACACCCTTGGGTCGAAACCCTTAGGCCAACACATCCTACTTTTAATGTGCAATTTTGACCAGGTTAGCATTCCTGGGAGACTCTCACTTTTGTGGTACCGTCCACATCCCAGCTTGTCAAGTTGGAACAGTCGAAGACATCACGGTCATTCCTCAAGGGAAGGCTGGGACAGTCCATGGCATTTTCCGCCATCCAGGGTGGCTTCCATAATTGCAGAGTCGACACATAGCGCCCTGATGCTGGGCTCACCGAGGGAATCGTCACGTACTGCTCATGGTTGCTTTAATTCCTCACTTCAATATATTGGGCATTTCGTTCGCCCCGGGCCGTTCCCGCACAAACCAGACAGCTCTGCAGACGGTATCCACTCAGTGAGTTTTCGATTCGGACATGTGCTTGTCGTTGTGCCCTTTCAGCGCTGTTCCGGGCACGATGGACATTCGGAAAACTACCTAGTCAGAGCTGTTCCGGGCACGATGGACATTCGGAAAACTACCTAGTCAGAGCTGTTCCGGACATGAGCGGCGTTCGGAAACTAGGTAGTCAGAGCTGTTCCTAGCACGAGAGACTTTCTGACAAGACATTTCACTCGGACGTAAATGTGTAGTGCCAATTTTTATTTTGCCACCCGTAGGACGGCATTTCCGACTTCGGCGGGCATTTTTATTGAGGTTAGCCTTCCACGGGTTTCGAGGCACGTTGGGCTTATTGTTGTGATGTCGCCCACATTTCAGCTGGTCAAGATGGCACGGTCAAAGACATCACTGTCAACCCTCAAGGGAAGGCAGGGGTAGACCATGGGCGTTCCCCGCTACCCAAGGAGGCTTCCATAGTTGCAGAGCCGGCACATATTGCTCTGAGACTGGGCTCAATCGAGGAATTGCCACGTCCTGCTCATGGCTGCTTTAATTCCTCACTTCCATCTACTGGGCATCTCGCTTGCCACTGGTCGCTCAAACACAAATCAGGGACGGTCAGTATGCGGACGACATACACTAGGTAAGCTTTCGCTTCGGACTTCGGACCACGCAATGGATTCGCTAGCCAGGCTTTCCATTTCGTGTCACTGAGACGTTTTCCCACCTTGACTACACTCTCTATGAATATGGATACAGACATTTTTCATAACCATTTCATGCAACTGGGGCACATTTCTGCCTTTAGTACTCGCTCACGAGGTAGGCTACATGTGCTGCCGGCTCAGCACCTTACCTCCGTGCGTGTTCAGAGAGCGAGAAACGGCCAGGCCCTCTCATCCGGGGATCCCTCATGTCCCCCCTCCCCAGCTGAGAGCCTTCGAACAAGTATCTGAACTAAGTATGTAGCGTGCTCAGCATGTCACCTCCATTTATCGGTAGGTGGGTATCGACCCGGCTCTCACATCCGAGTGTTTATGGCTTAGAGGCGTTCAGCCTTATCCCTCAGCTGAGAGCCTTAGAGTATGTGTCCGGACCAAATTTTAGCGGCATCGTGTGCCTAATTTAGACATTGACTGCTATCCTTAGTCTACTTGCAGAGCAGCACGTTGTGTCTCTCGTGGTCTGGTCCCTAACCCACGGTTTGTCCGACATGTTGTTGTGCATCCGTCGACAATGCTCTTGGGATCTCTGGGACACGCAAGCCCCCCCCCTCCCTCCTCTCCCACTCCCACCGCGACAAGGTGGAGACACATCGGGAGGGGGTTGGAGAAGGATCTAATGCAGTGGTTTTTCTGCCCAGCCTGTTCTTAACAACTCTTACAGTCCCGTTTGCTTCACAAGTGACTGCACCCTTGCGTAATGATGTACGCCACGAATTGTGGTCTTTGGCAGCGGTCTCCCAGATGTTATGATGAATTCCAAAAGCTTTCAGTGAGATTTTCATAGTGTCTTTAAAGCGTTTCCTCTGGCCGCCGTGGGAGCTTTTACCACAACAAAGCTGGCCGTAAAAAATTCGTTTAGGGAGCCTGTGATCTGGCATGCGAATTTAGTTTCCAGCCAAGCGAATCTGATTCTTCATTAGTAGGGTGTGGATACTGGGCATGGACGCTCTTTCTAGGACTTCAGTGTCTGGGATCTTGTCTTGCCATTCAATCTTAATAGCTTCCTAATGCAGACTGTGTGGAAGTGGTTTAATTTCCTAGCGTGTTTCCTAGTGCCTCATTGTATGACCCAAGATTGCTGCTTGTCCCTTTCTGGTAGTTGTATAATGTTCTACTTTCATTATCCTTTCCCATGCAATATTTGCTAGTTTCTCTGGCACTCCCAGATATTCGCAACATCTCCGCTGCTTCCAAGACGACAGAGAAGATCGGGAAGAGACATAGACAGACTGAGAGAAATGGTGCTTAATGGGCAGAGACGATCCAAGGATATTTTCTTCTTTCTCATCATTCTTCTAAACCCCCCACCCCCTTTCCCCTTCCACCTCTTCCTGTTGTTTTTTTAATTTTCATTAAATAATACGCAATTATAATTCCGAGACAGAGTTAATTAACTTTTTATCTCCCATGGAAACTAAAATTTCAAACAAAATTACGATTCTCTAGAAACCTCAAACATGGCAAATATAGCCAAAAGTATGCAAATGTTAACATGCTGTATATTTACAACAGACAAACCGAGTTTACCATCGGTCCCGCAGTACACACTGCACAATTCCCTTTGACCTTGCAAGTGGCAAAAACCTGGCTATGTACTGTCTCCTTAGCACCGGAAGTTGAAACATCGACACGTCTGCAGATCCACCTGTTGAATACAACTTCTTTGATGAAGTAATGAGTTGAATCTGTCTGGGGAAATATATTTAATTAGTTTCCCTAAAAGACTAGGATGTGTTTCATGTGTGCAGCCAGAATATATCATTCCACGGGTTTCAATTTTCCGTCTGTCTGCATCCGGGCTTTTACTTACCAATCTGTATCTGTCACGGCCGTCTATCTGTCATTGACGAGCTGTCAATGATGCTTTTCCTTTAATAATCTCATCCGTTTCCTTTCTTTCATTCATTCTTTATTTGGTTGTTTCTGGACGGTGTGCCAATAGGGACAGAAAAGGCAAAGAGAGAAAGAGTCCATAATGTCTGAGATGGGTTGAACTTACTCAAAAGAATGATAGTTCAGAAGGGGCGGATATAGACTATTCCTTTGACTGTTTGAGATAAATAATAAGACGTTCAATGTGGAACAGTACACTTGTTTGCATCTAACAAACATCTGTCTCATATCTAACGAACATGTGTCTACATAACTAACAAACATCTGTCTCATATCTAACGAACATGTGTCTACATATCTAACAAACATCTGTCTACGAATATAACAAACATGTGTCTACAAATACAAACAGAGCGCTATTCGCCAATATCTCCCAACAACGTTATGTTACACGAGTCAAATTTAGGCAGTGGCAGCAACAGACTTCCCTTTAGCCGTTAGGTTGGTGTCTGTTGATGATGAAGTACCGGAAATTCGAGGAGGACAGTTATGATTCCAGACAGTCCCGTACGCCTTGCTGAGTCTGACTTGCTTACATCCCAGCATGCACCTCCGTAGATGTGATTTTCCAGTATCCGTTACGCGCACCCCGCTGTTCTCTGAGCTTGGAGAGATGAGAGAGACCTACGTAATAGTTCCCGTAGAGATGTCACTTTGGTACCAGATTGGTAGAAAAGTCGCTATACCAGCCTCACTCGAACATTGAATCCTGCTGGAGTTGATTTAAATAATTCAGTCAAGCTTGGCTATAAAAACATGAAATCAGTATTAACATCTAGGGAGATTAATAACGCATTGAATGCGAATTGTCAAATGTTATGTATATTCAACATTACAGCATGGAGTGGAAGCCTGAACAATGAAAAATCAGTAAGTAATTCGAATAGAAGCTCTGGAGATGTGTATGTACAGAAGAATATGTCATAATTCATGGAAACGAAAACAATGCTTGCTTGCTTGTGTTCGCTGGCTGTGATCTCCAGCGCGAAGTCCTGTATGTCGGATGAATACATCCTGTTGTCCAACATCAATGTGATGTCATACAGGACCTGAGGTTTGCGTGAGTATCCGTTGTCCCTTGTCTGGCTTATTGGTGTGCAGACTGGTGGTTCCTCGCCGTGCAAGCAGACACTCTCCAACTTCGGAGGAAAGGAAAACAATGAAATACAGAGGTTCCAGAAAAACAGGGAATTAAATTAGATTTGATGAAATAAATAAAGAAGAGACAAGTCAAATATTTCGGCCACGTTAAAAGACGTAATACTTTTTCATAAATACCACACCGGAGGGTAAGGTCGAAGGCAAGCGAGGAAGAGGTAGACAGCGATGCAAGTGTGAAGCAATGCAAGTGTGAAGACAACGTTAAGAGATGGACAAACAGCAGTCTGACAGATTGTACAATCAACGCGAGAGACTGACAGTATTGGATATCCATTGCAACCAACCTTCATTGTGGAGACGACATCTGAATGTTTGAAGAGCTATGTCAACCGTATTAGTAAAACCTATATTCATGACAATCAGACAAACACCACACATTCTAAACTCACAGAGAACACTGCACACCCACAACGGTAACACCCGTGTGGAAAGTGTAAGTATTGAATCTCATCATTGAAAGATAACAGACATATTCCACGTATACACGCTCGTTAGATAATTAAACAGCAAACCTAGTCTACAAGCTTGCTTTAACTAATATGTTTATTGATGGAGACACAACATAAATAGTCGTCTTATTATTATTTTTATGCTGCTGCTGATGCTGCTGCTGCTGCTGCTGCTGCTGCTGCTGCTGCTGCTGCTGTTGCTTCTTCTTCTTCTTCTTCTTCTTCTTCTTCTTCTTCTTCTTCTTCTTCTTCTTCTTCTTCTTCTTCTTCTTCTTCTTCGTTCCTCTTTCCAGTGAAACCCGTTACGCCTAGTCATGCACCTCACAGATAAATGTATCCAACTTTGGTATACATCTGTGTCAGGTTTACCTCCTTTCACCACCTTCCACCCAAGGTCACTGTCCACCTGTGGGCAGGTCTACCTTTTCCTGACAATTGTGCCAGGCCTCGCGACCTTACGTTTATCTTCCATCCCGGCGATTATGTGTTCGGATCCCATTCAAGGCGAAATGTTTCAGGGGCTGCCCGCTCGTTCTTGCATGCCATGGGTACCAAGAATTGCTATGGGAAGCAAAGAAGGCCATCTGATACCTGACCGTCGAGTACCGGTTGCTCTATACAAATATGCACCTTGAACGATAAAGCCAATGAGTCTTAAGAAGTGGGAGAGGGCTCACTTCCTCGAATTCCTACACTTAGCACTAACTGCCAGGGCCAGGTAGGACACCTGTAGTTCAGGTTGAGGGATGAACAATAAGGTCACGGGCATTGATGGGCACTCATGGTGAGGAAAGGCAAGAGGTCAAGGGTGAGCTACTTCCCCGAGGCTAAGGGTTGAAGATCTGAGAGGAGATGTTCTCGGCGTGATTTAGGGAAGCCGTGTGTTTGGTGTTTGGCATCTCAAGTGTTTCCTGCCTGGTTGGGCGAATGGGGCCGGGGTAAAGAAAGAAAGAAAGAAAGAAAGAAAGAAAGAAAGAAAGAAAGAAAGAAAGAAAGAAAGACCAGAAATTAACAAAGACAGACAGACAGACAGAACGAACGAACGAACGAACGAACGAACGAAAATCTTTATTTTCAAAGGCTCGCAGGCCCGTCTGACATTCTGCCCTTCTTCACTATTTCCTCTCATACATTCTTTCAAAAAGATAGACAGACAGACACCTTGTAATTGTAACCTAACCTCTTCCAGACTAATTCTATCTATTCTTTGCACTCCCCTGTAATAGAATATTTCCTCTCTGTTCCGATTTCTCGCATCTCAGGGCAACATCATTTAAGCACAAAGTTCTTTTAACAGCCGAACTCCCTACCTGGGGTCGTGTCTTCATACATGCTGTTTTTATTGAAGAATGCACCATGGTAATCCAGGAGCCGACCAGGCTGCTACGATGAGTGTCCGGGGTTTGTTTCTTGCCAGAGAATGCATACAGGTCGGTTTGAGATATTTTAACAGATTCGATGCAGAACGAAAAAAGTAGATTTGAAAAAAACAAAACTGAATGACGGAAAATGGGAAGTAGGGATGTGTCACAGTTACGACATTACAGTTACTAATATGGTAACAGATATGTTGTATTATAACGCAATGACAACATTTCGGCGATATATAAACCTTTGGCAGATACAGAAAGTCATCGGTTAAGACGATTAATCATCGCATGCCACTCAATCAATCAGGACTATGTAGATAAACAATTTCAAGACATCGAGATAAATACTCACGCCGGGGTTACATGGCAAATGTCAAAGGTTTAATTAATTTGAGATGATGATGTGGTCGAAATGATTAGAGCGCTAGCTTTTAAACTTCCGGTACACTGATGACGAGATATGCGGTTTAACCCCTAACCGACATTAAGTTGGGCTTGATAGATGACTTCTCGTTCAGAAAGCAATGGTGAACTACTGAACGTAGCATTATCTAGATAGTCAATCTGGGGTTGATTGCCGCGTTCTGCAAATTACAGGCAATTTTTTTCATCATCTTCATGTGGCATGCCGAAACGCGTGAGCGGTCATGTTTCGCAATCTCGCACGATCGCCAGAGTCGTTTATCAGCTCAGTGTTCTTATCTCAACCATACCACGTGGCCAAGTCATCCAGGTATTTACTTTTCTGACTTCCCCTTGTTCTCTTCCCTTCGATCTTTGCCAGTTGTATCCAATTTCTCCAATTTATTTCTTTTCATAACGTGACCAAAAAATGTTGACTACGTCTAATTTCTCTAATCAGTTTACGGTTTTCATTTGTTTCATGTAAGACTTGGTCATTGGTTTTTCTGTCTGTCCGTTGTATTCTTTGGATGTTCCTCAGAAACCACATTTCCACAGTGATGAAATGTTATTCAGCTTGTTTGCTCATTGTCCACGCTTCACATGCATACAAAATTACATTTTCTATGTAACACTTTAACACTTTTTCTCTTTGCAAATGTCATATGTTTATTGGTCAGTATGTTTTCCATCTTGCAAAAAGCTTTTTGTTTACATGTATACTAATGCCAAAGGGTTAAAGGCGAGCGGACTGATTCCATTGCACCGTGTTTTATCCCACATTTCTCGGTATCTCCCATGAAAGTCTGCACACCAAGAGTATCGCAGAAAGCTTGAACGCCGTAAAAGAGAGTAAAACAAATTGCCATTGCATACTCAGAAACCTATATACGCGTTCCGGTCTCTCTCATTGCATCCTGGTCTCATATCTTAGACCATGCAAGGATAATCTCAGCCCGGTGCACGAATTCACTGGCACAGGAACGGAGCATAATGGGGACGACCCGTTGCTGGAAGTTGGAACCGTGACTAACAAACTACCCACTGGGAAGTGGTTACGCCGTTTGCTCGCGCTCTGGAGGTCGTGGGTTCGTTCCCCGGACCGCGTCGTTCAGACCAGGATTTAACATACCACCAGGTACTGCAGTTTTACAGAACACAATTATGGAAAACACAGGCCGTTGCGGGAACTAGCTTTCATCAGCAAACAATTGCAAACACAAAAGACAAAATATAATCACGCGGAAGACACTGCAGCGACTACATTTAAGGCATAAGAACGGGGTGAGAAGAATGAAAAGATACAAATATAAGAACAATGAAGAGAACATGAAACCAAAAAAAATTAAAAACTGTGCTACTTAACTCAGAATCCAAGGATGTGATACAAACGCTAATCTTCACATTGACTTAACTTATATAGAGAGCTGTGGAAATCTGTGATGTCAGTGGATGGTAACGGTTACGTGAAGATCCCAGGTAAATGAGTGAAAGTGGTACATGAAAAAGGGGAGGAAGGTAAGTCGGGAAACTGGAAGCAAGGGAGATTATAACTTGTTTACATTTCCACAGCTTTACCCCCTTCCATAAATTTTATTCATACTTGAACTAATTTCGCTCATACCACGAGTACATTGGTTTCTTCCTCCCTCCCCCCCCCCCCCCCCCGGAGATTCCTGTGGGTCGTCGCTGGAGCTACGGAGGTCGTGCTTTGTGCTATGCTCTCGGCAAGTGGCCCGCAGAGGGAGACCGAGGCAGATAGGGTCGAACCCAGTGCAATGAAGTCGACCCTCTCTTCTTTACTACTTCAGTACCGCATGCCCGATGTGAAACGGGTCCTTTACTTATAATTACTTACTTGTGTATCCAGTGCTTATATTGTCGCTTCATCGTCACAGAAACGCACATACGAGTAGAAACCGACACATAAATATACATGTAAACACATACCTACGCCCAAACAGGAACCCAAAATGAAACACACACACACACACACACACACACACACACACACACACACACACACATAAAAGCGTGCACACATAACTCTCCCATGTATACTGGGGCAGAGATATCTCACATGTATTTACTAAAGAACCAGAGATATCTCACATGTATTTAGTAGAGAACCAGAGATATTTCACACGTATTTACTAAAGAACCAGAGATATTTCACATGTATTTACTAAAGAACCCGCGTCTGTGGCTAGGGGAATAGTGAGGCGCGCAGTCTCATCATTCTCTGACATAGCGAGTCCGCTGTTCGAAATCAGCGGCAGGTGATTCGGAAGGGGACAGCGTTCCGTTGATTTCCATGGTATAAGACGTCAGTCGTTCGAAAATCCATGGCAAACTACTGAACTAAATGTGCTAGTAAATTTTAAAAAAATCAATCAATACTGGGATTGAATGCAACGTCCATTAAAGGATATGCAACTATCTTTTTTTTTCTCTTTACTTGAGACATGCTAACAATGACCTTGAGTAACAATCAACAAGGAATGGAGATGGATACCTCAAATTCTACTCCAATTTCCACTATTACTCAGTTCCTTCCCCCCTACCAAATACTCAAATCCACAAGAAGACAAAAACAATTCTCTTCACGTTTGAGAAGACGGAATTATATAACAATAAATACACTTAAAGTCACCTAGAAGCCATCTTGGGCCGCACAGTTCCCCCAGAAGACAGCATCCACGCGTGCCGGCCTTCCGCCGGTTGTGGAATTATGGGCCCTGTCCAGAACGGAAGTTTATCGATGCCAAGGGCTCTGAGCGAAGATAATGGTCTAGCTTCGGACAGGCTATTGCTGACGTCATGGAGATAAATCCAGCTGGCCTTCAAGAACGTATATTTATTTGTCCGAGTTTACCGCGGTCATCTCACGCGATTTCCTTGGCCGTTAAGACAACGGAATCAGCTCAGGACGTATAGGGAAATGAGGTCGAGCAAACGTTTTAAAATGAAATAAAATCTCAGTAATTTTCTTAGTCGGTGATACAACCATGCTCCTATATGATTATGTGATACAACCACGCACCTACATCATTATGTGATACAGCTACGCTCCTATATGATTATGTGATACAACCACGCTCCTATATGATTATGTGATACAACCACGCACCTACATCATTATGCGATGTAACCACGCTCCTACATCATTATGTGATACAACTACGCTCCTATATGATTATGTGATACAACCACGCACCTACATCATTATGTGATACAGCTACGCTCCTATGTGATTATGTGATACAACCACGCTCCTACATCATTATTTGATACAACTACGCTCCTATATGATTATGTGATACAACCACGCTACTACATCTATATCTATAAAACAGAGTGTATGTTTGTGTGTGGGGATTTTTGTATTGGATGCGTTCGATAACGTACCTTCCGATTGAGATGAAATTTTCTACACGTCTTCCTTTCATTCATTGGCAACCGACTATAATAATTTCTTAATGTAAAATCTTCGACTTATTTAATAACATTTACTTTTCATATTCATTATTATATGTCTATATAGCAGGGGGTCTTCACTCTAGAAAAGTTATTTCAAGGGGCATAACTTTTAATAACATTTCTATTTACTTTATAGTCATATTGTTGGACTTACTTGCACTATTGTTAAAATCTTTGTCTATAGTTATTTTTAGGCATATGAGTTATAATAAATAATGATATAATCTTTAAGGCATTTTCAAAGCTTTCATAAAAATAATGCATAATGCATAACATTGTAACCCATCTTTTTCTACAGTTTTCATTGAATGGTGTGTGGAAGGACATTTTTTTTTAAGTTACTGTGCGCCAGGAGGCATATGAGTTATAATAAATAATGATATAATCTTTAAGGCATTTTCAAAGTTTTCATAAAAATAATGCATAATGCATAACATTGTAACCCATCTTTTTCTACAGTTTTCATTGAATGGTGTGTGGAAGGACATTCTTTTAAGTTACTGTGCGCCAGGAGCTGGGCGAAACCACGCCGGGTCAGATAGATAGATAGATAGTCGGGAACGGGAGAGCTTATATGACTACGTATATGAATTAAATTAGATGCTCCCCACCAGGGACTGGGTGAAGCCGGGCCGGGACAGACAGACAGACAGATAGACAGACAAACAGATAGTCGGGAACGGGAGAGCTTATATGACTACGTATATGAATTAAATTAGATGCTCCCCACCAGGGACTGGGTGAAGCCGGGCCGGGACAGACAGACAGACAGATAGACAGACAAACAGATAGTCGGGAACGGGAGAGCTTATATGACTACGTATATGAATTAAATGAGATGCTCCCCACCAGGGACTGGGTGAAGCCGGGCCGGGTCAGCCAGACAGACAGACAAACAAGCAGACAGACAGACTGATAGATAGATAGATCCCCTCCAGGGCATGGGCGAAGCCGGGCCGGGTCAGCTAGTCATTATATAAAACAACCTCGCTACTACATTATGTGATATAACCACGCTTCTACATTATTCTGTTATACAACCACGCTACCACATCATTATAAGATACAACCACGCTCTTACATCATTATGTGATACAACCACACTCCTACATCATTATGTGATACAACCATTCTACTACATCATTATGTGATACAACCACTCTCTTACTCACTAAGCGATACAACCACGCTGCCACATCATTATGTGATACAACCACGATCCTACATCGTTGTGATACAACCACGCTTTTTGATGTTTAGTTTAGTTTAGTCGTTGGATCAACATCACGGCACACGGTTTAACCATAAGTACTCCGTTTTCCTGGAGAAACTCAGCTCAATGCACGAACTCCGTTGCATCGGCGAGGATCCTGAAATACTTTGGGTAGATTTTTAACTCAAAATTTTGCCCGGGCAGCGCCGTTAGGCTACTCTTTTTCGATTTCCAACTGCCAAGGGATTTTTTACGTGCGCAACAATACACACGGGCGTCCGATCTCACTACCCAGAGACCAGGGGAAATTTTGTTACTGGAAGTCTACGTGAATTTTTTTAATAAATCCCGGTCCTCACCGGGGCCTGAACCCGGGACCTCCAGCACTCGAGGCGGACACCATACCTCGAAACCACTCAGCCCCCTATCTGCTTTTTGATGTTTGTGGCTGAAGTCGTGTTACCGCAACGATCTATGTGTGTGTGTGTGTTTTTTCTTTCTTTTCTTCGAAGATGGCTTACACCGTCGTATTTTCCTATTGTTAACACAGCCACAGCTTTACCGCAGTTTTTCCCATTTGCACTTACCAAGGAATAAAAGGGAAAGTGAATAGACAGGAGGAAGAGAAAGAGGAAACAATAAAGTATCTACGATTAGTGCTAAAATTTGTTATCGACATCATCATTATGATATCGCTATCATCATCATCACCACCACCATCATCATCATCATCATCATCATCATCATCATCATCATCATCATCATCATCATCATCATCGTCACGTGTTTAGAGCAGACTTTGTATCCCGAACTGGCAACAAACTGTAGACATAAAAACTGCAAACGTTCCCTTACATGTTTTGTTGTTGTTGTTCGCATATCCTTTACAGGACATCGCTGTCAAAATCAGCATCTTGCAGCTGATTGTTAATTTATTGGCAAGATTACGCTCAGTAGTTTGCCATTGCTTTCTGAGCGACCGGCTCACATACCCCTAAGTTATCGACGCGGAGAAAACCGCATTACGGAGGAAGTAGTGTATATATCCTAGACAAAGGAGACCGGCTCCCTTACATTACAGCTACCATTAATCTATTATTGTTATTGTGGGGTAGTAGTGTATATATCCTAGACAAAGGAGACCGGCTCCCTTACATTACAGCTACCATTAATCTATTATTGTTATTGTGGGGTAGTAGTGTATATATCCTAGACAAAGGAGACCGGCTCCCTTATACAGCTACCATTAATCTATTATTGTTATTGTTGGGGTATAGTGATATATCCTAGACAAAGGAGACCGGCTCCCTTACATTACAGCTACCATTAATCTCATTATTGTTATTGTGGGGTAATAGTGTATTTCCTATCCTAGACAATAGGAGACCGGCTCCCTTACATTACAGCTACCATTAATCTATTATTGTTATTGTGGGGTAGTAGCTCTAGAGCTATATAAATCAACATAAATCTCCCTTCCTCAACCCCCTCCCATTAAAACGTTACCTCCTATTAAAGTCCATGTCTTCTGGCCGACTAGAAGTTTCCTGTGCAGCGTCCTCGAGTCCTTGATGAAAATCATTCTTGATGCCTCATTCTGTTATTACCACAAGGATTTACAGCAGATGCTAAAGCTGGATGTCTGCCTGCCTACCTACCTACCTACCTACCTACCTAACCAGCTACCAACATGTCTGTCTGTATGTCTGTCTGTCTGTCTGCCTGCTTATCTATCTAACTACCAGTCTGTATTCCTCCCTACTAACCTGCCAATCTGCCTAACTCCCAACCTGTCTACCCACCTACCTACCCACCCAGCAATCAAAATGTCTGTCTGTATGTCTGTCTGTCTGCCTGCCTGCCTATCTATCTAACTACACAGTATGTACTACTCCCTACTAACCTGCCAATCTGACTACCTCCCTACCTGCCGGCCTACCTCCCTATATGCCTGCTTGTCTAACTCCCTACCTGCCTGCTTGTCTACATCCCTTCCTGCCTGCTTCTCTACCTCCCTACCTACCTGCCGGTCTAATCCCTACCTGCCTGCTTGTCTAACTCCCTACCTACCTGCCGGTCTAATCCTTACCTGCCTGCTTGTCTACCTCCCTACCTGCCTGCTTGTCTACCTCCCTACCTGCCTGCTTGTCTACCTCCCTACCTGCCTGCTTGTCTAACTCCCTACCTGCCAGCTTGTCTACCTCCCTACCTGCCTTCTTGTCTAACTCCCTACCTGCCTGCTTGTCTAACTCCCTACCTGCCTGCTTGTCTAACTCCCTACCTGCCTGCTTGTCTAACTTCCTACCTGCCTGCTTGTCTACCTCCCTACCTGCCTGCTTGTCTACCTCCCTACCTGCCTGCTTGTCTAACTCCCTACCTGCCTGCTTGTCTACCTCCCTACCTGCCTGCTTGTCTAACTCCCTACCTGCCTGCTTGTCTAACTCCCTACCTGCCTGCTTGTCTAACTCCCTACCTGCCTGCCGGTCTACCTCCCTACCTGCCTGCTTGTCTAACTCCCTACCTGCCTGCTTGTCTAACTCCCTACCTGCCTGCTTGTCTAACTCCCTATCTGCCTGCTTGTCTACCTCCCTACCTGCTGCTTGTCTAACTCCCTACCTGCCTGCTTGTCTAACTCCTACCTGCCTGCTTGTCTACCTCCCTACCTGCCTGCGTGTCTACCTCCCTACCTGCCTGCTTGTCTAACTCCCTACCTGCCTGCTTGTCTACCTCCCTACCTGCCTGCTTGTCTAACTCCTACCTGCCTGCTTGTCTAACTCCCTACCTGCCTGCTTGTCTAACTCCCTACCTGCCTGCCGTCTACACTCCCTACCTGCCTGCTTGTCTACTCCCTACCTGCATGCTTGTCTAACTCCCTACCTGCCTGCTTGTCTAACTCCCTACCTGCCTGCTGTCTACCTCCCTACCTGCTGCTTGTCTACCTCCCTACCTGTCTGCTAGTCTACCTCCCTACCTGCCTGCTTGTCTAACTCCCTACCTGCCTGCTTGTCTAACTCCCTACCTGCCTGCTTGTCTAACTCCCTACCTGCCTGCTTGTCTAACTCCCTACCTGCCTGCTTGTCTACCTCCCTAACTGCATGCTTGTCTAACTCCCTACCTGCCTGCTTGTCTAACTCCCTACCTGCCTGCCTGTCTACCTCCCTACCTGGCTGCTTGTCTAACTCCCTTACCTGCCTTCTTGTCTAACTCCTCCTACCTGCCTGCTTTGTCTACCTCCCTACCTGCCTGCTTGTCTAACTCCCTACCTGCCTGCTTGTCTAACTCCATACCTGCCTGCTTGTCTAACTCCTTACCTGCCTGCTTGTCTAACTCCCTACCTACCTGCTTGTCTAACTCCTACCTGCCTCTTTACCTCTACCTGCCTGCTTGTCTAACTCCCTACCTGCCTGCTTGTCTAACTCCCTACCTGCCTGCTTGTCTACCTCCCTTACCTGCTGCTTGTCTAACTCCTACCTGCCTGCTTGTCTAACTCCCTACCTGCCTGCTTGTCTAACTCCCTACCTGCCTGCTTGTCTAACTCCCTACCTGCCTGCTTGTCTAACTCCCTACCTGTCTGCTTGTCTAACTCCCTACCTGCCTGCTTGTCTACCTCCCTGACTGCATGCTTGTCTAACTCCCTACCTGCCTGCTTGTCTAACTCCCTACCTGCCTGCCTGTCTACCTCCTTACCTGCCTGCTTGTCTAACTCCCTACCTGCCTTCTTGTCTAACTCCTTACCTGCCTGCTTGTCTACCTCCCTACCTGCCTGCTTGTCTAACTCCCTACCTGCCTGCTTGTCTAACTCCATACCTGCCTGCTTGTCTAACTCCTTACCTGCCTGCTTGTCTAACTCCCTACCTACCTGCTTGTCTACCTCCTTACCTGGCTGCTTGTCTAACTCCCTACCTGCCTGCTTGTCTAACTCCCTACCTGCCTGCTTGTCTACCTCCCTACCTGCCTGCTTGTCTAACTCCCTACCTGCCTGCTTGTCTAACTCCCTACCTGCCTGCTTGTCTAACTCCCTACCTGCCTGCTTGTCTAACTCCCTACCTGCCTGCTTGTCTACCTCCCTACCTGCCTGCTTGTCTAACTCCCTACCTGCCTGCTTGTCTAACTCCCTACCTGTCTGCTTGTCTAACTCCCTACCTGTCTGTTTGTCTAACTCCCTACCTGCCTGCTTGTCTAACTCCCTACCTGCCTGCTTGTCTAACTCCCTACCTGCCTGCTTGTCTAACTCCCTACCTGCCTGCTTGTCTAACTCCCTACCTGCCTGCTTGTCTAACTCCCTACCTGCCTGTCTGTCTAATCCCTACCTGCCTGCCTGTCTAACTGCCTACCTGCCTGCTTGTCTAACTCCCTACTTGCTTGCCTGTCTAACTCCCTACCTGCCTGCTTGTCTAACTCCTTACCTGCCTGCTTGTCTAACTCCCTACCTGCCTGCTTGTCTAACTCCTTACCTGCCTGCTTGTCTAACTCCCTACCTGCCTGCTTGTCTACCTCCCTACCTACCTGCTTGTCTAACTCCCTACCCGCCTGCTTGTCTAACTCCTTACCTGCCTGCTTGTCTAACTCCCTACCTGCCTGCTTGTCTAACTCCCTACCTGCCTGCTTGTCTACCTCCCTACCTGCCTACTTGTCTAACTCCCTACCTGCCTGCTTGACTACCTCCCTGACTGCATGCTTGTCTAACTTCCTACCTGCCTGCTTGTCTAACTCCCTACCTGCCTGCCTGTCTACCTCCTTACCTGCCTGCTTGTCTACCTCCCTACCTGCCTGCTTGTCTAACTCCCTACCTGCCTGTCTGTCTAATCCCTACCTGCCTGCTTGTCTAACTCCCTACCTGCCTGCTTGTCTAACTCCCTACCTGCCTGCTTGTCTAACTCCCTACCTGTCTGCTTGTCTAACTCCCTACCTGCCTGCTTGTCTAACTCCCTACCTGTCTGCTTGTCTAACTCCTTAAATGTATGCCTGTCTACCTGCCAGCCTACACCCCCTCCTACCTCCCTACCTGCCTGCCTGTCTGCCTCCCTATCTGCCTCCCTGCCTGCCTGTCTAACTCCCTACCTGCCTGTCTTTTTATCTGCCGGCTTACGTACCTACCTGTGATGTCCTACCTGACAACCTGCTTGCCTGTCTACCCTCCTGCCTTCCCGCACACCCTACTTACCTATCTGTGTACCTCTCTACCTGCCTTCATGCCTGACTGCATGGCTGTCTGCCTGACTACCTCCATACCTGCCTGTCTGCCTACGTCCCTACCTACATGTCTGTCTACCTTCCTACCTGCCTTCCTATCTACCTACATACCTATTTATCTGTATGTTATATATAATAATAATAAAGGCTACTGAAATGGGCAGTAGTGGAACCAGATTTTGTAGTATGCTCTGGTCAAACATAAAATGGTTAAAGTTAAGACAATATATACTACTCCATGGGAACTCACACGAAAAAAAAAAAAAAACAGATCACACATTGCTCGTTACCGAGAACCATAAGAGCTCAATCAGTTTATGGGTCATCACGGAACAGGAACCCCCACAGGGAACTGACATTTGAGAAAAATACAACGCAAAATGTTTATCGCTTTGGAAAGACTGAAGTCGGCACAAAAACACCTTTCTTTATCGAATGTCTAGTCATCAAAGGAGTATCAGTGACCTAGGGGTTAAGTAGATATGGTTCGATACCCAATACTGGCGTGTTGTTTAAATATATCGACCCAGCTAAGTCAAGTTGGTGCCGGGTAATTTGTCAGAATTTTTGAGTTAGGTCGACTCATCTAGGTAAAGTTGGTACTGGGTAATTTGTCAGAATTTGTGAGATAGGTCGATCCATCTAGGTAAAGTTGGTACCGGGTAATTTGTCAGAATCTTTGAGTTAGGTCGACCCATCTAGGCAAAGTTGGTACCGGGTAATTTGTCAGAAATTTTTAGTGAGGTCGACCCATCTAGGTAAAGTTGGTACCGGGTAATTTGTCAGAATTTGTGAGTTAGGTCGACCCATCTAGGTAAAGTTGGTACCGGGTAATTTGTCAGAATTTGTGAGTTAGGTCGACCCATCTAGGTAAAGTTGGTACCGGGTAATTTGTCAGAATCTTTGAGTTAGGTCGACCCATCTAGGTAAAGTTGGTACCGGGTAATTTGTCAGAAATTTTGAGTTAGGTCGACCCATCTAGGTAAAGTTGGTACCGGGTAATTTTTTTAGAATTTTAGGGAAGTTGTTTAGAGGGGAAAGGTGGTCAAGCGGAGAAGTGTTCAACCAAACTTCATCATGCCGTAAGCTAGTATATGTGACTGCACCGCTGATTGTTACTGTGGTACCGGGTCAAGAGAGAAGTCCCTACACCAGCTGCACACCGATGGAGGCAAGCTCGTTTGGAGAATTAGACAACCTGGACGTCAATGGATCAGACCAGAGAGTTGAGTTGAGTTAAGAACCGACATCACTGCATGCAGGACATTCCCATACGTGCTACGTCCCCTCGTTCAACAGCCAGCGAAGAGTCATACTACTAATCGTTCCCACCGCTATCTGATTAAAAGTTCTCCTGGTCTTCCCTCTCAGTTTTGAGATTCTTCCAGAACCCCTGCCGATCCCCCGCAATCTCATTCTTTCCACATATGGGTTCTCAATTTGTTCCTCCGCCGTCTCCACCTGGTCCCACAAGCGCACGACCACCTCCCCCTTGTCCAAAGGCAAACTACCACTAAGAGGTGCATTCCCTGCTAGCCTATCAGCCTGTTCATTCCCCCGTACCCCCGCATGGCCAGGGCAAAATATCCACACAATTCTCACAATCTGTAAACAACCTGAGAGCTACAACCTATTCTTCCAGGGAATTCTCAACCACCCAACCCACCTTGCTGCGAAAGTAAAGAGGCAGAGTGGTTACATATTCTTCCGTGTATTCAGGTCTACAGAACTTGGTGGCTCTACCATATCACAGATTCCTAGCAGGAAACTGCTCCAGAACAATTTAAAAATAAAAAAAAAAAATTGTTTGGTTTAATTTACCATATACCCAATTCGCCTCACGGTGTGAACACTGATTCTTTTTCTTTCCGTTACTTTACATTTGCTGGCTCCGTTGGGAAGGGGTTACGGACGCTCAGAACGCAATGACAAACTACTGAATGTTAAGTTGCCAAGAGATCACAACAGAAAATAATGCTGGTGTTGACTGCAACGTTTTTTAACTTTACTTTTACTTTAGAAAAACAAAAATGAAAAAGAAATGGCCGCAGAAAATCAATCGTCTTTCTTCTTTTGGTAGAGTGGTCAACTTCGTATCGTACCTTTACCCTCGCAACGAAAAACCAATGTAAAACACATACTTTTACTATTATGTTCGTCGGAGCATTTCCATGACACAGTTTGAACCCATGGACTAAACCAATTAACATCACAATGACAGAGGTAACGTCGTGTTTAAACTGACATCAGAGCACACTTGTTGGGTAGACTGAGTAAGACTGAAATCTCATGCATGATATCTCATCCGCGAGTACCTAACAGGGCGTGGACTATCGACTCGGCAAGACATCTCATCCGCTAGTACCTACAGGCAGTGGACTATTGACTCGGCAAGACAGAATGAGCACCTGCCGGCTCCTGAGTGCTCACACGGGCAGGAGGGGAGACATGGGCAGGCACTGGGGTAATGGGGAAGTCAAAGAACGCACGAAGCACGCACGGGCGGTATTCTTTCCAGGATTGACTGCTGGTTGCTGGTTGTGTCTGTCTGATGTACACAAGCGGTCGGATATTTATGTAGCAGAACGGTCAGGTTCGTTTGTTGTAGCGCTCTTGCTGTCTTACTCTTTAGTGATGTGTCGGAAATTGTCTGTGTGTGTGTGTGTGTGTGTGTGTATGTGTGTGTGTGTGTGTGAGAATGTGCGTGCGTGAGTGTGTGTCTACCTATCTGTCTGTCTGTCTGTCTGTCTGTCTGTCTGTAGGTAGGCAGGCAGGTAGGTAAGTAGATATGTAGGTAGGTAGGTAAGTAGGTAGTTAGGTAGGTAGGCAAGTAAGTAGGTAGTTAGGTAGGAGGTCAGTATGTCAGTCTGTTAGTATGTTTGTGTGTATATATGTTGCTCCCGTGTTGTGTGTCTTGTTACTGATCTGTGTCTGTGTACAGTGCGTTGTTGGTGTTGTTCTTGCTGTAGAACCCCTCTATTCGAGTTGTCCATTCTTGAACGATTTGAAGAATTAGTCACTGGTCATGGCATGATTCCAGCCCTGCATACAAGTAACACACTTTATCCGAGCATGCTGACGAGTTCTGCAAGCGGTGAGTGCAAGTCTGAGTGCTAATTTCTGTCGTAATCATCAATATCAAGGTAGGTCAGCATGGTCGAATGGGTAAGAACGCGTGTTCTTAAACATCCGGCGTGCTGATGACGAGGTAAGCGGTTCAACCCCTACACCGGACAGCTGGACTAAAATGTTGACCTGTCGTCCTTGACTTGGGGACGTAAATTACAAGTACCTCTGAAGTCGGAGTGGGGTCACCAGATTGCGGGGGACACTGTTAATAGGGAAAGCTAATTCCACATGCAAAATTATGTCTATCACTGCAATAAATAGTGTGTATGGACTACGCTTGAGGTTCAAAGCGAGCGAGCGCCCCCCCCCCCCCCCCCCACCCTAAAAAAAAATCATCATCAAGCTGCAGGTTTTTTACCGAACATCGCTCACATTATGGTCGACAGGAAAACCTGTGGATTCTCTACCAGTTTCCTTGTCATGTGTATCTGCATGTTTACAGTGTCTTTAATACCCTGTTTTCACCTTCGAATTTAAAAATGAGAATTGTCAAAAATTATGTGTATTCAAAACTTACTTATGGCGCAGAAGTTGGACAACGATAAGCAATTAGACAGTCGATCAGAGGCCCTGTAGATGTGGATATACAGAAGAATATGTCGTATTTCATGGAAACAAAAAGAATTAAATACAGAGGCTTTAGACAAACTGGGAATTAAAAGAGAGTTGGTGGAAGAAATAAAAAGAGGCAAGTTAAATATTTCGGCCACGTTGAAAGACATATCATTCTTATTAGAACCATACTGGAGGGTAAGGTTGAAGGCAAGCGAGCAAGAGGTAGACAAGGATACAAGTGGGAAGATAACTGTGAGAAGAGAGAGAGAGAGAGAGAGAGAGAGAGAGAGAGAGAGAGAGAGAGAGAGAGAGAGAGTGTTGGAGATCAATTGCAGCCAACTTCATTGTGGATACGGCCCTAATTGATTGATTGCTTCCACCTTCGAGGTGATCGACAACAGCCTCTTCTCCCAGGCACCTTACCTGCATTACTTTCCTTTGTAAGCCACTTTGACGTTTAACATTACCAAAGTAGTTCAGTTTCCAGACACGATGCTATTTCTTCCGTTTGTGTTCTTAGTTGTTCAGATTTTAGTAGAATATGCATGTTTTTCATCTTTGATTCACGACATGCTGAACATCCTTATGCAAAATTTTAGTTCAACGGTCTCTATTATTTGCTTTAGTGATTTCGAAATGGCTTACAAATCACATATTTATGTGTCCACATGAAGGATATGTATATCTCTATCATCATTATGATGAGTAATTTCAGTGATTCTCGTGCAGTCTAGCAGCGGTCACAGTTTGTAATTCTTGCTTCTTCGTCAACCCAGAATGCACCGTGTCGAGGTGAATAGAGAGCTAGGTCAGTGTGAATTTTAACCCCGTCAGATCAACGCGTCTACGTCACTGTGTTGGTGATAGAGAGACGCTGTAGATAAATGTAACTACGAAGTTAACAAATCCGCGTGGTGGTGAAAGAAGAAATATACATGCATACACAGAAAACAACAGAGTTTACAAATTCATGTGTGGGTGACAGAAAAAATATGTTTACAAAGAAACACAAAGTTAACAACCCCTGGTTGGTGACAGCATAAATGTGTATACGATATATCCCTGTGCTTGAGATAGAAAAAAAAATGTGTGCGCGCGCACGCACGCACGCACACACACACACACACACACACACACACACACACACACACACACACACACACACACACACACACACACACACACACACACACGATGTTAAAAAATCCTGGGTTTGTGATTGAAGAAATCTCTTTACAAAGAAAACCAAAAACAAAGTTAGAAAATTCCTATCTTGTTGATGGAGGAATCAGTTAAAGAAAAACAACCAAGTTAGCGAATAAGGAAGTGAACAAATCCCACCATTGTTGATAGAAGGAATGTGTATACAAGGAAACATAGTAAGTTAACGAATCTATGTATTGTTGAAAAAATAAATATGTATACACAGAAATATACGATTTTAACCATTCCCCGTGTTGATGATAGAATCAGCAGGCATAACAACAACAATAACCATAAAAATAAAGTTTAAAAAAAACAACAAAGTTAACAAATCCATCTGCCAGTTACATGAAATCTTTCTAAAATATGTATATCATTCGACAGGCCGAACTGTAGACAGAAGACAGCCATATGGAATAGAACCCGGTGCAACGAAGTATATCCTCGTGTATTCTCATCTCAACTCATCTCATCTTGTTCCTCTTGTAGCTAGTGGTGTAGGGGTGAAGTATAAACAGCAGGAGAGTGCCTATTTATGTGCTTCGTATAACGAGATTCCCGTGGATTCTGCTCTTCCCTCTTCCATGTATCCATTTTAATCTGTATACAGAGTATACGAAGGAAGTTAAATGCCTTCCCTGTCTGTATACATCCATTTAGTCACCGTTCCAGCTGTCATTATTATGCGTATACTAGCACCAGCATGTCGAGTTATTCAGAATGGCATTTTGGGTCAGTGCCGTGTCACCCCACTTATAAATCCACTGACATTTACGGTCGCCGGGGTGTCCCACAAATCATAGCACATACAGAAAAATGTATTTGGTACAGGGAGAACGGCAATCGCGGTAGCGTGGTGGCTAAACGCTACACTGCAGGTCCGCTGGTTATAGAATCGATTCTGCATTGATTGAGGATTTTTGTCATTGACTTGGTTCCCAAGTTCACGCAGCCTTATCTGGGTTCAGTAAATGTCTTGGGTTTGGTTTCCCAAGTCCACCCAGCCGAAACTGAGTTCAGTAAATGTCTTGGGTTTGGTTTCCCAAGTCCACTCAGCCTAACCTGGGTTCAGTAAATGTCTTGGGTGTGGTTTCTCAAGTCCACTCAGCCTAACCTGGGTTCAGTAAATGTCTTGGGTTTGGTTTCCCAAGTCCACTCAGCCTAACCTGGGTTCAGTAAATGTCTTGGGTTTGGTTTCCCAAGTCCACTCAACCTAACCTGGGTTCAGTAAACGTCTTGGGTTTGGTTTCCCAAGTCCACCCAGCCTAACCTGGGTTCAGTAAATGTCTTGGGTTTGGTTTTCCATCCACTCAGCCTAACCTGGATTCAGTAAATGTCTTGGGTTTGGTTTCCCAAGTCCACCTGGCCTTAACTGGGTTCAGTAAATGTCTTGGGAGTAAAGGCGGCTGGTGAAACACTGACCACATCACCCATGGAATGTCCATCGGTTTATACAAATATTTATAGATTCTAGAACTGTATGCCCAATGATCTTCATGGTACGTAAAAGAGTACTTTACTTTACTTTACTTTACTTTACTTTACTTTACTTTATTTTACTTCGCTTTGCTTTACTTTACTTTGCTTTACTCCGCTTTGCTTTGCTTTACTTTACTTCGCTTTGCGTAATTTTACTTTACAGTGCTGTGCTGTACTGCGCTTTACTTTACTTTACTTTACTTTACTTTACTTTACTTTACTTTACTTTATTTTACTTTTCCTCAATTCACTTCAACTCCTTTCACTTTACTTTAATTTACGGGGAAATAGCTAATTCATCTTGAGCATAGCCTACGATGGGTGACGTTGAAATATTCTGTTATGATAATTTGGCGTGTTCAGCGTGTGCCGCGTAGTTACACACCCGCTTCACACGCCAGTGATCCGGGGCTTGTTTCCGGATCCAGTCAGGGATATGCACTACTGACGAGCTCAAACGAGAGCGAAACTCGAGTTAGTGCTTCCATATTGACGTAGATAGGTCTTAGGTTCATACCAGAATACGATCAGCGTTGCCAGTAGTGGGTTGTGCTCAATATTTAAATTCATTCTCTGTCACGAAATACCTATGCAGTCCACTGTGATACATTTATAGTTTCGATGCCACAAAAGATCCAGCGTCTGTGGTGAAGGGGTAGTGAAAGCGGTTCACAATCCAGCATACAACATTCGAAATCAGCTGCAGGCGATTTGGAAGAGACCGTCTTGTGTTGTTTTTTTTTACAATTAAATGAGCTTCGGTCGCTCATAAAGCACTAGAACACTACTGGACGTAAACTTGTCTAGTAAATCACAAACCGCCAACAAAGGCTTGGGTTAACTGCGGAAAGAACATGCCATTAACTTTAACCACAACAGGGTTTATATATCTACAACAATTAGACAATTAATTCATTCTCCCCGAAGATATAGTTATTATATTGGCGACTTGTCTTCTAATTATCGAGGCACAATGATTGTGTGGACTTTATAACCCGAATCTATTTGCTTTCCTTTCACGTGCGTGTGTGTGTGTGTGTGTGTGTGTATGTGTGTGTGTGAGAGAGAGAGAGAGAGAGAGAGAGAGAGAGAGAGAGAGAGAGAGAGAGAGAGAGAGAGAGAGAGAGAAAATCATAATTGGATTCATGCACAATGTTTCAGAGTGAACGGTAATTATTATATTGTCGTGTTTCATTGACGTTTGGCGTTATTGTTTTCAAGACAATGTTTAGTGAATGGCATTATTTTAATGAATTGATTACCATTATTCATAATAGCAAACACAATGTTTGACGAAATGCTTAGCAAGATATGACTTGGGTATCTCAACAGTAGTCAGATATTAAACTGGTTCTCATGCGAAGAAGAAGAAGAAGAAGAAGAAGAAGAAGAAGAAGAAGAAGAAGAAGAAGAAGAAGAAGAAGAAGAAGAAGAAGAAGAAGAAGAAGAAGAAGAAGAAGAAGAAGAAGAACAAGAACAACAACAACAACAACAACAACAACAACAAGGGCAACAACAAGGGCAGCCTCAAATGTATGCTCCATCTTGTTAGCGACGATCCAAGTCCCCACACTGCCCTGTGGTAGTAGGCTACTAAAAGCTAGAAGCATTATAACAACAATATTCATGAAACAGCCGCCCCAGCAGGACATGATCGCCATGACCAGCCTATAACCTAGAGAAGATACTGTACATAGTTAGAACCAATCTGGTTTGACGGACAGCTCCCAAAGGTTAGCCCGGGCAGCACTGAAGCTCCCACCGTGTGCGTGCAATCTTGTCTCCCCTTGTAATTCAGTCTGACCTTTCCCGAATAAACTGCAGAATTAAAATGTATGTGTTTGTTTCCCCAGTCTGTCTGTTGTTGGAGGCGATCAGGAAATGCGTTTAGTTGTCATTTGAGCTTCTGAGGCTGGTGATTTTTTCCCACTCTAAATCCATGCCTCTCCACATTTTTAGCCAAAGATATATCCCTTTTGTATTTACATCTTAACTTTCATGAATTACGAGGAGAAGTCAGTAAGAAGTCACAAATGGCTGTAGAAAACACCAACTACATTTACCTGCCATCCCACAGAAATATGTGACTTACTTATTGACTCGCTCTCGTATATCCGTTGGCGTAGGATGTTTTATATTAGTAAAGTACATTGCTTTATATAAGTCGAAAGAAGACATAAAGAACATTCTTCAGAAGATCTTTGATTAGCCAGCCCCTTCATTCTCCCACCTACCAATTGGTCTCGACTTTCTGTACAGCATGGGTGAATGTGTGCGTGATTGTAATGTGTGGGTGTGTAAGTATGTGTGTTTGTGTTTATGATGGCAGACTGAAAAATAAAATGAAACGGACCAAAGCCGATCACTGATTAATGAAATTAGACAAAGCGGTCAAGATTTATTTGAGCATGTGTTCGAGGAGAAATCATCATAAAATCTTAGTGTCAACTGACACAATTGTGGGAAGAGATTAAGATAAAGACAAAGAGATACATACCTGGATAGCTTGGCCGTATGGTATATTCGAGAGAAGAGCAGAGAGTTAACCCGATATTCTAGTTTACGCATGAGATGGCGAGTCTTGATCGAATCGCCTGTTGGAATGAGACCTGATAATGATGGTTGGTCGGTTGGTGACTCTGGGAGACTGAGTTTTAAATTGTATGTCCGGTGCGCTGAGTCCCAGGTCGTCTGGGCCTTGAAAGGGTTTGCATCTATTGAAACCACATTACAGTGGAGACGTTTCCCCCGATCCTGCACTACCATCTCCACGAGGACTGTATGACAAAACTACCATTCCTCTCTCAAAGCCTGGAAGCCAGAAGAGTGTGCAAGATTGATACTACCACTTCACGTCTATAGAAAGGCATTTTAATAGAGATCCTTCTACAACAGTTTGATGTGGTGGAATTCAATTGTTCAATTGGTGCCAATTCAGTTGAGGTGGATTTTCAGGCGCCTACCATTTAAAAGTAGTGTAGATGCGGACACCAGGGATGCATTTAGAGAGGGGGTTATCTGGCACCATGAAGAATATGCTTTCTGAAGACATCATTCGGGTTGAAAATGTTAACCATATTTTGAAAAAGGCAAAAAGACACGGCACCGGGCCCGATGGGGTTAGGTATGGCCACATGAAGGCTTTGAGCGATGCAGACCTGAAGGAGATGAACCGACTGCTTTAACCAGAGCATTAGGACAGCATCAGAACCACAGGATCGGGTACATAGCTATCTCATCCCTCTCCCAAAACCATTCAAGGATCATTCAAAGCTTAGCGGCTTTAGGATCATCACCCTTCAAAATACATTTAGGAAGGTTCTAGAGAAGATAGTCGCTGTCAAGCTGCAAGAGTTTTTGGAAAGGGGGAAGCTTCTTCCAAGAGGCCTGGGGAGTTACAAGCCAGGAAAAGTTACCTGGTCAAATGCAGCCACTTTTGCCTTTGATGTTTATGAGGGGTTCAAGAATAGACAGGAAACGATGGCGGCGGCGCTTGATCTCGAGGATGCATGCAATAGAGTTCGATATCCCCTCTGCCGTGCGTCCACCTTGACGAGGTAGAGGGGCTTGTGCGTTCCAATGACCCCAAGAGCTATGCCGACGGTAGCACAGCTACTGGTAGGGTCACCCATGTCGGACAGGTCAAGGGAGAGGGACCAGACAAAGTGACGCACAAACCTGCTGCCTTGTAGGTAGACTGGGGACAGTCAAAGGCTAGGGAAAGCACCCGAACAGATGCTTGTCGAAATCGGATGTACTGAGGCCATAGGCTTGACAAAGAAGTGCAACGTAACTTTTTTCATTTTTGATGCCACAGATGAAAATTAATCGTTTTGGTGCCCCCAATCCCCCCCCCCCCC
>JACEFZ010027177.1:0-5000 GCA_014155875.1 Cepaea nemoralis
TTTAAAAAAAGAATTAAAAGGGCGTTCATGAGTTAAGGAGTAAGGAGTTAAGAAGGAGTTTTAAAAAGCAGCGTTCCGTTCGTATAGTTGGTTCCTAACCGACGAATGATTAGTTTAAATATATATACTAGCTGACCCGGCCCGGCTTCGCCCAGGCCCTGGCGGGGATCTATCTATCTATCAGTCTGTCTGTCTGTCTGCTTGTTTGTCTGTCTGTCTGTCTTGGCTGACCCGGCCCGGCTTCACCCAGTCCCTGGTGGGGAGCATCTAATTTAATTCATATAAGTAGTCACATAAGCTCCTGTTCCCGACTATCTGTCTGTCTGTCTTGTCTATCTGTCTGTCTGTCTGACCCGGGCCCGGCTTCACCCAGTCCCTGGTGGGGAGCATCTCATTTAATTCATATACGTAGTCATACAAGCTCCCGTTCCCGACTATCTGTCTGATCTATCTGTCTGTCTGTCTGACCCGGTCCGGCTTCACCCAGTCCCTGGTGGGGAGCATCTCATTTAATTCATATACGTAGTCATATAAGCTCCCGTTCCCGACTATCTGTCTGTCTGTCTGTCTGTCTGTCTGTCTGTCTGTCTGTTTGTCTGTCTGTCTGTCTGTGCCGACCCGGCTTCACCTAGTCCCTGGTGGGGAGCATCTCATTTAATTCATATAAGTAGTCATATAAGCTCCCGTTCCCGACTATCTGTCTGTCTGTCTATCTATCTGACCCGGCGTGGCTTCGCCCAGCTCCTGGCGGGGAGTGTCTCATTAAATTCACACAGTAACTTAAAAGAATGTCCTTCCACACACCATCCATTATTTTTAATGAAAACTGTTTTTAATCACCTACATGACTGAAGATAACTTCTTTAAGCATAAAAAGATGAGTTACAATGTTATGCATTATGCATTATTTTTATGAAAACTTTGAAAATGCCTTAAAGATTATATCATTATTTATTATAACTCATATGCCTGTAAATAACTATAGGCAAAGAGGTTATAAATCTTTGAAAACCATGCAACAATATGACTATAAAGTATATAGAAATGTTATTAAACGTTATGCCCCTTGAAATAACTTTTCTAGAGTTAACTCCCCTTGCTATGTAGAAATTATAATGAAAAATGAAATATTAAATTTTATTACGTAAGTAGCCGATTTTACACTAAGAAAATATTACAGTCGGTTGCACAGAAATGAAAGGAAGACGTGTAGAAAATTTCATCTCAATCGGATGTACCGTTATCGAACACATCCAATACATATCCAACCACCCACATACATACACTCTCTTTTATAGATATAGATATATATTTAAAATTAGCTTACCATTGATATCATATGGATCTGCAGTATCGTGAGACAAGACCACGTGATCATCGTAGCTCGCCAATAAGGTTTTTGCAGAGAACGCCAGCAGTAACAGAGTACCAAAGCTGATCCTTCTCGTGGACATCCTGGGTCAGAAGCTCTGATCTCCGCTGAAGAAATAAACGCCTTCATTAATCTTGTTTACGGTAATTTTACAAGAAATGCATTATTACATCCGTTATTAATGATTAGTATAGACGTGGTTCTATAGTGGTTAGTGGTATTGCCTGTTTAGACAGTGGTGCATGTTCAATCCCTGTCAGATACATGATTATATATTGTCAACCAGCACGGCTCTGGGGTCGACCCAGCCTAATACACATGAGTACCAGACAATGTTCAAAATGTTCTTATTTCTTTGTCTCTGTGTCCATCTGACGAAGGAACTGTTAGAGAGAAGGGGGGTATGGAGAGGTGTATCCGCCCACGAGAGGTATGTCCGCCCACGCCAACTGGAAAGATATTTCATCATGAAGATGATAGCTGTAGCAGTACCCCAACAGTCGCAGCGTAGCTAATTATAATACATACATTATTGTCGGTGGTTCAGTAACAACAGCAATACCAGTACACAGGCCAAAACTGCAATAATTGCAGAATAGATCGTCCAATGGCATGGTTGTTTGTTGGGCTGAACCATTTCCCTTTTTGCATCTGTCCTCCACGGAAAAGCAATACTCTATGTCCATATTACAAGCATTTGTCAACAGATGTGTCAACACAAGAGCTACAGCAGTTGGGAGCAGATTCAATCCTGGCGGTTGAATCCTGGATCACAGCTTTCGTATGTGACTGCCTTAACTACTAAACCACTAAAGCTCCTCAATGATTTTTAAAAAACAATTTGCATATCCCTTACAGGACGTTGCAGTCAACACCAGGATTTTTAAGCTGCTGTTGATGTACTAGTCAAGTTTACGTTCAATAGTTTGCCATTGCTTTCTGAACGATCGGCTCCCATACCAACACGTTATAACACAACGCGACACGGCCTGCTCCTCAATGATAGTGAGACCTACATTGTAATAGTCCAACCGTGTATCATAACTGCCACAGAAGCCACATAGTAATAACAGCAGTATTAGATGACACGTTTGTAGCACACATTTTAATATAGCCTACATATTTGGTTCCTGGTTTTAGGAATCGACATAATAGCACTCTGGAATAACCCTAGAACCTCTGTTTCTGGCATCCCCCCAGAAGAGATAGTCTTTTGGCGAAGTGGTCAAGCCGTTTAACTTGGGCTCCGAAGTTTGTGGGTTCGATTCCAGGCCGCGCCCTTCGGTTCACAAGTTAAATTTTTCGGAGACTCTTGTGGTCGTCGCTAGAGCTACGGATTTCGTGCTTTGTGCGACTCTTTCCGCGCTGCGGAAAGAGGCCGAGCCATATGGGATCAAACCCGGTGCAATGAAGTCGGCCCTGTCGACTTTTAAGCGACTTTTTTTTTGTTTCTGGCATCAAATGTCGCCAGAGTAGAATGATCTCCCCCAGTAGCGTACTGGTTGGAGACCAGGCCGAGCCATATGGCCGAGCCATATGGGATCAAACCCGGTGCAATGAAGTCGGCCCTGTCGACTTTTAAGCGACTTTTTTTTTGTTTCTGGCATCAAATGTCGCCAGAGTAGATTGATCTCCCCCAGTAGCGTACTGGTTGGAGACACGTAGGATTCGACCTCACGTACGTCCCTCTTTGCTAGAGCCACATTTACAGCCAATGTCAGGCATCCTTAAACATATTGTTTCATCTGTAAGTGTACTCGTATCTTCAACTGGCAGTTGTTCATAGACAGGCTTCGGGGTATCTCTCGTGTTAATAGTTGGTGTTTCAACGTTTGAAGCCAACAGATTCGCTCTTTCGTTGCTCGACACTCCATCATGACTCGGACAGTAAACTCTAATAAGTCTTTCTAAGGAAGAAATGCCTATGTTTGATACCTATTCATGTCACATCTGTCCATTTTGAAATGTAGGTAGCAAGGACTGAGAATTAGACACCACGATTGCCCTTATCATCCTAGTAACTGATACTATCAGTGATAGTCACTTCAAAGTAGCAACTTTCATCTTCATAGTTGAGATTGTAGACCTTTTGCTCACAAACTAATTGCCCCTGACTGTGGCCGATTTTCCCCAACCAGATGTTTCTCCACAATACACAGAACCATGGTTGTACGTTATTGCTGCCTCTATCGGCTGTTCCAACTCCAATCCTACCGATTAGTTACATCACTGTCTGCTATCTCTGTCCAGTGAGTTAATGGCCTGGTGGGAGCTGTCCTTGTCTGCCGTTGTCAATCCATTCCTGCACTCTTTGTGTCTGTTTGCCTGGGGTAACCTGCCCGATAGTTTCATCTGTCTCGGACGTCCTTGACCTGCTTCTGTTTATTCAGCTTCCCTTGATATCATGTTTGCAATACGCGGCTGTCATCATTGGTCACTTGCTGGTAGGCCTCGATCATCAATGATGACTTGAACATAGGCCTCGGCCTACACTAGGTCCAAGCAAATATCTCATCGTTCTGATGGGGGTGGGGGTGGGGGGGGGGGGGGTCTCAAGTACTGTACAACCCACGACAATTCACATTCCTATATTCTGGATCCGTTGCAGTTTTTATCATTATAATCATGTGTAAAAAGTAAACCAGAGAACCATTTCACACATCTTATAACGCATTGGGTGTATTGTGCTAAACTCATATTTTGTATAGACCAATCAACACTTGGTGGGTGCTCTGGACAGTATCACTCCGATGGCTTACATTTCCCAACACATTTCCAGGTACGCACTTTAGGCTGTGTCGACCTGATAGCCAGGCCAATGTCAACAATCCACCACCATGGGTTCAAACACATGACCACGGGGCTGGAAGATAGTCGAGCTATCCACCGCGTATCCACTGTCCTGTGCTAGGTATAGAATGGCTTCATTAAGAAGATCATATAATACACGAAGTGGCCAATGAACTTATGATGCGTGTGCCTTGATTAAGAAGCGCGTGTGCTGCACGAAGTAGCCAATGACAATGTGATGCAGTACAACAAGCGCGTTGGTGCAACGGTTAGGGATATGCTAACAATGGCATGAGAGCTGTCAGACAAGGGTCGCTACCAGCTGACATTGTTCGCTACGTGAGGGAACATTTTCCACCTACTCTTCCGTGTACTCAGGTCTACAAAATGTGATGGTGCTCCACTTCACATACCACAGCAGATGTCTGATGCGGGGCTTGTGTTTGTGTCTCTCCCCATGTACACCATGCAGTGTCATAGACATACGTTCAGTGATAGAAAAGGTCCCTTTCATACACCTTAAGGCGTATTGGGCATGTGGTTCTAGACTCGTGTTCTTATAGACTAGTCGACACTCTAGGGGTGGTGTGGTCAATGTCACGCCGGCCACCTTTATTTCCCAAGAGTTTTTCTGGTATCCATTTTTGGGAGGGCAGGTCAGTTTAAAGAAAAAAAAAATTCGCCTCGATGCGAATAGGAACCAATGGCCAGAGTCGATCTGCTATAACCCTAGGTACAGAAAACCCTAATTAAGATCATGTGACGCACGAAGTAATCAATGAACAAATGATGCGATACAAGATGTGGAACGTCTTGAGAATGACATATTGAAATAACT
>JACEFZ010027177.1:10000-52538 GCA_014155875.1 Cepaea nemoralis
ACATCTGAACGGACGTGTGTGTCGAGAGCAAGGCGTTGTGTGAATCTCCGTGGTTGTGAGCTGAACGACTGATATTGTGAGCGTCAGACCTATGAGCTGTATTGTGGTAGTGAGTTGTTATATGTTGTACATTGCTGTAACTAATTGTTATGTATTTAATGTGGTAATAAATCCATAGAACTTGTTGCTGTGTCTTACGTCGAATTACGTTTGTACTTGTACTGTCTCACATGTGTTAGCCAACGAGCCTAATATAAGATCCTGACATGTGTGGACGTGGGTTGCTCGTCATTATTTAAGAACCTAATATATTTAGACGTGTGTTGTTCGTCTTTGTGATTTAAAACTATAATTCTTGTACTTGTAAAATTTGTCAAGGTTATAGTGATGTACATGTGATCGGAAAAGTCTCAGTGTGATCCATTACTACATTGTCTAAATATGTTTAGAATCATTAGTAAATGTACAGTACATATTGTTTGATCCTGTAAACGTGTTAAACATTTGTGATTTGTTAAACTTGTCACCGTTCGACCTTGTCAACCTTGTGATTTTGCCGCCATTTTGACCTTGTCGCCATCTTGTAAACTTGATGTCTTTGTCCTTACTGAATGTCATCTTGATGTAAGTGATGTGTCATCAATGTTATTGAGTGTTCAAATACAGATAGATTGTTTTTGTGTATTGAGTTTGTGGAACGCAAAGAGTTTTGGAAAGAGTGTAACTTCTGTTGAAAGAAACACTGTTGACGACAAATTTACGACATACAATTATACTCAACGCCACTCAAACCGAATCAACACTTAGTGACTTACAGGCACACACCAACAAACACACGCTAACTTATTTCTCTCCAAAAACAAAGCAGGTTTTTGCGTACCATCCATAACCCTGCCGTAGAGGTCATTAGTGGTTCTGAAGTACGACCTTACAGTTTTTCTAGCCCGATTGCCCAACCATTCGTCATCATATCCAAGGGCACTTGAGTATATTTTTCTTTACTTTAACTTTACGTATGCATTAGTGGGCACGCATCGTATAGTCAAATCAAGTGTAAGTTGTTTTTCTACTAACCAATTATAATATATTTTGTGTGGTTGATTGTCATCGACATATTTTCTCCATCATGTCGTCATTGTTTGATTTCATCGATATGGGTTTAAAATTAAAGTTAGAAGGTGATGAATTAACACAATGGAGTGAGAAGAAATACGCTGAATACTGTGAACGCGAAGATAGAGCAGCTGAAAGAGCTCTAAAACAGGCAGAGATTGAAAAAGCTGCCAAGCAAATAGAGGCTGAAACAGCATTAAAGCATGCCGAAGTAGAAATGGCTGCAAAGACAAAGCAAGCTGAGATAGACAGTGAACTTAAGAAAGCAGAAATAGCGGCTCAGAGCAAGAGGGAAGAACTTGAACTACAGTTAAAAATGAAACAACTGGACACTGAGACTGCAATGAATAAAGAGTCAAAGAAATCTGAAAGACTGGAAAAAGAAAACCAGTATAAAAAGTACCAAGGTATCGTTCGTAACTATACCTCGGGTGACTGCATAGCAGCCTTTACCCAAAATTTTGAGACTTTAATGGAACATTATCAAGTTCCACTTTCGGAATGGAATATTTTATATATGAGGAGTCTTTCTGGGGAACCTTTGAAAGTCATTGAAACCATCCCCAAAGACCTCAGAAAAGAGTACCATTACATTAAATCTAAAATAATGGCACATTTCATGCTAGATGAAGCAGGGTACAGAGAACAATTCAGTAAACTGAGTCCAAAGTCAACTCAAACGTTCTCTGACTACCTCTGTTTAGTCCGAGACATTTTCAGCAAATGGACTTCATCAGCCAAAATTAACAAAAATTATGATAAATTAGAAGATCTCATTATTCGAGATAAGGTTATTTCTTCTATCCCAACATCTTTTTCTAAGTTCTTGCAAGAGAATGAATGCACATGTGTGGAAGAAATGGAAAGACGTGGGTCGGCCTATTATACGGCAAATAAACAATGTTTTGCCACTGAAGCTACTGACAGTAACTGGGTAGCAGCTGCCAACTATGAGAAAAACTATAGTAGGCAAAAACCAAACAGGCCTACCTCTGAAAAGTTTAGACATTGTGTTCATTGTAAAATGTCTCATTATTTGAACGATATGTGCGATAAAAACCCAGGGTACCAAACATACTTGCAAAATATGGTAAACAGACAAGACAGAGAACGTAAATCGTTCAAAAGCTTACGAAAATGTTTTCTCTGCAAGGCATACGGTCACCATCGCATGGATTGTAAAGGCAGGCATATGACCAACAAAGCCAATGCCGCCTTGTTCGATAGTTCAGCGTCAGAAGACGAAAATACAGAAAAACATCCTGTACATGCAGCACAGGCTTGTGACGTATTTAGTTCCAACACATGCACTGTCTGTAATACCTTCTTTGAAAATGGTATCTTAACATGCGGGCACGCCATCCCTATTGCTAATGAGGAAGGTAACTTAGTAATAGACTCAAAAGGCAAGTTAGACATCTATCACGGGTACGTTAATGGCAAGTCTGCTACAGTACTTCGCGACACCGGGAGTACACTTATTGGCCTGAAAACAACATTCATAACACCTACAGACTACACTGGTAGACACATCACATGTAGAACATTTTCAGGCAATATTGAAAAATATCCATTAGCTTGGGCATACATCGAAACACCATTCCTCACCGGAAAAGTAAAAGTCGCAGCACTTACAAACCCAGTGTGCGATATAATCATCGGGAATTTACCGGAAGTGAATGACAAACATCATAACCATGACATAACATCACTATGTATTAATGATAACACATCACCACCAAATGTCATTGAAAATGTCATATCACCAGTTGAATGTATGTTAGCTAATGCAGCACTAAGTTCTCATCACATCATTGACGATATCATTCCATCATCATCTGATGTCATTGAGTGTGTGAACGCAGTAACAAGAGCTACTGCTAGAGTGCAAGATGATAGTAACCAAACTGAGGCTATTCAAATGCTTAGCCCAGAAGTACCACCTAGTGACTCGATGAAGGAAACATTCATAACAGCTCAAAAAGCTGATCCTTCACTGTCAAAGTATTTTGACCTGATCGGCAAAAAGCCAAGAGTAACGAAAAATGCTAAATGGCATTTTGCTTTATACAATAATGTACTCACCAGGTACTACACCAAAGGTGACGTTACAACAAAGCAAACTGTGTTACCAACCACTTATCGCAAGCAAGCTTTACATCTTGCTCACGATATACCTTTTGCAGGTCATATGGCATATGTTAAAACCAGGTCAAGACTATTGACACAGTTTCATTGGCCAAAATTCTGTAATGACATAAAAACATATTGCAGAAGTTGTGATACATGCCAGAAACTGGTAAAGAAAGGTAAACACCCACAGGCAAAGTTACAAGTCACTGACTTAGCCAGTCGACCTTTTGAAAAATTATCAGTTGACATTGTGGGCCCTCTTAGTCATACAACTACTAGAGGGAATAAATATATACTAACAATTATTGATCAATGTAGTCGCTGGCCAGAAGCGATTCCGTTAAAGAACATTACTGCCAACGATATCATGGAAGTGTTCTTCCATATTTTCTCCAGAATTGGGTTTCCAGATACGATCCAGTCTGATAGAGGCACTCAATTTATCGCCGCATCCACTCAAGCTTTCACTAAAATGTTAGGAGTGAAGCAAGTCTTCAATAGCCCCTATCATCCTCACTCGAGCGGGATAATAGAAAAGCTTAATGGGGATCTGAAGCACATGCTAGCCAAAGTAACTCAAGATCACCCCAATAACTGGGATCTATACTTACCAGCTGTCCTTTTTGCTTATCGCGAGGTACCACATTCTAGTACCGGTTTCTCTCCTTTTGAACTCATCTATGGTGCCAAACCACGCGGCCCATTAACAATTTATCACCAAATGTTAACTGAGTCCACTCCAGTATTGAAACCCATATCATCATTTGTGTATGTAACATCATTGCGTGAAAGGATAATGAAATCATGTGAAATTGCTAAAAGTGCACTAAAACTATCTGGTGCTACTTACAGACAATACGCAGACAAAGGTAACAGGACTATAACATTGACAGCTGGACAGGACGTCTTACTACTACTACCTAGTGACAGACAGCTACTGACAGATTCTTGGCAGGGACCTTTTAAAGTGACAAGACAAATCTCTCCTGTTGACTACGAAATCCTGATAAAAGACAAACACAAAATATTTCACATCAATATGCTAAGACCATACTTCAACAGAGACAACGAACAAGACGATACGACAGCTTGCACCGTGATAATAGATCACGAAGATGACGATTCTAGCGACGAGATTCCAACACCTACATTAGACACGACAAACTGCTTGAAGGAGATCAAGATCAATCCAAACCTAAGTCAAGCAGAGACAAACAGTTGCAAACAGTTGATACAAGAGTACAACACCATCTTTTCAGACAACCCAGGACAAACAGAGTTAGTACAGCATCACATCACACTCACATCAAACACACCCATAAGATGCAGACCATACACCATACCATTACATTACAAGGAACAACTACATCAGGAAATCATCAGCTTAGAAAAAAACAACATCATCAGACGATCCCTATCAGACTTCTCTTCACCCATGGTCATTGTACGGAAAAAGGACAACACAATACGACTTTGCATAGATTACAGAAAACTGAACAAAATAACTGTTTTAGATCTTGAACCAATGGCAAATACGGACGATCTTCTGACAGAACTGACTGACGCTAAGTTCTTCACGACCCTTGACATGGCTAAAGGTTACTGGCAGATTGCTGTACATGAAGACAGCAGACATCTAACAGCTTTCGCCACGCCTTGGGGACTGTACGAATGGTGCAAACTTCCATTTGGGCTAGTCAATGCCCCAGCCACATTTGTACGCATGACACGACTCCTCCTATCTGACATTCCCTAATATAGTTTCCTATATTGACGACATCTGTGTCCATACAGAGACAATGACGGAACATATAAAGATACTGGAACAGACACTAGAACGTATCAGACAGCACGGACTGACAGTGAAGCCTTCAAAGGTGAGCATGGCTTACCAAGAGATATCATTTTTGGGGTACAGAATATCCAATGGCTTTGTCATGACAGACAACAAAATTGTCTCGAAAATTCTAAAACTGTCACTTCCAACAAATAAGAAACAAGTCCGCAGTTTGCTGGGACTTATTAATTATTACAGAAACTTTATTCCTGATTTTTCAGAGCTAACTGAGGTTTTTTCTAATTTACTAACCAAGAATAAACCCGAAAAAGTTGTAAACGATGAATGCCTACGAAATGCATTTGATAAAGTTTTGGCACATTTTTCTGATAAGAATACACCTAATCTCATCCTTAAATTGCCCAACATTCGTTTACCTTTCAGATTGAGAACAGATGCTAGCTCCATTGCGATCGGTGCAGTCCTTTTGCAGGAATACAACGACATCTTGCATCCCGTCTGTTTTCTATCAAGAAAACTAAGACCCCGAGAGCGGGCCTGGTCCATTCCGCAATTGGAGGCATTGGCCTTAGTAGAAAGTGTCACAAAGCTGTCCAAATATCTTCTAGGACGTCACTTTATCATCGAAACTGACAACAGTCCATTAAGGTATATCAATTCTGCAGTACCATCAAATAACATGATTGCTCGCTGGTCCTTAAAGCTTCAGAATTTCAGTTTTGAAGTTCGCCATATTCCCGGCAGAATGAATACAATCGCCGACCTTTTGTCCCGTTGTCCGACAGACCCAGTAAGCAATGTCTGAGTGCACTGTGTAATATTACACTCAGCCCAACACAGCCACCAATGTGTGAATTTTTCCATTCACCTACTGTGTAAGGTCTATAAGTAAAGTTGTGATACGGTTTGGAAACCGACATGTATAATATTCTTATTTTAATCAATTTATGTCTTATGTAATGAGTGTAGTATAATTGTGTAGTGTGTGTTAGAATGAGAACGAATATTAATTGTAGATAGACACCAACAACAATGTCACATACGCTTATCCATTTACCATAAGCGAACTTTACCATGGTGACATTTGTGGGTGATTTTTTTCACCGTGATATTTTAACATGAGCAAATGTGGACTGAACATAGACTCCTACATCACCTCTACAGCGAATGTGATCCAAATTGTTCGAAGTTGTGAACACATCGGAAATAAGAACATTCCATCCATAATCCGTTGTCATACTATAACATCAAACACCAACTGTGAGAACATTTTACTATCCGTTCCGAAATAAAACCGGATCATTTGTATTCAGAAAATGTAACATCAACCAAATTTTTCGTTTCGTGTGCATTTCCGGTGTAGTTTAAAAAGTATAACTTAATTAGCAGACTATGTACAAATTTCCAAAAATTTATGACACTTGTAAAATCCTTTCGAATCTATAAAATATAATATACAAATTGTCTACTTATTTATTTTGATTACTGTAATCTTAGAATCATATCTTGATTAATGTATTCATATTATCGACTTTTTCTCGTTAATATGAAGAAACGTCAAGCAATGACGCTAAGAAATTAAATAAGTATTGTAATGTATGAAATTTCTTAAATGTCAAAAATTACTTCCCTTGCATTTGTGAATTACATCAAGGGCCATAATTTAAAATATATTCATTAATGTATATTGTATAGATAGACATTTTGTTGCTCAAATGATTGGCACAGCAGGTAGGCGTCCACCAAGCATGTCATAGTGCTGCCAACATTGCAAACCAACATAAGAGCTCCTGACCAAATGAGGGCAGAGTTTAAGTGTTTAATACGACTAATACAAAGCCGTATTTCAGTCTGGCCTAGATGGTTGTTGCAAAACAATCATATTATTACGTTTTTTTCAAAATGGCTGCGAGGTAGATGCGTGAAGCTGGAACTACTGATCTGACTGGGTATTATTGCAATGAAGGTAACCAGGCATCAGGGGGATGAAACCTGAATTGTGTTAAAAATTGTACTTCATTTGTCATTTCAATGCAACTTACATTTTTTTTGTATATATTTCTATGCCTTATATGTATTTTCATGCATACCACTGGGAAAGAGTAGTCTCTGACATGAAATTAACACTACCCCAGTATATACATACATCATGAATGAAAGATGGCATCTTTCATTGAAGTACCCGGGGAGAATGTCAGAGCCTAGCAGCAACATCGTTACGGCGCCCGGCGGACAAGAGTTGTCGGCTGGCAAGTTTCTTACCTGACACGCGACCAGCGCTGACGACAGACGACGCAAAGCCACGTGACCCCACCTGAGGCAGTGGGCAGTGTGTGTGCTAATCTCAGACCACGCTGCGACTGGACATCTGAACGGACGTGTGTGTCGAGAGCAAGGCGTTGTGTGAATCTCCGTGGTTGTGAGCTGAACGACTGATATTGTGAGCGTCAGACCTATGAGCTGTATTGTGGTAGTGAGTTGTTATATGTTGTACATTGCTGTAACTAATTGTTATGTATTTAATGTGGTAATAAATCCATAGAACTTGTTGCTGTGTCTTACGTCGAATTACGTTTGTACTTGTACTGTCTCACATGTGTTAGCCAACGAGCCTAATATAAGATCCTGACAGTTATGTATGTGTGAGAGAGAGAGAGAGAGAGAGAGAGAGAGTATAAATGTATATTATGTGTGTGAGAGACTATAAGTGTATCTTATGTGTGTGAGAGACTATAAGTGTATATTATGTGAGAGAGAGAGAGAGAGAGTATAATTGTATATTATGTGTGTGAGAGAATATAAGTGTATATTATGTGTGTGTGAGAGAGAGAGAGAGAGTATAAGTGTATATTATGTGTGTGGGAGAGAGTATAAGTGTATATTATCTGTGTGAGAGAGAGTACAAGTGTATATTATGTGTGAGAGAGAGAGATAGAGAGAGATAGAGAGAGAGATAGTATATGTGTATATTATGTGTGTGTGTGAGAGAGAGTATAAGTGTATATTATGTGTGTGAGAGAGAGTATAAGTGTATATTATGTGTGTGAGAGAGAGTATAAGTGTATATTATCTGTGTGAGAGAGAGAGTACAAGTGTATATTATGTGTGTGTGTGTGAGAGAGAGAGAGAGAGATAGAGAGAGAGAGAGAGAGAGAGAGAGAGAGAGAGAGAGAGAGAGAAAGATTTCGTGTGTGTGTGTGTGTGTGTGTGTGTGTTTGCGATGGAGAGTACTTGTGCGTTCGTTAGAGTATGTGTATGTTTGTTTTTAAAGTTGCATATCCCTTACTTGACATTGCAATCAACACTAGCATTTGTCAGCTATTGTTAATGTTTTTGGCAAGATTACCCTCTATGTGTGTTTGTACGATTGTGTGTTCGTGTAGATATGTTCGTGAGTAAGCGAGAGAGAGAGAGAGAGAGAGAGAGAGAGAGAGAGAGAGAGAGAGAGAGAGAGAGAGAGAGAGAGAGAGAGAGTGGGTGCGTGTAAGGTATGACTTTACTTGTGGCGGGTAGCATTCATCCATCATGTGCCACGCCGATAGGCGTTGATATTCATGTTTGGCCATCTCACACAATCACCAGAGTTGTGAATCAGCGCCGCGTTCTTATCTCGACCATGCCACGTGACCAAGCCATCAAGGTGTTTACTTCTCTGCCTCTCACTTGTTCTCCTTCCCTTCAATCTCGCCAATTGTCACCACATTGTTCTCTAGTTTATTTCTTCTAGTAACGTCAGGTAGCGACCGGTGGTATTTATTAGGGACACAAACTACGTACTTTCTCGCAATTTACTATGGAGGTACTCAACTCTTTGCTTTCTAGACATGCTGAACATAATCTCATCTCATCTCATCATGTTCCTCTTGTAGCTTGCGGTATCGAGGTGAAGCATAAACAAAGAGAGAGTGCCCATTTATGGGTATCATATATATCGTGATTCCCATGGACTCTGTTATTCCCTCTGTCCACCGTTCACTTGGTCGGCCTCTTCTTCTAGTTCCGTGAGGTCTGTACATCATTGCTTGTTGTGGTATACTGTTAGTTGTTAGCCTAGTTACATGACCAAACCATTTAACGTGCTGTTTTCTTATGAAATCTAACGCTGCTATAACCCCCACTTTAATCCTGAATTCTTCATTTCTGACTTTCTCTCTTCTTGATACATTGAGTATTCTTCTCAGGAATCTCGTTTCCTTTGTAATTTTTCTTTTTTCTTTTTCTGTCATTGGCCAAGTTTGGCATTGGTAGCATAGAGTTGGTAGAAGATTGTTTTTTATAGTGCGTTTTTAGTAACTATTGATACGTGTTTGTTCTTTAGTATTGTTGCCACTTGTTCAATGAGCTGGTTTGCCTTATTGCATCTATTTTCGACCTCCACTTCTGTTTGCCATTTGATTATTTTATACTTTCTAAATACTTGAAACTCTTTATTTTTTCAAGAGATGTCCTTTTAGAGTAATATTTGTTTGTGTTTCTTCTTTGGTTATAGTCTTTACTTCTGTTTTACCTATGTTAATGGTCATGTTAAGCTCCTTACACAGTTCGATTTGACCTATTTATGTGGACTGATTTTGCTATTAGTGCTTGATCGTCCGCAAACAGGAGTTCTTTAATGGTATAATTTGCCGTTGTTTATTATGCTGTGTTCTGTTCGTCAGGCGGTGTTGTTATAGTCTCTGTTTGGTAGGTTTCTTTGCATATATGCTGTATACATAGATTATGAACAAGAAGGGGGACAGGACACAACATTGTTGTACTCCGGATCTTATGATTAAGGGTTCTGCGTGTCCTCAGTTTGTTCTTACCGTACATTCACTATTGCTGTATAAACTTTTACATAATTTTGTTAGATATGCACTTACTCTATATCGTTTAATGATTTCCCACAGCTTATTTCTATCTACTATATCAAATGCATTATTTTTGTCGACAATGGCTAAATAGAGTATTTCATTAAATAGATTGATTTTTCTATAAGCTGTCTAAGGGCAAATATAGCATCTTCACACCCTTCGGTTGTCCTAAATCCAAGTTGTTTCACTTAGCCGGGGTTCTGTTGTAGGTCGAAGTCTTTTCTCCCAATTTTGCAGAATATGTTTCCAGTATGACTCAAAAGGGAAATTCTCTGTATAGAGTGCAGTCTCTCTTACTGCTTTTGATTTTCCAAATTCGGATAGTTATGGCTTTCCCGAGTCTCGTGGTGTCTTTTGTTCTTCTCATGGTGTCTTTTGTTCTTCTTCTTTACTGTTAAAACCGTAGATGTTCAGTGTGCCCATTTTATTTATCATTGATCTGGCTCGTGATTCTTCACCATTGCCGGGTTCGTTACCATTCGGGTCAGTCCGAATATGCTTCTTATTATTTCCACGACCAGGAAAAATTTCTGCCAGCATGCTAGGCCAATCACATGTTTAGGACGCAGATATCTGACCAAGGGGAGTCCGATCCCTTTGGCGAACCAGAGCCCAGTTGGCCCATGACCTCGTGGTCATGGTTTCCTGGTCTACACCACGGGGAGGTGCACGTGTATATGCGTGTATAGTAATCGTAAATGGGACATGACTGGGGTTATCTATAAGTGAATGAGTGCCAACATAGATAGAGTATTACCAGCAGGAATGGTGACTCGGAGACTCGCTGACGCCACCAACTAGTTTGTTGATGGAAAGGTAGACTTTTGTTGCGAGTTCTTCAGGTGACATCTAATACTGCTCTGAGTTGCATCCAGACTGACATAATCATTTCTATTGTAATTTTATGTATTTTTATATTCCGGTATTTTTTTTTTTTTAATTTCTAATCGGATTTCGTGTTGAACAAAGAAGATTTAGCCTGCGACTTTGTGTTACCAAATGTAGTAGTATTTAATTTCATAATACTAAATGTGTTAGTGGATTAGGAATGTTGAATTTCGGTTTAAATCCGTATGAAAATAGCTAGCTAATGATCAACATAGGAAGTTACAAGCTTGAAGCTTGTAGTTGAGTGTTTTTGTTTTAACTGTTTCTTAAAAATGAATATTACACTGAATCTATTTTGTTTTTATGTTGGAGTTTGCCTTCTAACCATTCTCTGTGATATGATTGATTAACTTGTTTCTGACATGACATTTGTGCCGAAGCAGTTGCCTGCTTTGGGTTTGTGACATGGTAGGGTCATAATATTTTGTATGCCTGAGTGCCCGCAGGAATAGGTGCCCAATCTTTAACCCACCTAGCAGGCGACGAGTCCAGACGTCGAACCCAACATAATGACATTATCAGCACAGTTTCCTATCAACTCCGCTAACGCCACAGCTGTTTCTGGCGATTAAACAGTCGATTGTCTATTTTTCTTTTCCGTTATTTTTGTTTCAATCTTTGTCTTTTTGTTTTTTAACCCGTTCGATTGTCTGTAACTGTTATTCTGTTTCCAGTTGATTTTCTGCTTTCTGCTTCAGTTTCTAGCTACGGTGCGATAGCTACAATGTACAATTGTCTATGTTTATTAACTTTATTGACTTGTACTTTTATTTGCTTTATTTAATTATTTATTTATTTTTTGTAGTTTGCGTAGTTTACTTTCCATCACCGCGTATTTGGCTGACATTGTTTTGTTCTTCTGATATGCTATTTTCTTTTTCTACTTGTAGCTGTATTTTCAGATGTTGGAGAGTCCCAGTTTCATACAACTAATTACAGATTTTGTTTCCGCTTCCTTTGTGCTTAAAGCATTCTCTTCGGCTCGGATGTGTACCAGTCAATGCTAAATGGTGTTCTGTTGATGTTAGATTTTTATATCGCTAATGATATCTGCTGGTTCATTTTGACAACTTTAACACCTGGTGCGGTGTCCACTCTGTTTATACAGTTTCTGTTGTCATTTACGCTTTGTAATATCGTTTTCTTTGTGTTAGTGTGACTATGTGACATAACACACAATTTGCAGGGACACCCGGTCCTCAACATGGAGGTTAGGCATTTAAACTGTTAAGGCCTCTGGAGTGTTTATGCTCGTGGCTACCGTTTGCATTCGCATTTTCCTCATGTTGGACTGGAAGTATATGGTTCCATCGCTCTACTACTGAGCTGAGTGCGTGGCGCAACACTGCGAGCTGTGAATTTCGTGTGAAATGCTTTTACATCTGTCCGCGGTTGTTTGTAGCTTGAACTACATGGTCAGAATAATGACTGCGTCGCAGAACTGACTGGTGTTGCCTACATAAATGTGTGGCGGCTGGTGTTCTAGTGACTGCCGCTTCCATCGACGATGAACTGTATTTTTCGTGGAGGACTTTTGTGTTGGCACTCTGGCGACGGCATTGTCTACAGTAAAATGCTTTTACATCTGTCCACGGTTGTTTGTAGTGTGAACTGCATATTCGAAAAAAATGACTGCTGGCTTTGTCGCAAACCGGACTGGTTTGCCTTATGCAGTAAGTGGCTGCTGGTTGTTTAGTGACTGCTGTTTCCATCGACGATGAACTTTATTTTTCGTCGAGGACTTTTGTGTTGGCATTCTGGCGGCGGCATTATGCACAGTGTACCTGTGTGGTCTGTTGGTTTGTCGAGACTCCTGTATGCTGCACTTTTCAAATGGAGCAGTGAGGATCATTTTGTGTGATACTCACTGGCACAGGAACAGAGCATAATGGGGACGACCAATTCCTATGCAGTTGGAACCGCGACTAACTAACTAACCAACACACAATTTGCAGGTGGCCATGTTAATGCAACACCGTCACAAATGTCGAAATATACGACGTCTTTCACATTAACTCCGTCCTGTCGTACTGGCGAAGTGGATAGCGAGCTGTGCCGATAATGTCACGAACACGGTCGCACTGGCGAAGTGGATAGCGAGCTGTGCCAGTAATGTCACGAACACGGTAGCACTGGCGAAGTGGATAGCGAGCTGTGCCGATATTGTCACGAACACGGTCGCACTGGCGAAGTGGATAGCGAGCTGTGCCGGTAATGTCACTGTCACACGTTTCTCTTGATGATAATGATATCACGAAGTTCTCACGATGATACTGTTCATGATATTGATGATAAGTTTTGTGTGATGGTCGTTGTCTAGGTAACGATGTTCATGGTGTGTCAATGGAGATATCTGTCTTGCAATGTAACTCACCCCCGCAGTGCATATTCACCAGGCATTCAACAAGATTCCGTTGGCGCACATAATCCTTTATTACAAAAATAAGACGGACAAACGGAACAGGTTTATACATCCAGAAACATAACGTAATCCATAGAATATGAATATCCTCCTCACAATTTAACCAGCACACATCAATGCCTTCTCACGGCTGGCCTCTAATCTCAATCCACAAGACAGGTAATCCAGCTACAATCCTCGGCTGGAGCTCACACAATACAACCCACACATTGGGTTGGAGCCACTGCTCAACTATAGAACCCACTCTGGGGTTTGGCCTACACTCAATACAGAACCCACTCTGGGTTCAGGCCTGTCTTCACAACTCGAAGAACAACACAACACCGGAGCTCTCTCTTAAACGACCCGACCCGCAGTCGGTCTCTTCTCTCACTCCCTTCCAGTACCTTGACTTCACACAACACACCACTCTCTTTCGACCCATCCCCCCTGGGGTCCACACTCACCCTTCCCATTATTTCTAAGGACTGGCTGTTTACTCGTAGCCAGGTCAGTCACTTTACTGTCTCCCACTTTCATCTCCATTCTTTCTCATGCCCGGCCACTCAACTCAATGTCAGTGACCCAGGCTTATGTCATTACCCCCCTCTTAAAAGAAAACTTCGTTTTCAAATATTGGGAGACTAAAACTTAGTAAACATGTGACCCAGACATATAGCCTGGGTAGCCCTAAGTATGGCTGCACCTTACTCCAGCTACCACACTACATAATACATCAAATGCTCATAGTACACTCCTATATTCATCACACATAAATACAACCATCTATCTTGTGTATCAATGCATGAACTAATACATCACATCATAATAATAATACATCATAGAAAATCATTATACTTATGTACCCACAGGTCTCTTACTACTTCACGACCCCACAATACTATTTGTGTACCGACCCTATATCAGGTGGTTCTGTTCTTGCATTAACCCACCTCTGATTCCTGTCGATGCTGTGTCTACCTTTCATGTACCCATGACTCATGGTACCTCTACAATTACAACATCTGTTTGCTATCCCTAGCCCTGGGTCAGTAATGTCGCGAAAACTCTTTTGACCTGACTCAACTTTCCTATCTGCATATTGCACCGTTACACTTGCGTCTCTGTTTAGTCTGAACTTTTTATTCAATCTTGGCCCATATATCTGGCACCTTTCTTTCTGCTGCATACGCCTTATGCCTATGTGCCCTGCACATGCACTATCCTGAGCTGTTCTAGTATATCGGTCTCTATGTGCTAAAGGTACTGCTCCTTGCCCATGTGCAGTTCTACTATCCGAAAACCTGCGAGTGAGAACATTGTTCTTCCTCTCGAAACACCATCTACCTTTCTTTGACTGCCTATGTTCTACTCTCCTAACACCCTTGGGAACATTTGTTCAGAGTAGTATCTTGTCTCTGGGATTCACTAGCACTATATTTGGGATCCATTCTCATCTGCTCAGCTGTACTATCCTTGTCCTGAGTTCCTGTGTCTACTTCAAGTGCCTCTTCTACCTCAGCTATACTCTCTAATTTAGGTTCTCTTGTGGTAACTACCTCATTACTGCTTACACTATATTTTTGGTCCCAATAAACTACTTCCTCTTCTGTACAATCTTTAACTCCTATAACATTTCCTATGATCAAATCAGCCACTGGTGAGTCCAGAACACACGCTGTCACTCTTCCAGTGATATATGGTGTTTTTACTGTTATTATGGCTACTGGGTAGAACTCTACTGTGCCGTTGAATGTTATGCATCTAATCTTTTTCCCTGTATAATCCGAGGGATCTATTAAACTTCTCCTCACTCCGATAGACGTACATCCGGAATCCCTAATTGTTAACGCTGGTCTATCATTGACAAATCCCTGATGCAGCTTCAGACTTCCTCCTTCATGCACTGCTGATCCTGCTTTTACTGTATGACCACATATTAGGACTGGCTGACTGTCTTTTTCAAAAAGAGGTTTGCACCCACTACAATCTTCATTGTTCAGCGTCTCAATTACTTGCGCTGCATTTGAGTGCTCTGTTTCTCTCATCCTACATTGATGGCTGATATGCCCATTCTTTCCACATTTGAAACAAGTAATCTCCCTTTTAGTGTTGTTCGTTGGTCCATCTGATGGTTGTGCATCACACTCTGCTGCCCTGTGTCTCCAGCTCCCACAATTCCAACATCCGGCATAATTTGGACGTCTCTGGAAGTTCCCTCTTCTATATGGGTACCGTCCTACTCTACCAACATTGTTTCCTCGGAAACCATTGTCTTGAAGTTCTTGCTGCTCACCTTTCTGTGCCGAATCCACGCTTTTCGCCCTTGGTCTGATGACTGGATTCTGGTCCTGTTTAGTGTACGCTGCACAGACTATTTCCTCACTCATTAGTTTCCCAATAGATACGTTAGGATGTGCAGTCATGTAGTTTTGCCCTAACTGAGACATTGTGTCTATGTCCTTTGGCTTCCGTTCCTCAAAGAACGCCACTAAATTAGAATTGCATGCAGATACTACCTTGTCTCTTAACATTAGATCTACTAATTTATTAAAATCTTTCCCTACTTCTGCAAGCTCCATCCACTTATTAAATGTATTCTTTACTGTGTTAACAAAATCTGTGAAATCTTGATTTATCTCTGGCCCTAACTGTCTAAACTTTGTTCTATATCCATGCTCAGTTAGTTGGAACTTTGTCAGCAAACGTTGACGTAAGATAGTGTAGTTGTTCCTTTCTTCTACAGGTAAATTAAACATTGTTTCTAGGGCCTTACCCGTTAAATACTCGCCCAGTCTAATTGCGTACTCGCTTTCTGGGATGCCTAATACCTTCACTGATGCTTCGAATCTCGAAAGATAGGCCTCAAGGCAATCCCGGTCCGTAAAATATGGCAGTTTTAATCTCTGTGACGACTGCGACGGTTTTCTACTTTCCTCACTTTGACCCTTCGATGCAAATTCTAACTTTTTAATAGCAATTTCCGCTTCCATCTTAATCTTCTCTTTCTCAATTTCCATTCTCATGTGTGTCTCTCTCTCTTCCTGTAGACGCTTGGCTTCCATTTCAGCCTGTCTTTGTTCTCTCTCAGCTAACTTTTCTTCCTGTAGACGCTTGTTTTCCATTTCAGCCTGTCTTTGTTCTCTCTCAGCTACTTTTCTTCCTGTAGACGCTTGTTTTCCATTTCAGCTAACTTTACTTCCTGTAGGCGGTTGGCCTCGAGTTCTGCCTGTCTCTGTTCTCTTTCGGCTTGTCTCTGGTCTCTTTCAATCTGTTGTTGCTCTTTTGCTTCGGCATACTCTTGTAACTCTTTACCCTTCAGGCCTATTCGTTCACCTGCTTCAATATATTCCATTAAAGTAGGCATCTTGTACTTGTGGACACGTTGCTGTCTGTCAGCCAACTATAAATGTGACGATTCTGCTGTTAGTCTTTGTGTCACTTCCCTAAGTACACCCACACTCCCTGTGTACGTAAATCCGTAGTGCTACAATATCACTCTGTACTCACCCAGTCACTCTCTAAGTACTAGGTAGTGAGGGGGGAAGTATCACCTATACTCCCTTATATCTATCTATCTATGACCAAAAGTTCATAAAGTCCCTGGAAATATTGTTAAACATACATATAAAAACATATACACACAAATGGATGATAACACTAAGTGATGACTATCCAACGCTAGACTTCACAAGCTGAGTACACGGAGACGATGATGACACAGAAATAAACCACAGTAACAACCACAAGCTTGTGTAGAGACATCCACAGTGCGCGTAAAATAAAAATATAAATTGACCAAGACCACTAGACAGCAGAAATGACGAAAGATCACAATAAAAACATATATCCGAACACAACAAATATTATATGTAAATATAACGAAAAGAAAGAGAGAAAGAAAAAGAATATATACTGAAAATATACACAGATCTGACGTCAGACAACTCGGCTCTAGATATTGGTTAAGACTATTTCAATGCCCCTGCACGATACGTCAACTCATTAACGTTTTTCTTACAAAAATATCGTAAGCACCAGAAAGACAAATAAATTATTGTGCTGTATCCCGACTCTCGAGAAACACCCCAACAAATCCCCTACTCTTGACAAACACTGGACCACATACAAATAATTGCGTAACACCCGACAACAATAAATATGACGATGGGAGCAAAACAATAAAAAATAATAATGTGTAACTGGTTGGCCGACAAATATGGGCCTATTAATCCGTCGCCAAAAGTTCTTTTTATTCAGTCACCAAAGTTTTTGTTCGTTTTAATAGTTATTCTCCCTCGGCTGGAAATGTCTACGACGCTGGATTTCAAAGCGACTTGTTGTTTTGTTGAATGGTTCCTGAATTCACGTGGTGATCAAAAGTTCCAACTGTCGACAAAAGTTGAAGATGATAGTGATATCCACCCTGTTCTGTCTTGACACAGTCCGTAACGTTATTGTACTTTCTCTGTACGTGGTAATAATCCAAAGTGTTCTTTCGATTTGTTGTTACTCTCGTTGCGGAGATGGCGCTTCGCTGTATCATTAATGTTATGGATTTTCGTTATCCGACAAGATTCACCAAAAAGAAAAGAAGAATGGCAGCCAATGTTCAGCGCTTTAAATTTGGATATATAGATCCTTATTGGCAAAGAAATGCGACAATGGTTGCGATGACGATAAGTTAAAACTGTTTGCTCATAACAGAATAATGATGACAAAGGCTTGAACAAAGACGAACAATCAAGTCTGGTTTCACACAAAACGCCTTGTTTTGTTCATTCACAATGAGTCAGCTTGACCACCATAGGTCGTGGAAATTCCCGAGTATCTTTCCTCCTTGCACCCCCAACTCACAATGTCATCTCAATTTCTCTTTATCACCCTCAGTGAAAAATTCCTCCGTAAGACAGTTTTCACACACACTTGACCGCCCCACCCGGCTGCGGTATTAACTTCGTGGAAAATCACACTTTCCACTGCTGCCCTAGCACGGCTGTGGTGGGGGTTAACGTAACTTTCCCCTCGTACCTGGACGCTGGTGTACCCACCCGTCCTCTTTACTGCGTCGAATAATCTTGACCAGTCAACTTGCAACAACACAGTGCGCTTGCCTCCAGCACACACACACACACCTGTCCTCGCCACTCTGGATTCAACACTCGTCTTTAATTTCCGCACTGCTGCCTGGTATCAAATTTACCTGTCACCGTAATGGACTCTCCCGGTTAGTCTGTCCTGCGTTAATTCTTGGCGTCCCCGCCTCGTCTGTTTATGCGTGCTGACCGCCGTTAATTTACCTGTAGTGGACTTGACGTGAACTGACTGCTCGCCTGTGACCTCCGCCGCGCATTTTCCCCGCGCGCTGACAGTTTTTCTTGGATGTGGCGTCTTATACACACCAAAGAGTTGCTGTTAATTTCTTGACGCAGTACTGTCTAAATTGATGGCACGAAGTCACCGATAATAACTCCTCTCTTTCAGCGAAGAGCCCACAAACATCTCAGAATGACAACACTCTCTATAATGTTCTTAATTGGACGTAGCCCCCAGATGTCACACGTTTCTCTTGATGATAATGATATCACGAAGTTCTCACGATGATACTGTTCATGATATTGATGATAAGTTTTGTGTGATGGTCGTTGTCTAGGTAACGATGTTCATGGTGTGTCAATGGAGATATCTGTCTTGCAATGTAACTCACCCCCGCAGTGCATATTCACCAGGCATTCAACAAGATTCCGTTGGCGCACATAATCCTTTATTACAAAAATAAGACGGACAAACGGAACAGGTTTATACATCCAGAAACATAACGTAATCCATAGAATATGAATATCCTCCTCACAATTTAACCAGCACACATCAATGCCTTCTCACGGCTGGCCTCTAATCTCAATCCACAAGACAGGTAATCCAGCTACAATCCTCGGCTGGAGCTCACACAATACAACCCACACATTGGGTTGGAGCCACTGCTCAACTATAGAACCCACTCTGGGGTTTGGCCTACACTCAATACAGAACCCACTCTGGGTTCAGGCCTGTCTTCACAACTCGAAGAACAACACAACACCGGAGCTCTCTCTTAAACGACCCGACCCGCAGTCGGTCTCTTCTCTCACTGCCCTTTCAGTCCCTTGACTTCACACAACACACCACTCTCTTTCGACCCATCCCCCCTGGGGTCCACACTCACCCTTCCCATTATTTCTAAGGACTGGCTGTTTACTCGTAGCCAGGTCAGTCACTTTACTGTCTCCCACTTTCATCTCCATTCTTTCTCATGCCCGGCTACTCAACTCAATGTCAGTGACCCAGGCTTATGTCAGTCACGAACAAGGTCACGTGCAGCTTGTTCACAACGCCTGGGCTGATCGCTTGCCAACATGAGAGAAAGGTTGGCCACCTCTTTCTCCTTGCTCATGGCGCTATCACATCACAGACCCGTAGCAGGAAACTGCCCGGGGCAATTAAGAAGAATGTGTACTTCTCTGTTGCTACTCGTCCACCCTTCCATATTATCATGGTCCGGCCCCTCTTTCGCGTACGATGACACAGTGTGCAGATGTTATTTGTTACGATATTACAATTAAGAAGAATGTGTACTTCTTTGAAGCTACTCGTCCACCCTTCCATATTATCTTGGTCCGGCCCCTCTTTCGCGTACAAACATCATTTTGGGCTGCACAAGAGACACCAGCTGTGTAGCAATGAGATACCTCCTTGACTTCCCGACAATGGAACACAGGATCAAGATCTGGAGAGCTCGTGCATACTTAAAAATAAGTGCAGATGAGCAGCACCCTCTGCATGACGCTATATTCAGAGAAAAGGGTGACAGGCTAAAGAGGGGCAAGTCATGGATGGGTCGGGCGGAAGATGTCGTTAGACAGGTCTGCAGTCTTACCAGTATCAACCCCGGCAAGGAATGGGTGCCGGTGCCTCCAGCTTTTAAGTGTACCTTCTCCTGCATTATCACACTCGACAGACGGTGCAGAGAGCAGAACCCTGCCGCTGTCAATGCAGAGGTTAACGCGCTCATCTATGATCACTCAGATAGCCCCGAAGTGCTCATCTATACAGATGGATCTGTTGTAAAGCAGCAGAGAAGTGCGTGGGCATTTACAGCCCGTTCAGCGGAACCGTTCAAGAATCCAGTGGTGCCCACTCTATGACCACGAGCAGCATGACGATGGAGGTTATGGCAGTTACACAGGCTTTCATATGGCTGGAATCACAGCATTATACCAACGTGTGTGTACTAAGTGATTCAATGAGCATGATTCAGAAGGTCGAAGCTGGATCTGTACGTAGACAGTGGACTGAATCGCTGCGGAAGTCTGTTGTCCGTAAAGTCACCTTCATCTTCGTCCAGGGACATGCGGGAGTCGAGGGAAATGAACGAGCTGATAAACTGGCTGGTTCTGCACCCCCTGTAGATGGCCAGCCCATGGATCGCGCCGATGTTATTAACGTCCTCAAAGATATGGCAAGAACAGAGGACTTTGACGTCAGTGAATTCCACATCGCTGTCCAGGATGAAAGACTTGGGAGTAAGAATCGGCACAGCCAGACGCGAGAGGTACATCGGGAAAACGAGGTGCCTCGTCAACCAACACAGAACTGGCACTATTAGCCACCGGACGCTGATGCATATGCTGGGGGGAGGATCTGAGCACCTATGGACATGTCCGGAGTGCAATGAAGATACCCCAACTGATAACTGACACATTGTGCAGATGCTATTTGTTACGATATTACACATGAGTGCCTAGAATTATACGTCTAGAATCTTCTCTGCTAGCGATTGTCTGATTTCCTGGTCGTGAAGCTTTGTGCTGGTAGCACTGAACACCAGGTCTTGAAGCCTTGTGCTGGTAGCACTGAACACCAGGCTCTACGTGTTTCCATATCAACTCTACCCTTGCTTTGATCACGTTTAGATTCTGGGCCTTGTCGTCGTTGCTTCCCAGAAAATATTTTGAAAATTGTCTGGTTTCAGTTTTGTTACGCTGGGTCTACTGGGTTGATCCCAGAGCCATACTGGTAGAAAACACAGAATACTGTCACTGCTGGGAATTGAACGTGGACCACTGTCTTGGCATTCAAGCGCCATCATCACTAAGGATTATGTTGAGATTGTGTTTGTATTGACGTAAGTTAAAATAACGGATGTCCATGATTTGTTCGGTAAGGGGTATTCGTGATCCTCCTTATCAGTGTGTGTCAAATCTAGAGATGTACCCCGAGTCGACCATATGACACACTATGTCCATATAACTATATGTCTGTATGATCAAGCGTCGAAGTGCATTAGAGTGTCTAGAAGGCAGAGTGTCCGAGCACACGGGGGTGTCTGTGAGGTCCAGCCTCCCAGTACACTAAACATTCTTATAGGTCAAGTGTAGCTGCACATCTGTCCCTTCAACAATATGATATCCGTGTGTCTTAACGTTAATTTTCCTGATGTTCTCTGATACCTACAGTTGTTATGTTCTCTTCGATTAGTCCCTGTCAATATCTTTAACGTGTATTGCCTCATTTTGGTTTCCATGACCTCAGTAAAGTAAAAGTAAATGGACCCCTCTACGCGATGTGAGGTATATATATATATATTGCCAGTAGTGGGTTGTGCTCAATATTTAAATTTCAAATCCCGAAACAACCACATAATCAATATATATATATATGTGGGACCAGCCATTTGTTGGATGGGGGACATGAAGCCGCGTGACACGACACGGCTCTACAGGATGTTTGTCTTTGAGCACCTAAGAATAGGAAACTATGTCCTCCTATCCTTTATATTCCTTTTCCTGTTATATATATATATATATATATATATATATATATATATATATATATATATTCATTCATTCATTCATTCAGTAGCATGTCCTTTGCAGAACCTCGCTCCCATAACAACCTTCCGGAAAACCTCTCGATCATAAGCAAGATGTCCCGCGTCCGATACATACACCCATCTATATATCATCCGCCACATCCTGCACCCATCTTCACTTTGTCCTTCCTCTTCCTCTCTTCCCAGGCATATACCGCTCCATTACTGTTCTCTCCAAACTTTCGTGACGTTTCAAGCTACCGAAATGTTTCAATTATATATATATATATATATATATATATATATATATATATATATATATATATATATATATATATATATATATATATATATATATATATATATATATATACCGATGGTGTTTCCACCTTGTCGTGGTGGGGGAGCTTGAGTTTCTCAATGACCCTGAGAGCTATGCCGGCGGTAGCGTAGCTACCAGCAGGGCCTCCCAAGCCGGACAGGTCAAAGGGTAGAGAACAGACAAAGAGAAACACCCTGGTCCTCCAGGTTGGGGGTTGAAGCGTGGGGTTACCATCCCCACCTTTGTAAAAACCATTTTGTTACGAAACAGATACATGAGCCTCGAATTCGGACTGACTTATTTGGACATCGACCTTGGAACGTTGCACTTAGAATCAGACCTTACACGACTTTTCCGTAATCCCGTATACTCTCGTGAGTAAGGTGATGTTACGCGAGAATCAGTAGCGGTTCTCTCCGCGTCGGTGCCTAACGGAGTATGTGTGCCGGTCGCTCAGAAAGCAATGGCAAACTACTGAGCGTAATATGCAAAAAAAAAAAAAAATACCATCCATACGGACATATGTTTCACCTTCAGTCGTCTACATTATGATATGTAACCTGATTAATGTGCTCTTCTAGATCAGAATAACAGCTAATTATGTCGCAATACACAATTCCTCAATCCTTCCCCCATATGAAGTGTATTTCATGTTGAGAAATACCGTGTATGCACAGAGTTGGCATCCTCCATGTGTCGAGCACATGCAAGCCGTGCACGTGATCCTTCCTTTGTGCTTTTGGAGAAACCCAAGGCGCCGCGCTTCATTTAAAAGGAGATAACTGCAAAAGATATAAAGACGTGGAACCAGTAATCAGACCCCCGTATACACGCACGTGATACAGACATTGGGGTCATTGTGGTCATGAATTCGAATTCACGTTCAGGTGAGTTTTAAAAAAGTTACTTCGACTACTAGTCAACCGATCCTAAGATGGATACCAGAAAATGACTAGGGCAGTCAACAATGGCAAGCCTAATATTCACCACATACCCCATTAGTCTATAAAACATGGGTATTATTTTTTTTTCTGTTCACAGGACATCGCTGTCAACATCAGCATCTTTCAGCTGATTGTTGATTTCTTGGCAAGATTACGCTCAGTAGTTTGCCATTGCTTTCTGAGCGGCCGGCTCACATACCCCGTAAGTTACCGATGCGATTCGAACCACTGCTGATTCTCACCGTCATCACGTTACCGACGAGAGTATACGAGATTACGGAGAAAAGTCATAACCTCTAAGCCACGAAGCCGGCATGGTATAGTCGTCACAATACTGAAGTGAAAGATGGGTGCTCGTCGTCTAGTCAGCATACGTCCCAGCAATGGCACATAGACAGTGATGCAGCAAGATGTCAACAACAGCAGCAACTTTATTTGTCTGTGCAACTTCTTGAAGAGCCTGGTCTGGAGCACATAGACAGTGACGCAGCAAGAAATCAACACAGCTGCAACTTTATTTGTCTGTGCAACTTCTTGAAGAGCCTGGTCTGGAGCACATAGACAGTGACGCAGCATGAAGTCAACAACAAGCAGCAACTTTATTTGTTCTGTGCAACTTATTCAATAATGTTCTCCTTTAAAAGGAGAAAATTATTGCAGATAAGTCACACACCGAGCGTGTGAGACGTAAGACTGTGCATGATGGTGGAAATGACCACGTGTTCACATGCACCCACTGTGAACGGACATTTACAGCGCGAATTGGCCTTATCAGTCACATTCGCTACCGCCATAGGTAAAAATTATTACGCCTTTTTAAAGCAGAAACTATGGTCTGTCAAGACGGCAGGATGCCAATGTAATGTATGTATCTTATTCAAGTGCATGGTCTGGAGCACATAGACATTGTCACGGCAAGAACACTTTAAAAAAATTACATTTTGGACCAAATGTCCAACTGATAAGCTGGTTTTGGATACATACATACATTTACGCATCTCTCGGCCAGACTGTTTGAGAAAGCCAAAACCTGGCCAGTCTTGTTCACTCTAAGCAGATTTGCCCTAGTTTTACAGCAGCGGGTAAATGCGTAATGCCACATGGCATGGACTATACGAACAAGAAGATAGAAAAAAGTGTATGTGATGACCAACAATTCTGCTACCATTAAAGCGGTATCTACAATGGGGTTTCCTTTACCCTAAGTTTCTTGTGTCCACATATTAATCTGCTGTAGAATGTCAAACAGTTGGTTAAACATCTGATTTTCCTGGCACACATACAGGTGCTTGATTGTATAGCCCATTAATTTAATGGCCTCCGTGTTTCCCCTTTAATTTATATTGCTATGTCATTTCATACCAGAAACCCAGTAAAATTGTGAGATATTCTCTATCTCAGCATAGACGACGGTCAGTCGTTCACATTTGCCGTCAGGCGTAAGGCAACTGGAGCATAGGGGAAAGGAGGAGGGATGCAATGTTTTGCCTTGAGCGAAATGTATGGCCTGGACTGCGTTGATTCTGCTGTGACGTAGACTCTTGGTAGAATATATACATCTGATGATGTGCCTTCCTGTAGGTCTATAGCCAGAGTGTGTTTGACTGTGGACACACAGAGGTCGCTGCCTGGGCTTCAGTCTCACAAGTTGTCAGAACCAATGTATTTGTTGTCTTCTTATAAATTCAGTGCAGGCGGTGTTACCTACGGTATCTCTAATTTCATAATATCTCATTCTGTGCTCTAAAGCCGACAACCTTTCTCATTACAAGAGTGATATTTGTCACCTCTAGAGATGTAGATAGCCTCGAAACCACTGAGGCCGATAATTCATAATTATGTCTGCCTAGTCCCAGCACATACCACGCGACTGTGAGTGGGCACCCCATAATTTAGTCAGGGAACAGCAGCCTGGTCGCACTAGTTAAGTCAAATCAGTTCCGCCATTTTAGGCCTGACTGGTGATTTCCACAAGTTCCTGGTCATGTCTGAAATAAATTTGCAATCAGTTCGACCAACCGACCGATCAGAAGGCAAAGATGGTAGCCACGCAATGTTTTCGTAGGAATATATGACAATTTCTGTTAACAGAGATCTACTATATTCTCTAGACCAGGGGTGGGCAAACTTATCGTGCCGAGGGCCGCATTGGAAAAATGTAAAGCTATTGGCGGGCCGCACATATATATATATATATATATATATATATATATATATATATATATATATATATATATATATATATATATATATATATATATATATATATATATATATATATATCTAATATATATATATATTATATATATTATATATATATATATATTATATTTTATATAATATATATAGTATATATATATAATATATATATATATATATATATATATATATATATATATATATATATATATATATATAATATATATATATATATATATATATATATATATATATATATATATATTGCGGCCCGCCAATAGCTTTACATTTTCCAATGCGGCCCTCGGCACGATAAGTTTGCCCACCCCTGGTCTAGAGAATATAGTAGATCTCTGTTAACAGAATTGTCATATATTCCTACGAAAACATTGCGTGGCTACCATCTTTGCCTTCTGATCGGTCGGTTGGTCGAACTGATTGCAAATTTATTTCAGACATGACCAGGAACTTGTGGAAATCACCAGTCAGGCCTAAAATGGCGGAACTGATTTGACTTAACTAGTGCGACCAGGCTGCTGTTCCCTGACTAAATTATGGGGTGCCCACTCACAGTCGCGTGGTATGTGCTGGACTAGGCAGACATAATTATGAATTATCGCCTCAGTGGTTTCCAGGCTATCTACATCTCTAGAGGTGACACATATCACTCTTGTAAATGAGAAAGGTTGTCGGCTTTAGAGCACAGAATGAGATATTATGAAATTAGAGATACCGTAGGTAACACCGCCTGCACTGATTTATAAGAAGACAACAAATACATTGGTTCTGACAACTTGTGAGACTGAAGCCCAGGCAGCGACCTCTGTGTGTCCACAGTCAAACACACTCTGGCTATAGACCTACAGGAAGGCACATCATCAGATGTATATATTCTACCAAGAGTCTACGTCACAGCAGAATCAACGCAGTCCAGGCCATACATTTCGCTCAAGGCAAAACATTGCATCCCTCCTCCTTTCCCCTATGCTCCAGTTGCCTTACGCCTGACGGCAAATGTGAACGACTGACCGTCGTCTAAGCTGAGATAGAGAATATCTCACAATTTTACTGGGTTTCTGGTATGAAATGACATAGCAATATAAATTAAAGGGGAAACACGGAGGCCATTAAATTAATGGGCTATACAATCAAGCACCTGTATGTGTGCCAGGAAAATCAGATGTTTAACCAACTGTTTGACATTCTACAGCAGATTAATATGTGGACACAAGAAACTTAGGGTAAAGGAAACCCCATTGTAGATACCGCTTTAATGGTAGCAGAATTGTTGGTCATCACATACAGCTTTTTTCTATCTTCTTGTTCGTATAGTCCATGCCATGTGGCATTACGCATTTACCCGCTGCTGTAAAACTAGGGCAAATCTGCTTAGAGTGAACAAGACTGGCCAGGTTTTGGCTTTCTCAAACAGTCTGGCCGAGAGATGCGTAAATGTATGTATGTATCCAAAACCAGCTTATCAGTTGGACATTTGGTCCAAAATGTAATTTTTTAAAGTGTTCTTGCCGTGACAATGTCTATGTGCTCCAGACCATGCACTTGAATAAGATACAATACATTACATTGGGCATCCTGCGTCTTGACAGACCATAGTTTTCTGCTTTAAAAAGGCGTAATAATTTTTACCTATGGCGGTAGCGAATGTGACTGATAAGGCCAATTCGCGCTGTAAATGTCCGTTCACAGTGGGTGCATGTGAACACGTGGTCATTTCCACCATCATGCACAGTCTTACGTCTCACCCGCTCGGTGTGGTGACTTATCTGCAATAATTTTCTCCTTTCAAAGGAGAACATTATTGAATAAGTTGCACAGAACAACTAAAGTTGCTGCTGTTGTTGACTTCATGCTGCGTCACTGTCTGTGTGCTCCAGACCAGGTTCTTCAAGAAGTTGCACAGACAAATACAGTTTGCAGCTGTGTTGACTTCTTGCTGCGTCACTGTCTATGTGCTGCAGACCAGGTTCTTCAAGAAGTTGCACAGACAAATAAAGTTGCTGCTGTTGTTGACATCTTGCTGCATCACTGTCTATGTGCCATTGCTGGGACATATGCTGACTAGACGACTAGCACCCATCTTTCACTTCAGTATTGTGACGAACTATACCATGCCGGCTTCGTGGCTTAGAGGTTATGACTTTTCTCCGTAATCTCGTATACTCTCGTCGGTAACGTGATGACGGTGAGAATCAGCAGTGGTTCGAATCGCATCGGTAACTTACGGGGTATGTGAGCCGGCCGCTCAGAAAGCAATGGCAAACTACTGAGCGTAATCTTGCAAGAAATCAACAATCAGCTGAAAGATGCTGGATGTTGACAGCGATGTCCTGGAACAGAAAAAAAAAAATAATACCCATGTTTTATAGACTAATGGGGTATGTGGTGAGTATTAGGCTTGCCATTGTTGACTGCCCTAGTCATTTTCTGGTATCCATCTTAGGATCGGTTGACATATAGTCGAAGTAACTTTTTAAAACTCACCTGACGTGAATTCGAAGTCATGACCACAATGACCCCAAATGTCTGTATCACGTGCGTGTATACGGGGGTCTGATTACTGGTTCCACGTCTTTATATCTTTTGCAGTTATCTCCTTTTAAATGAAGCGCGGCGCCTTGGGTTTCTCCAAAAGCACAAAGGAAGGATCACGTGCACGGCTTGCATGTGCTCGACACATGGAGGATGCCAACTCTGTGCATACACGGTATTTCTCAACATGAAATACACTTCATATGGGGGAAGGATTGAGGAATTGTGTATTGCGACATAATTAGCTGTTATTCTGATCTAGAAGAGCACATTAATCAGGTTACATATCATAATGTAGACGACTGAAGGTGAAACATATGTCCGTATTGGATGTAAATTTTTTTTTTTTTGCATATTACGCTCAGTAGTTTGCCATTGCTTTCTGAGCGACCGGCACACATACTCCGTTAGGCACCGACGCGGAGAGAACCGCTACTGATTCTCGCGTAACATCACCTTACTCACGAGAGTATACGGGATTACGGAAAAGTCGTGTAAGGTCTGATTCTAAGTGCAACGTTCCAAGGTCGATGTCCAAATAAGTCAGTCCGAATTCGAGGTTCATGTATCTGTTTCGTAACAAAATGGTTTTTACAAAGGTGGGGATGTTAACCCCACGCTTCAACCCCCAACCTGGAGGACCAGGGTGTTTCTCTTGTCTGTTCTCTACCCTTTGACCTGTCCGGCTTGGGAGGCCCTGCTGGTAGCTACGCTACCGCCGGCATAGCTCTCAGGGTCATTGAGAAACTCAAGCTCCCCCACCACGACAAGGGGAAACACCATCGGTATATATTATATATATATATATATATATATATATATATATATAGTATATATATATATATATATATATATATATATATATATATATAATATATATAATTGAAACATTTCGGTAGCTTGAAACGTCACGAAAGTTTGGAGAGAACAGTAATGGAGCGGTATATGCCTGGGAAGAGAGGAAGAGGAAGGACAAAGTGAAGATGGGTGCAGGATGTGGCGGATGATTATAGATGGTGTATGTATCGGACGCGGGACATCTTGCTTATGATCGAGAGGTTTTCCGGAAGGTTGTTATGGGAGCGAGGTTCTGCAAAGGGCATGCTACTGAATGAATGAATGAATGAATATATATATATATTATATATTATATATATATATATATATATATAATAGAACAGGAAAAAGGAATATAAAGGATAGGAGGACATAGTTTCCTATTCTTAGGTGCTCAAAGACAAACATCCTGTAGAGCCGTGTCGTGTCCACGCGGCTTCATGTCCCCCATCCAACAAATGGCTGGTCCCACATATATATATAATATTGATTATGTGGTTGTTTCGGATTTGAAATTTAAATATTGAGCACAACCCACTACTGGCAATATATATATATATACCAATCACATCGCGTAGAGGGGTCCATTTACTTTTACTTTACTGAGGTCATGGAAACCAAAATGAGGCAATACACGTTAAAGATATTGACAGGGACTAATCGAAGAGAACATAACAACTGTAGGTATCAGAGAAACATCAGGAAAATTAACGTTAAGACACACGGATATCATATTGTTGAAGGGACAGATGTGCAGCTACACTTGACCTATAAGAATGTTTAGTGTACTGGAGGCTGGACCTCACAGACACCCCCGTGTGCTCGGACACTCCTGCCTTCTAGACACTCTAATGCACTTCGACGCTTGATCATACAGACATATAGTTATATGGACATAGTGTGTCATATGGTCGACTCGGGGTACATCTCTAGATTTGACACACACTGATAAGGAGGATCACGAATACCCCTTACCGAACAAATCATGGACATCCGTTATTTTAACTTACGTCAATACAAACACAATCTCAACATAATCCTTAGTGATGATGGCGCTTGAATGCCAAGACAGTGGTCCACGTTCAATTCCCAGCAGTGACAGTATTCTGTGTTTTCTACCAGTATGGCTCTGGGATCAACCCAGTAGACCCAGCGGTAACAGAACTGAAACCAGACAATTTTCAAAATATTTTCTGGGAAGCAACGACGACAAGGCCCAGAATCTAAACGTGATCAAAGCAGGGTAGAGTTGATATTGAAACACGTAGAGCCTGGTGTTCAGTGCTACCAGCACAAGGCTTCAAGACCTGGTGTTCAGTGCTACCAGCACAAAGCTTCACGACCAGGAAATCAGACAATCGCTAGCAGAGAAGATTCTAGACGTATAATTCTAGGCACTCATGTGTAATATCGTAACAATAGCATCTGCACAATGTGTCAGTTATCAGTTTGGGTATCTTCATTGCACTCCGGACATGTCCATAGGTGCTCAGATCCTCCCCCCAGCATATGCATCAGCGTCCGGTGGCTAATAGTGCCAGTTCTGTGTTGGTTGACGAGGCACCTCGTTTTCCCGATGTACCTCTCGCGTCTGGCTGTGCCGATTCTTACTCCCAAGTCTTTCATCCTGGACAGCGATGTGGAATCACTGACGTCAAAGTCCTCTGTTCTTGCCATATCTTTGAGGACGTTAATAACATCGGCGCGATCCATGGGCTGGCCATCTACAGGGGGTGCAGAAGCCAGCCAGTTTATCAGCTCGTTCATTTCCCTCGACTCCCGCATGTCCTGGACGAAGATGAAGGTGACTTTACGGACAACAGACTTCCGCAGCGATTCAGTCCACTGTCTACGTACAGATCCAGCTTCGACCTTCTGAATCATGCTCATTGAATCACTTAGTACACACACGTTGGTATAATGCTGTGATTCCAGCCATATGAAAAGCCTGTGTAACTGCCATAACCTCCATCGTCATGCTGCTCGTGGTCATAGAGTGGGCACCACTAGATTCTTGAACGGTTCGGTCCCGCTGAACGGGCTGTAAATGCCCACGCACTTCTCTGCTGCTTTACAACAGATCCATCTGTATAGATGAGCACTTCGGGGCTATCTGAGTGATCATAGATGAGCGCGTTAACCTCTGCATTGACAGCGGCAGGGTTCTGCTCTCTGCACCGTCTGTCGAGTGTGATAATGCAGGAGAAGGTACACTTAAAAGCTGGAGGCACCGGCACCCATTCCTTGCCGGGGTTGATACTGGTAAGACTGCAGACCTGTCTAACGACATCTTCCGCCCGACCCATCCATGACTTGCCCTCTTTAGCCTGTCACCCTTTTCTCTGAATATAGCGTCATGCAGAGGGTGCTGCTCATCTGCACTTATTTTTAAGTATGCACGAGCTCTCCAGATCTTGATCCTGTGTTCCATTGTCGGGAAGTCAAGGAGGTATCTCATTGCTACACAGCTGGTGTCTCTTGTGCAGCCCAAAATGATGTTTGTACGCGAAAGGGGGCCCGGGACCAAGATAATATGGAAGGGTGGACGAGTAGCTTCAAAGAAGTACACATTCTTCTTAATTGTAATATCGTAACAAATAACATCTGCACACTGTGTCATCGTACGCGAAAGAGGGGCCGGACCATGATAATAGGGAAAGGGGTGGACGAGTAGCAACAGAGAAGTACACATTCTTCTTAATTGCCCCGGGCAGTTTCCTGCTACGGGTCTGTGATGTGATAGCGCCATGAGCAAGGAGAAAGGGGTTTGGCCAACCTTTCTCTCATGTTGGAAAGCGATCAGCCCAGGCGTTGTGAACAAGCTGCACGTGACCTTGTTCGTGACTGACATAAGCCTGGGTCACTGACATTGAGTTGAGTAGCCGGCATGAGAAAGAATGGAGATGAAAGTGGGAGACAGTAAAGTGACTGACCTGGCTACGAGTAAAGCAGCCAGTCCTTAGAAATAATGGGAAGGGTGAGTGTGGACCCCAGGGGGGATGGGTCGAAAGAGAGTGGTGTGTTGTGTGAAGTCAAGGTACTGGAAGGGCAGTGAGAGAAGAGACCGACTGCGGGTCGGGTCGTTTAAGAGAGAGCTCCGATGGTTGTGTTGTTCTTCGAGTTGTGAAGACAGGCCGGAACCCAGAGTGGGTTCTGTATTGAGTGTAGGCCAAACCCAGAGTGGTTCTATAGTTGAGGCAGTGGCTCCAACCCAATGTGTGGGTTGTATTGTGTGAGCTCCAGCCGAGGATTGTAGCTGGATTACCTGTCTTGTGGATTGAGATTAGAGGCCAGCCGTGAGAAGGCATTGATGTGTGCTGGTTAAATAGTGAGGAGATATTCATATTCTATGGATTACGTTAGGTTTCTGGATTTATAAACCTGTTCCGTTTGTCCGTCTTATTTTTGTAATAAAGGATTATGTGCGCCAACGAATCTTGTTGAATGCCTGGTGAATATGCACTGCGGGGGTGAGTTACATTGCAAGACAGATATCTCCATTGACACACCATGAACATCGTTACCTAGACACGACCATCAGCACAAAACTTATCATCAATATCATGAACAGTATCATCGTGAGAACTTCGTGATATCATTATCAGCAAGAAGAAACGGGTGACATCTGGGGGCTACGTCCAATTAAGAACATTATAGAGAGTGTTGTCATTCTGAGATGTTTGTGGGCTCTTCGCTGAAAGAGAGGAGTTATTATCGGTGACTTCGTGCCATCAATTTAGACAGTACTGCGTCAAGAAATTAACAGCAACTCTTTGGTGTGTATAAGACGCCACATCCAGAAAAACTGTCATCGCGGGGGAAAAATGCGCGGCGGAGGTCACAGGCGAGCAGTCAGTTCACGTCAAGTCCACTACAGGTAATTAACGGCGGTCAGCACGCATAAACAGACGAGGCGGGACGCCAAGAATTACGCAGGACAGACTAACCGGGAGAGTCCATTACGGTGACAGGTAAATTTGATACCAGGCAGCAGTGGGGAAATTTAAAAGACGAGTGTTGAATCCAGAGTGGCGAGGACAGGTGTGTGTTGTGCTGGAGGCAAGCGCACTGTGTTGTTGCAAGTTGACTGGTCAAGATTATTCGACGCAGAAAAGAGGACGGGTGGGTACACCAGCGTCCAGGTACGGGGGGAAAGTTACGTTAACCCCCACCACAGCCGTGCTAGGGCAGCAGGGGAAAGTGTGATTTTCCACGAAGTTAATACCGCAGCCGGGTGGGGCGGTCAAGTGTGTGTGAAAACTGTCTTACGGAGGAATTTTTCACTGGGGGTGATAAAGAAAAATTGAGATGACATTGTGAGTTGGGGGTGCAAGGAGGAAAGATACTGGGGAATTTCCACGACCTATGGTGGTCAAGCTGACTCATTGTGAATGAACAAAACAAGGCGTTTTGTGTGAAACCAGACTTGATTGTTCGTCTTTGTTCAAGCCTTTGTCATCATTATTCTGTTATGAGCAAACAGTTTTAACTTATCGTCATCGCAACCATTGTCGCATTTCTTTGCCAATAAGGATCTATATATCCAAATTTAAAGCGCTGAACATTGGCTGCCATTCTTCTTTTCTTTTTGGTGAATCTTGTCGGATAACAAAAATCCATAACATTAATGATACAGCGAAGCGCCATCTCCGCAACGAGAGTAACAACAAATCGAAAGAACACTTTGGATTATTACCACGTACAGAGAAAGTACAATAACGTTACGGACTGTGTCAAGACAGAACAGGGTGGATATCACTATCATCTTCAACTTTTGTCGACAGTTGGAACTTTTGATCACCACGTGAATTCAGGAACCATTCAACAAACAACAAGTCGCTTTGAAATCCAGCGTCGTAGACATTTCCACCCGGGGGCGAATAACTATTAAAACGAACAAAACTTTGGTGACTGAATAAAAATAACTTTTGGCGACGGATTAATAGGCCCATATTTGTCGGCCAACCAGTTACACATTATTATTTTTTATTGTTTTGCTCCCATCGTCATATTTATTGTTGTCGGGTGTTACGCAATTATTTGTATGTGGTCCAGTGTTTGTCAAGAGTGGGGGATTTGTTGGGGTGTTTCTCGAGAGTCGGGATACAGCACAATAAGTTATTTGTCTTTCTGGTGCTTACGATATTTTTGTAAGAAAAACGTTAATGAGTTGACGTATCGTGCAGGGGCATTGAAATAGTTTTAAACCCAAATATCTAGAGCCGAGTTGTCTGACGTCAAATCTGTGTATATTTTCAGTATATATTCTTTTTCTTCTCTCTTCTTTTCGTTATATTTATATATGATATTTGTTTGTGTTCGGATATATTTTTGTATTGTGATCTTTCGTCATTTCTGCTGTCTAGTGGTCTTGGTCAATTTATGTTTATATGTTACGCGCACTGTGGGTGTCTCTACACAAGCTTGTGGTTGTTACTGTGGTTTATTTCTGTGTCATCATCGTCTCCGTGTACTCAGCTTGTGAAGTCTAGAGTTGGATAGTCATCACTTAGTAGTATCATCCATTTCTGTGTATATGGTTTATATGTATGTTTAACAATATTTCCAGGGACTTATGAACTTTTGGTCATAGATAGATAGATATAAGGGAGTATAGGTGATACTTCCCCCTCACTACCTAGTACTTAGAGAGTGACTGGGTGAGTACAGAGTGATATTGTAGCACTACGGATTTACGTACACAGGGAGTGTGGGTGTACTTAGGGAAGTGACACAAAGACTAACAGCAGAATCGTCACATTTATAGTTGGCTGACAGACAGCAACGTGTCCACAAGTACAAGATGCCTACTTTAAATGGAATATATTGAAGCAGGTGAACGAATAGGCCTGAAGGGTAAAGAGTTACAAGAGTATGCCGAAGCAAAAGAGCAACAACAGATTGAAAGAGACCAGAGACAAGCCGAAAGAGAACAGAGACAGGCAGAACTCGAGGCCAAGCGTCTACAGGAAGAAAAGTTAGCTGAAATGGAAAACAAGCGTCTACAGGAAGAAAAGTTAGCTGAGAGAGAACAAAGACAGGCTGAATGGAAGCCAAGCGTCTACAGGAAGAAAAGTTAGCTGAGAGAGAACAAAGACAGGCTGAAATGGAAGCCAAGCGGTCTACAGGAAGAGAGAGAGACACACATGAGAATGGAAATTGAGAAAGAGAAGATTAAGATGGAAGCGGAAATTGCTATTAAAAAGTTAGAATTTGCATCGAAGGGTCAAAGTGAGGAAAGCAGAAGACCGTCGCAGTCGTCACAGAGATTAAAAACTGCCATATTTTACGGACCGGGATTGCCCTTGAGGCCTATCTTTCGAGATTCGAAGCATCAGTGAAGGCATTAGGCATCCCAGAAAGCGAGTACGCAATTAGACTGGGCGAGTATTTAACGGGTAAGGCCCTAGAAACAATGTTTAATTTACCTGTAGAAGAAAGGAACAACTACACTATCTTACGTCAACGTTTGCTGACAAAGTTCCAACTAACTGAGCATGGATATAGAACAAAGTTTAGACAGTTAGGGCCAGAGATAAATCAAGATTTCACAGATTTTGTTAACACAGTAAAGAATACATTGAATAAGTGGATGGAGCTTGCAGAAGTAGGGAAAGATTTTAATAAATTAGTAGATCTAATGTTAAGAGACAAGGTTGTATCTGCATGCAATTCTAATTTAGTGGCGTTCTTTGAGGAACGGAAGCCAAAGGACATAGACACAATGTCTCAGTTAGGGCAAAACTACATGACTGCACATCCTAACGTATCTATTGGGAAACTAATGAGTGAGGAAATAGTCTGTGCAGCGTACACTAAACAGGACCAGAATCCAGTCATCAGACCAAGGGCGAAAAGCGTGGATTCGGCACAGAAAGGTGAGCAGCAAGAACTTCAAGACAAGGGTTTCCGAGGAAACAATGTTGGTAGAGTAGGACGGTACCCATATAGAAGAGGGAACTTCCAGAGACGTCCAAATTATGCCGGATGTTGGAATTTGTGGGAGCTGGAGACACAGGGCAGCACAGTGTGATGCACAACCATCAGATGGACCAACGAACAACACTAAAAGGGAGATTACTTGTTTCAAATGTGGAAAGAATGGTCATATCAGTCATCAATGTAGGATGAGAGAAACAGAGCACTCAAATGCAGCGCAAGTGATTGAGACGCTGAACAATGAAGATTGTAGTGGGGTGCAAACCTCTTTTTGAAAAAGACAGTCAGCCAGTCTTAATATGTGGTCACACAGTTAAAGCAGGATCAGCAGTCCATGAAGGAGGAAGTCTGAAGCTGCATCAGGGATTTGTCAATGATAGACCAGCGTTAACAATTAGAGATTCCGGATGTACGTCTATCGGAGTGAGGAGAAGTTTAATAGATCCCTCGGAGTATACAGGGGAAAAAGATTAGATGCATAACATTCAATGGCACAGTAGAGTTCTACCCAGTAGCCATAATAACAGTAAAACCACCATATATCACTGGAAGAGTGACAGCGTGTGTTCTGGACTCACCAGTGGCTGATTTGATCATAGGAAATGTTATAGGAGTTAAAGATTGTACAGAAGAGGAAGTAGTTTATTGGGACCAAAAATATAGTGTAAGCAGTAATGAGGTAGTTACCACAAGAGAACCTAAATTAGAGAGTATAGCTGAGGTAGAAGAGGCACTTGAAGTAGACACAGGAACTCAGGACAAGGATAGTACAGCTGAGGCAGATGAGAATGGATCCCAAATATAGTGCTAGTGAATCCCAGAGACAAGAGTACTACTCTGAACAAATGTTCCCAAGGGTGTTGGAGAGTAGAACATAGGCAGTCAAAGAAAGGTAGATGGTGCTTCGAGAGGAAGAACAATGTTCTCACTCGCAGGTTTTCGGATAGTAGAACTGCACATGGGCAAGGAGCAGTACCTTTAGCACATAGAGACCGATATACTAGAACAGCTCAGGATAGTGCATGTGCAGGGCACATAGGCATAAGGCGTATGCAGCAGAAGAGAAAGGTGCCAGATATATGGGCCAAGATTGAATAAAAAGTTCAGACTAAACAGAGACGCAAGTGTAACGGTGCAATATGCAGATAGGAAAGTTGAGTCAGGTCAAAAGAGTTTTCGCGACATTACTGACCCAGGGCTAGGGATAGCAAACAGATGTTGTAATTGTAGAGGTACCATGAGTCATGGGTACATGAAAGGTAGACACAGCATTGACAGGTATCAGAGGTGGGTTAATGCAAGAACAGAGCCACCTGATATAGGGTCAGTACACAAATAGTATTGTGGGGTCGTAAAGTAGTAAGAGACCTGTGGGTACATAAGTATAATGCTCTTCTATGATGTATTATTATTATGATGTGATGTATTAGTTCATGCATTGATACACAAGATAGATGGTTGTATTTATGTGTGATGAATATGGGAATGTACTATAAGCATTTGATGTAGTATTTAGGATGGTAGCTGAAGTAAGGTGCAGCCATACTTAGGGCTACCCAGGCTATATGTCTGGGTCACATGTTTACTAAGTTTTAGTCTCCCAATATTTGAAAACGAAGTTTTCTTTTAAGAGGGGGGTAATGACATAAGCCTGGGTCACTGACATTGAGTTGAGTAGCCGGGCATGAGAAAGAATGGAGATGAAAGTGGGAGACAGTAAAGTGACTGACCTGGCTACGAGTAACACAGCCAGTCCTTAGAAATAATGGGAAGGGTGAGTGTGGACCCCAGGGGGGATGGGTCGAAAGAGAGTGGTGTGTTTGTGTGAAGTCAAGGTACTGGAAGGGCAGTGAGAGAAGAGACCGACTGCGGTCGGGTCGTTTAAGAGAGAGCTCCGGTGTTGTGTTTGTTCTTCGAGTTGTGAAGACAGGCCGGAACCCAGAGTGGGTTCTGTATTGAGTGTAGGCCAAACCCCAGAGTGGGTTCTATAGTTGAGCAGTGGCTCCAACCCAATGTGTGGGTTGTATTGTGTGAGCTCCAGCCGAGGATTGTAGCTGGATTACCTGTCTTGTGGATTGAGATTAGAGGCCAGCCGTGAGAAGGCATTGATGTGTGCTGGTTAAATAGTGAGGAGGATATTCATATTCTATGGATTACGTTAGGTTTCTGGATTTATAAACCTGTTCCGTTTGTCCGTCTTATTTTTGTAATAAAGGATTATGTGCGCCAACGGAATCTTGTTGAATGCCTGGTGAATATGCACTGCGGGGGTGAGTTACATTGCAAGACAGATATCTCCATTGACACACCATGAACATCGTTACCTAGACAACGACCATCACACAAAAACTTATCATCAATATCATGAACAGTATCATCGTGAGAACTTCGTGATATCATTATCATCAGAGAAACGTGTGACAGTGACATTACCGGCACAGCTCGCTATCCACTTCGCCAGTGCGACCGTGTTCGTGACAATATCGGCACAGCTCGCTATCCACTTCGCCAGTGCTACCGTGTTCGTGACATTACTGGCACAGCTCGCTATCCACTTCGCCAGTGCGACCGTGTTCGTGACATTATCGGCACAGCTCGCTATCCACTTCGCCAGTACGACAGGACGGAGTTAATGTGAAAGACGTCGTATATTTCGACATTTGTGACGGTGTTGCATTAACATGGCCACCTGCAAATTGTGTGTTGGTTAGTTAGTTAGTCGCGGTTCCAACTGCATAGGAATTGGTCGTCCCCATTATGCTCTGTTCCTGTGCCAGTGAGTATCACACAAAATGATCCTCACTGCTCCATTTGAAAAGTGCAGCATACAGGGGTCTCGACAAACCACAGACCACACAGGTACACTGTGCATAATGCCGCCGCCAGAATGCCAACACAAAGTCCTCGACGAAAAATAAAGTTCATCGTCGATGGAACAGCAGTCACTAAACAACCAGCAGCCACTTACTGCATAAGGCAAACCAGTCCGGTTTGCGACAAAGCCAGCAGTCCTTTTTTTCGAATATGCAGTTCACACTACAACAACCGTGGACAGATGTAAAAGCATTTTACTGTAGACAATGCCGTCGCCAGAGTGCCAACACAAAAGTCCTCCACGAAAAATACAGTTCATCGTCGATGGAAGCGGCAGTCACTAGAACACCAGCCGCCACACATTTAGGTAGGCAACACCAGTCAGTTCTGCGACGCAGTCATTATTCTGACCATGTAGTTCAAGCTACAAACAACCGCGGACAGATGTAAAGCATTTCACACGAAATTCACAGCTCGCAGTGTTGCGCCACGCACTCAGCTCAGTAGTAGAGCGATGGAACCATATACTTCCAGTCCAACATGAGGAAAATGCGAATGCAAACGGTAGCCACGAGCATAAACACTCCAGAGGCCTTAACAGTTTAAATGCCTAACCTCCATGTTGAGGACCGGTGTCCCTGCAAATTGTGTGTTATGTCACATAGTCACACTAACACAAAGAAAACGATATTACAAAGCGTAAATGGCAACAGAAACTGTATAAACAGAGTGGACACCGCACCAGGTGTTAAAGTTGTCAAAATGAACCAGCAGATATCATTAGCGATATAAAAATCTAACATCAACAGAACACCATTTAGCATTGACTGGTACACATCCGAGCCGAAGAGAATGCTTTAAGCACAAAGGAAGCGGAAACAAAATCTGTAATTAGTTGTATGAAACTGGGACTCTCCAACATCTGAAAATACAGCTACAAGTAGAAAAAGAAAATAGCATATCAGAAGAAAAAACAATGTCAGCCAAATACGCGGTGATGGAAAGTAAACTACGCAAACTACAAAAAATAATAAATAATTAAATAAAGAAAAATAAAAGTACAAGTCAATAAAGTTAATAAACAAGACAATTGTACATTGTAGCTATCGACCCCCACTAGAAACTGAAGCAGAAAGCAGAAATAAAATGGAAACAGAATAACAGTTACAGACAATCGAACGGTTAAAAAACAAAAAGACAAAGATTGAAACAAAAATAACGGAAAAGAAAAATAGACAATCGACTGTTTAATCGCCAGAAACAGCTGTGGCGTTAGCGGAGTTGATAGGAAACTGTGCTGATAATGTCATTATTTTGGTTCGACGTCTGGACTCGTCGCCTGCTAGGGGGGTTAAAGATTGGGCACCTATTCCTGCGGGCACTCAGGCATACAAAATATTATGACCCTACCATGTCACAAACCCAAAGCAGGCAACTGCTTCGGCACAAATGTCATGTCAGAAACAAGTTAATCAATCATATCACAGAGAATGGTTAGAAGGCAAACTCCAACATAAAAACAAAATAGATTCAGTGTAATATTCATTTTTAAGAAACAGTTAAAACAAAAACACTCAACTACAAGCTTCAAGCTTGTAACTTCCTATGTTGATCATTAGCTAGCTATTTCATACGGATTTAAACCGAAATTCAACATTCCTAATCCACTAACACATTTAGTATTATGAAATTAAATACTACTACATTTGGTAACACAAAGTCGCAGGCTAAATCTTCTTTGTTCAACACGAAATCCGATTAGAAATTAAAAAAAAAAAAATACCGAATATAAAATACATAAAATTACAATAGAAATGATTATGTCAGTCTGGATGCAACTCAGAGCAGTATTAGATGTCACCTGAAGAACTCGCAACAAAAGTCTACCTTTCCATCAACAAACTAGTTGGTGGCGTCAGCGAGTCTCCGAGTCACCATTCCTGCTGGTAATACTCTATCTATGTTGGCACTCATTCACTTATAGATAACCCCAGTCATGTCCCTTTACGATTACTATACACGCATATACACGTGCACCTCCCCGTGGTGTAGACCAGGAAACCATGACCACGAGGTCATGGGCCAACTGGGCTCTGGTTCGCCAAAGGGATCGGACTCCCCTTGGTCAGATATCTGCGTCCTAAACATGTGATTGGCCTAGCATGCTGGCAGAAATTTTTCCTGGTCGTGGAAATAATAAGAAGCATATTCGGACTGACCCGAATGGTAACGAACCCGGCAATGGTGAAGAATCACGAGCCAGATCAATGATAAATAAAAAGGGCACACTGAACATCTACGGTTTTAACAGTAAAGAAGAAAAACAAAAGACACCATGAGAAGAACAAAAGACACCACGAGACTCGGGAAAGCCATAACTATCCGAATTTGGAAAATCAAAAGCATAAGAGAGACTGCACTCTATACAGAGAATTTCCCTTTTGAGTCATACTGGAAACATATTCTGCAAAATTGGGAGAAAAGACTTCGACCTACAACAGAACCCCGGCTAAGTGAAACAACTTGGATTTAGGACAACCGAAGGGTGTGAAGATGCTATATTTGCCCTTAGACAGCTTATAGAAAAATCAATCTATTTAATGAAATACTCTATTTAGCCATTGTCGACAAAAATAATGCATTTGATATAGTAGATAGAAATAAGCTGTGGGAAATCATTAAACGATATAGAGTAAGTGCATATCTAACAAAATTATGTAAAGTTTATACAGCAATAGTGAATGTACGGTAAGAACAAACTGAGGACACGCAGAACCCTTAATCATAAGATCCGGAGTACAACAATGTTGTGTCCTGTCCCCCTTCTTGTTCATAATCTATGTATACAGCATATATGCAAAGAAACCTACCAAACAGAGACTATAACAACACCGCCTGACGAACAGAACACAGCATAATAAACAACGGCAAATTATACCATTAAAGAACTCCTGTTTGCGGACGATCAAGCACTAATAGCAAAATCAGTCCACATAAATAGGTCAAATCGAACTGTGTAAGGAGCTTAACATGACCATTAACATAGGTAAAACAGAAGTAAAGACTATAACCAAAGAAGAAACACAAACAAATATTACTCTAAAAGGACATCTCTTGAAAAAATAAAGAGTTTCAAGTATTTAGAAAGTATAAAATAATCAAATGGCAAAACAGAAGTGGAGGTCCGAAAATAGATGCAATAAGGCAAACCAGCTCATTGAACAAGTGGCAAACAATACTAAAGAACAAACACGTATGCAATAGTTACTAAAAACGCACTATAAAAAACAATCTTCTACCAACTCTATGCTACCAATGCCAAACTTGGCCAATGACAGAAAAAGAAAAAAGAAAAATTACAAAGGAAACGAGATTCCTGAGAAGAATACTCAATGTATCAAGAAGAGAGAAAGTCAGAAATGAAGAATTCAGGATTAAAAGTGGGGTTATAGCAGCGTTAGATTTCATAAGAAAAACAGCACGTTAAATGGTTGGTCATGTAACTAGGCTAACAAACTAACAGTATACCACAACAAGCAATGATGTACAGACCTCACGGAACTAGAAGAAGAGGCCGACCAAGTGAACGGTGGACAGGGAGGGAATAACAGAGTCCTGGGAATCACGATATATATGATACCCATAAATGGGCACTCTCTCTTTGTTTATGCTTCACCTCGATACCGCAAGCTACAAGAGGAACATGATGAGATGAGATGAGATTATGTTCAGCATGTCTAGAAAGCAAAGAGTTGAGTACCTCCATAGTAATTGCGAGAAAGTACGTAGTTTGTGTCCCTAATAATACACCGTCGCTACCCGACGTTACTAGAAGAAATAAACTAGAGAACAATGTGGTGACAATTGGCGAGATTGAGATTGAAGGGAAGAGAACAAGT
>JACEFZ010027178.1:0-52500 GCA_014155875.1 Cepaea nemoralis
GTAAGGAGAGAGAGAGAGAGAGAGAGAGAGAGAGAGAGAGAGAGAGAGAGAGAGAGAGAGATGGGAGAGACAAGAGAGATAAGAAGATAAGAGAGACGAGAGAAACGAGAAAGAGGGAAAGAGAGAGAGAAAGAGAGAGAGAAAGAGAGACAGAGACAAGAGAGAGACAAGAGAGAAAGAGAGGCAGAGAGGTGAGAGAGAAGACAGAGAGAGATAGAAGACAGAGGAGTGGACGAGAAGAGAGAACCTTCTTGACGCGGTTGTTAAATGAGGCCAAGTCACGGACACGGCTAAGATTCAGATACCAGCTACAAAATAGGGCGTAGGTCAGGACAGAATAGTATCTTGGACTCCACAAATGTAGGCCATTAAGAACACCTAACAGAGTTTTAAAAACAGAGGGTTCAGCTACACCAATCAGCTGGACTAAATGTTGGACTTAAATTACAAGCACTTCAGAAGTCGGAGTGAGTTCGCCTGACGGCGAGGGACACCGATTTTTGTTAGGACACAACAGGCTGAAATACCAGAAGAACTAATGTACTACTAGTGTTGATGTATTGCTAGGAGAACTATCGTACTATTAGTGTTGATACTGAACTGTTTGGGGAACTACTGTACTATTAGTGTTGATACTGTATTGTTGGGGGAACTATCGTACTATTAGTGTTGATACTGAACTGTTTGGGGAACTATTGTACTATTAGTGTTGATACTGTATTGTTGGGGGAACTATCGTACTATTAGTGTTGATACTGAACTGTTGGAGGAACTATTGTACTATTAGTGTTGCTGATGTATTGTTGGAGGAACTATCGTACTATAGATGTGTATAAGAGACAGCTATCGTACTATTAGTGCTGATGTTGTATTGTTAGGGGAACTATTGTACTATTAGTGTTGCTGATGTATTGTTGGAGGAACTATCGTACTATTAGTGCTGATGTTGTATTGTTAGGGGAACTATTGTACTATTAGTGTTGCTGATGTATTGTTGGAGGAACTATCGTACTACTAGTGCTGATGTTGTATTGTTAGAGGAACTAGCGTACTATTAGTGTTGATGATGTATTGTTGGAGGAACTATCGTACTATTAGTGCTGATGTTGTATTGTTAGGGAAACTAGCGTACTATTAGTGTTGCTGATGTATTGTTAAGAGAACTATTGTACTATTAGAATTGATAATGTGTTGTTAGGAGAACTATTGGACTATCATTGTTGATGTTGTATTCAGAAGAGAACTATTGTACTATTAGTGTTGATACTGTATTGTTGGGGGAACTATCGTACTATTAGTGTTGATACTGAACTGTTGGAGGAACTATTGTACTATTAGTGTTGCTGATGTATTGTTGGAGGAACTATCGTACTATTAGTGCTGATGTTGTATTGTTAGGGGAACTATTGTACTATTAGTGTTGCTGATGTATTGTTGGAGGAACTATCGTACTATTAGTGCTGATGTTGTATTGTTAGAGGAACTAGCGTACTATTAGTGTTGCTGATGTATTGTTAAGAGAACTATTGTACTATTAGAATTGATAATATGTTGTTAGGAGAACTATTGGACTTTCATTGTTGATGTTGTATTCAGAAGAGAACTATTGGACTAATAGTGTTGATGTTGTATTGTTAGGAGAACTATTGGACTATCATTATTGATGTTGTATTCAGAAGAGAACTATTGGACTATTAGTGTTGATGTTGTATTGTTAGGAGAACTATTGGACTATCATTGTTGATGTTGTATTCAGAAGAGAACTATTGGACTATTAGTGTTGATGTTGTATTGTTAGGAGAACTATTGGACTATCAGTGTTGATGCTGTTTCAGAGAGAACTATTGGACTATTAGTGTTGATGTTGTATTGTTAGGAGAACTATTGTACTATTAGTGTTGATGCTATATTGTTAGGAGAACTATTGGACTATTAGTGTTGATGTTGTATTGTTGGGGGAACTATTGTACTATTAGTGTTGATGTTGTATTGTTAGGAGAACTATTGTACTATTATTGTTGATGATGTATTGTTGGGGGAACTATTGTACTATTAGTGTTGATGTTATATTGTTGGGGGAACTATTGTACAAGTAGTGTTGATGTTGTATTGTTGGGGGAACTATTGTACTATTAGTGTTGACGTTGTATTGTTGGGGGAACTATTGTACTATTAGTGTTGATGTTGTATTGTTGGGGGGACTATTGTACTATTAGTGTTGATGTTGTATTGTTGGGGGAACTATTGTACTATTAGTGTTGATGTTGTATTGTTGGGGGAACTATTGGACTATTAGTGCTGATGTTGTATTGTTGGGGGAACTATTGGACTATCAGTGTTGATGCTGTATTCAGAAGAGAACTATTGGACTATTAGTGTTGATGTTGTATTGTTGGGGGAACTATTGTACTATTAGTGTTGATGCTGTATTGTTGGGGGAACTATTGTACTATTAGTGTTGATGTTATATTGTTGGGGGAATTATTGTACTAGTAGTGTTGATGTTGTATTGTTGGGGGAACTATTGTACTATTAGTGTTGATGTTGTATTGTTGGGGGAACTATTGTACTATTAGTGTTGATGTTGTATTTTTGGGGGAACTATTGGACTATTAGTGCTGATGTTGTATTGTTGGGGGAACTATTGGACTATCAGTGTTGATGCTGTATTCAGAAGAGAACTATTGGACTATTAGTGTTGATGTTGTATTGTTCGGGGAACTATTGGACTATTAGTGTTGATGTTGTATTGTTGGGGAAACTATTGGACTATCAATGTTGATGCTGTATTCAGAAGAGAACTATCAGACTATTATTTGGGAGCCGTGACAGAAATCACTGGCTCATAAGGTACAAGGCTCGTCCTCAGAACAAGGTAGACAGCGGTTTCCAAGAATCCCATGCATGTAATCATATAAATACTAGTGATTTTTTGGGTAGTGAGCTCAGACACTTAGCCTTCTCGGATAAGAGCGAAAAACTGGAGGCTTCGTGTACAAGTTAAGCACATCAACAATCCAACGGCAGTCTGAAATCGCAAAGAACAGACCTTTTGGCTGCTGCCATGACAACATTTTTAGGAAAGACACACCCCGTTACTTTGGATAGAATCTGTCTAGAGCAGTGGTTCTAAACAGGTGGGGAACCGGGAGGGGAGAGGGGGTTTAGGGTTTCCAGTGGGGAATTAAGATTATTTCAAGATCGCATTAATACAAGAACCGACTACTTGATAATATTTTTCCCTCCATACTTTACAGTTATGTACTTTTCGCCCTTCTGAAATTCGCTTTATAACGTAAGTAGACCGCAAGTAGGATGACGTTCTGAACATATGGTGGGGGGGGGGGGGGGGGGGGGGGGGTGCATGGGTTTTTTAAAAAAAGGTTGGGGGGGGGGGCGGGGGTGAGAAACCACTGGTGTAAAGGAAATAACCTGGCACAAATATATGTTGTATTTTTAATGACTGTGCAGAGTTTGAAAATATTGCCGGTCCAAGTTTTGTATTCACCCTCTGTAAAGTTCATGCAGTATCTATATCTATAAAACAGAGTGTATGTGGCTTTGTGTGTTTGTGGTCAGCTATGTAAGTATTGGATGCGTTCGATAACGGTACATCCAGATGAGCGTACATTTGATTGAGATGAAATTTTCTACACGTCTTCCGTTCATTCCTGTGCAACCGACTATAATAGTTTCTTAGTGTAAAATCTTCTACTTATTTAATAACATTTACTTTTCCATTTTTCATTATATAATTTCTATATAGCAGGGGGACTTCACTCTAGAAAAGTTATTTCAAGGGGCATAACTTTTAATAACATTTCTATATACTTTATAATCATATTGTTGGACTTACTTGCACTATTGTTAAACTCTTTGTCTATAGTTATTTTCAGGCATATAAGTTATAATAAATAATGATATAATCTTTAAGGCATTTTCAAAGTTTTCATAAAAATAATGCATAATGCATAACATTGTAACCCATCTTTTTCTGCTTAAAGAACTTATCAACTGTCATGTCGGTGATTAAAAAGTTTTCATTAAAAATAATGAATGGTGTGTGGAAGGACATTCTTTTAAGTTACTGTGCGCCAGGAGCTGGGCGAAACCACGCCGGGTCAGATAGATAGACAGACAGACAGATAGTCGGGAACGGAAGCTTATTTGACTACTTATATGCTCCCCACCAGGGACTGGGTGAAGCCGGGCCGGGTCAGACAGACAGACAGATAGACAGACAGTCGGGAACGGGAGAGCTTATATGACTACGTATATGAATTAAATGAGATGCTCCCCACCAGGGACTGGGTGAAGCCGGGCCGGGTCAGCCAGACAGACAGACAGACAGACAAACAAGCAGACAGACAGACTGATAGATAGATAGATCCCCTCCAGGGCCTGGGCGAAGCCGGGCCGGGTCAGCTAGTAATAGATAAATACAGAACTTGGGCCGGCAATGTTTTCAAACACTGCATAGTCATTGAAAATGCATCCTGTACATGCGGAAGTCAGACATACTGACCTTTGAGGTGCATAACTACGCATGACGCACTTCCTTCAAAAGAGCAACTAAGAAATTTCTCCACAGAATCTTAACATAATTTGTGTTTCATTTTACATGATCATATCCTGCCGCAGTCAAGATCTTTTTTCTTATTTCTTCGTGCTCCGAAGTCGACATTTCTGCATCCTGAATGCGACAGAAAGGTGTCTGGGTTGGTGACTTACTTCCTTTGATCGAGGAAAACCCCCAGAATTGGGATCTGGTATGGGGAAGACATGGAGAGAGCTACAGTAGATAGCTTTGCGTGGGTTAGCTGAGGGTCTAAACTGGAATAAAGGGCACAATAAGATTTGTAACAAGTTTTCAGTCTCATATGGGTATAACTAGGCACCTCACAACACACTCTAGAAAGGTCACATAACAAGCACGTCCTATTTAACAACTATGAACAAACAACACAACCCCTCCCCAACACGTAAATACATAAATGTCCCCTTTTGAAAAATGCTGCCAGCTTAACTATTTGACAACGAATACGTCATGGTGTTATCAGACAGGCAGTGGGATCAACACCTTGTGCCGCATATACTGAAAGACAGAAGATCAAATGGTTTGGCCGTGTAATTAGAATGCAATATCACCAATTAACAACACTGGCCCTACGTCAAAGAACATCTGCTTCTTCTTCTTCTTTCCTTCGCTAGAACATCTGCTAAGGGAGCAAGAGGACGCCCGATAAGAAAATGGAGTGACGACATGAAAGACATTGTACAATCACAAAGGATGACACTATCCAGTGCACTCCACTGGACACTGGAGCGTAAACTATTCATCCCCACGATGCTTGACGGCGTAAGTGGAAGATGATGATGATGGATGATATGATGATGATGATGATGATGATGATGATGATGATGATGATGATGATGATGATGATGATGATGATGATGATGATGATGATGATGATGATACAAATCAACACCGCAAATGTAAGACATACTTACAACTCTCCATAATATAGTTAGCAAACTTTCTCAACGAATTATTCTGCGCCATGATTTAAACAATATACGGAGGGATAATTTATACTTCAAACTAATAAATAGCCTGTCTATCGAAACATTAACACGGCCGCCTGTTAGTTTTAAAATGCTATATGGACGGAATATATATTCAGTAGATAGCATACTTTGTGTTATCTTAACCTCCGCCCTACAATAGAAAGTCTAATGATAAGATAAGCTCTTCATTCAAAAGTTATACATTTAAAATGACCTTCCGCACAATGACAAAGTGTTTTTCTAATCATATAATAGTATTTTGGAATTCATTACGACACTTGCCTGCTCCCTGGCCGAGAGGTTAGCAGCTTTCTCCGTAATCCCGAATACTCTCGTGGTTGACGTGAGCGCACGAGAATTAGAAGTGATTCGAGTCGCGCCAGTGACTTATGAGAGTACGGAGCCGGTCGCTCAGAAAGTCGTGGCGTGCTGATGAGCGTAATCTAGCCTAGGAATCCTGAAAAAGGATGGAAACGCGGGGAAAAAAAATTACGACACTTGGGAGACTGCTGCCTAAGACCGAAATTTCGTGACGTACATAATTACGCAAGTTTGCAGTCACTTGTGAAGCAAACGGGACTGTAAGAGCTGTGAAAAAAAGGCTGGACAGAAAAACCACTGCAGGAGATCCTCCTCCTGGAACATCAATCATTCTTTGCCCACATTGTCAAAGAACATTTCGAGCCAAAATAGGCCTTATCAGCCATCTTAGAACCCACGGCTCCATACTTTCAACCCGACTGAATGAAGTGAATGGTCATCATCATTCTTGATGGACAAACAACTATAATAGTATCTCACCGAAAACCCTAACAAATCATTTGTTTATTCGCTCGCTCGTTTTGAACTGGGGCGTAGTCCACTTTGGACTGATTTATGTGTGCGCTAGCTTTCCTTATTACCAGTGCACCTCGCCATCAGCCGAACTCACTCCGACTTCAGAGGTACTTGTAATTTACGTCTCCCCAAGTCGAGGACGAGAAGGCAACATTTTAGTCTAACTGACCGGTGTGGGGTTAAACCCGCTACCTCGGCATCACTGCACTGGTAGTTTAAGAGCAAGCGTTGTTATCCATTCAGCCATGCTGACCTCATAATCATAATACTAACATAAGTACTCTCTGAAACCAACCTTGGGGACTAGTGAAAACCTCAAGAGGACAGTTCTGATTCTGACTCATAGTCATATAAATCACAGCAAATTGTGTTGAACACCTTGTGCTGAAATGCAAGCGTAATTCCTTTATTGAGACATCACTACTAACATTGGAATTTATGTTTTTGCTCCCTAGCAAAAGTCTATGCCAGATAGGATAAAATATGGGAGAAAACCAAATGGGCTGATTGGACACATAAACCCTGGGCGGAAATCTGTCTACGCGGAGGATACACCTGCTGCCAAACCACCACTGCCTTGTGGGAGTTCTTCTAGGTATAAAGGCTAGAGCAACAAACTCGGACATAAAATGTGGACAGACAGAGCTCAAAAGTCTGCCTATGGGAGGAGAAATTCAGAAAAGAAACCTCAACGGTCGAAGTCGGAAGATGTTGGCCCAAATGGCACGGGAATAGAAAATGCACATCTACGCACTACAATGGACACCACACACAGCAAACGTCGATTGGAGAAGAAGTAAGAATAACACTAATAATTTTTTTTTAAATCAACAATCTTAAATTCTATACCCGGGAAGGTTAACCCGGTCAACAAATGCCGGCAGAAGTCGGATGTGTCGGCCTAACGGCACAAGAACGCAGCTCTGCTGTAAACAGGCACAACGCAATCACATCCGGAAAAAAAAAACAATCCGGATGAACGCAGGAGAAGAAGAAGAAATTCTATACCCTGTGCATTTCATATTGTAATTGTTGCATGCCTATTCAATATATATATGCAGAAAATGTAACGGAAAACGTCAAACATAATGAGACCAGAGACAGTGTTAATCGATTTATATAACTGGTGGAAACCCAATTCCATGACTTTGATATGCAGATTGCACGGTCCTTCTCTCAAATATGTTTTATGTATTACATATGTATTAAAATATTGCTTATGTATTACAAACGACGATCATATCTGTCAAGAGACACAGTATGAAATCACAATCGTTTACTAAATTTCAAAAGCAAAAACTATTATAAAAATAATGTCCGCGGACAAAACTACATGCCTGACCACAGATTACATTTAAAATGTTACAAACGTTAAATATCTTGGCTAAAAGAATCAACGGCTATGAAGGCCGTTCAAAAGAAGACTCGTGTAGACACGCCATAGCGATGCAGAGGTTGAATAGTAGTAAAAACCTATGGTACAACACCACAAATAAAGTACATTTTATGGGACCATGCATCTGTACTGTACCAACAATCGGATATTTCTCATGGATATTTCGCAAACACTAAAGAAGAAAGATGGGGCTGTTGAGTTTAAATGTTTCAGTATGGTTCTTAGAATCTTCTTCTTTGCGTTCATCCGGAGTGTTTTTTCAGATGTGATTGCGGTGTGTCTGGTTAGGCACCCTTGGGTCGAAACCCTTAGGCCAACACATCCGACTTTTAGTGCATTTTTGACCAGGTTAGCATTCCTGGGAGACTCACTTTTGTGGTACTGTCCACCTCCCAGCTGGTCAAGTTGGAACAGTCGAAGACTGCACGGTCCTCCCTCAAATGAAGGCAGGGACAGTCCATAGCATTTTCCGCCATCCTGGGTGACTTCCATAATTGCAGAGCCGACACATAACGCTCTGGTGCTGGGCTCACCGAGGGAATCGTCACGTCCTGCTCATGGCTGCTTTGACTCCTCACTTCAATATATTGGGTATTTCGTTCGCCCCGTGCCGTTCCCGCACAAACCAGACAGGTCTGCAGACGGTATCCACTCAGCGAGTTTTCGGACATGTGCTTGTCGTTGCGCCCGTCAGAGCTGTTCCAGGCACGACAGACATTCGGAAAACTACCTAGTCAGAGCTGTTCCGAACAAGAGCGGCATTCGGAAACTAGGTAGTCAGAGCTGTTCCTAGCACGAGAGACATTCGGACGAGACATTACACTCGGACGTAAATGCGTAGTGCCAATTTTTAGTTTGCCACCCGTAGGACGGCACTTCCGACTTCAGCAGGCATTTTTTAATGAGGTTAGCTTCCTCGGGTTTCGAGGCACGTTAGACTTATTGTTGTGATGTCGCCCACATCTCAGCTGGTCAAGATAGAACGATCATCGACATCACGGTTAACCCTCAAGGGAAGGCAGGGGCAGACCATGGGCATATCCAAGGCTATCCAAGGAGGCTTCCATAATTGCAGAGCCGGCACACATTGCTCTGAGACTGGGTTCACCCACGGAGTTGCGACGTCCTGCTCATGGATGCTTTAGTTCCTCACTTCCATGTGTTGGGCATCTCGCTTGTCATTGGTCGCTCAAGCACACACCAGGAACGGTCAGACTGCGGGCGACATCCACTCGGTAAGCTTTTGCTTTCGGACTACGCAATGGATTCGCTAGCCCTGCGTTCCATTTCGTGTTATTGAGACGTTTTTTCACTTTTGTCTACACTCTATGTGTTAGATACAGTTTTCGTAGCCATTTCATTCGACTGGGACACTTTCTGCATTTTTTATTCTCGCTCACGAGGTAGGCTACATGTGCAGCCGGCTCAGCACCTTACCTCCGTGCAGCAGTGAGCGTGAAACGGCCAGGCCCTCTCATCCGGGAATCCGTCATATCCCCCAGCTGAGAGCCTTCAACCACACAGTATCAGAACTGGGCATGTAGCGTGCTCAGTATCTACCTCTATTTATCGGTAGGTGTGCATCGGCCCGGCTCTCAGATCCGCGGGTTTGTGGCTTAGAGGCGTTCAGCCACAGCCCTCGACAGAGAGCCTTAGAGTATTGTCCAGACCAAGGTCTTCTGCCTTCGTGTACCTGATTTAATCTTTTGACTGTTATCCTCAGTCTAGAAGTAATAGCACATATATGGACTACGCTTGAGTTCAAAGCGAGCGAACACACACACACACACACACACACGCATATAAATATATATATATATATATATATATATATATATATATATATATATATATATATATATATATATATATATATATATATATATAAGTAAAGGTCTCATTTACACGCCTTATAGACACATTGGGCCAATGTTGCTAGAAAATATGTTTATTGACCGATGGGTACTCGTGGCTGATGTGGTTATGATCTCACCGGCTGCCTCTACTTCGAAAAACATGTTCTGTTACTCATTTAGGGTGGGTGGACAGTGGATACCATCTCACTGTGGAGTACACGGAAACGAGAGAGCTTATCAGTTAGTTCAGGCACTGGCAATAGAAGGACAATGTGATGTGCGTGTTACATACCAGCAAAAGAAAAGAATGATCAAATCAGCCAGAAAAACACCAACACCAGCTCAAGACTATTACCACCTTGTGGATAAACCAGAACAAATCATCAGAACCTTAGAACAGGATACAATAGATTACGCAACCACATGTATACACGATTTACGATTGGTGAATCAACCATGTGCACATGTGGTTTGGCGCCGCAGTCTGCAGATCATTCTTCTTCTTTCGTTCGCTTGACATGTGTCTGTATCTGCTATGTTTGCTACTGTATGGACTTCACTCATTGGCCCATAGAGTGTATATCACATACTTCAAGCCTTCAATTTACGGTTTTCATTTGTTTCTTGTAGGACTTATTCGTTTTAATGTTCGCCCATGTTATTCTTTGCATTGTCCTCAGAATCCACATTTCCACTGCTATTAAATATTTTCCAGTTTATTTTCTTAACTTTAATCTTCTTCTTCTTCTTATATATAAAAGGCAGTGTATGTCTGTTGTAACAGAGCACCGTCTCTGTTAGTAGTTTAGGAGGACTTGATGTGCAAGGGCTGGGCACGGTTGAGCATCCTAGGAAGACGTAGGGAAGGACGCTCAAGCCGTGACGCAGTGCTTAGGGTAAGTTAGTTACAGCCTGGATCTGAACATGTCAACATCGATTGTATTCTGAAATCATCATGTAACCTGTTTTATATATTTGGACTTATTTCGTTAAATAAACCTTTTGAAACTACAATCGGGACTCAAGCTTAACTATATCATTCTAACTGTTTACTCTGTTAATAGAGTAAAATTGTTGCCGCTTAACCAGGATCTTGGACTTAGATGTCGCGGACACAATGCAGAAGTACTAAGAAAAGATGCAGCACACGGAGAACTTTTATTGAACACCTTTTCTCGGCTTGCTGCGACAAACAATGTATGATGTTACTGAGTGAATTTTGAATCTTATTAAAGCAGTACTCAAAAGATCCAGACCAGACCACCTTATGAAAGCTTGTAACTTACAATAGAACCACCACAAAGCATTTTTTTCGGCTAGTCGATTGGAGCGCCGCCATACATATTCGAACGAATTGGTAAATCTTACCATCGTAAGCTGTTTGTCAGAATCGTAAGCTGTTTGTCATCATGAACTGGAGTGACCTGACTGTCGTCACTATGCTGTGAGTTTTGACCTGCCGTTATCGCAGCCGTTAATTGACCTTGCTTGTCTGAAGGTCACTTACTTACTAGAACTGTCCAGGATTGAAGAAATTTTTCAACTCTCAAAATTAAAACAGCCGCAACCAACTTGAAAACTACAGATTATCGAGATGTCATGAAGAATGCGATTTACTTGCTTTGGTCTTTTTGGACGCGGGTGGGCATAGTGGGTTGCCGACCTGCTGAAGAAGAGAACCTATTGTAATCGCTTCATTTCTCTTAAGCCGTTTCAAGACGACCATAAGTGCCCTATGTCGGGTGAAAAGAAGCCACAATTCCGATGTGCCCGACCATGGGTGAAAGTGGAAGGACACCTCGCGCTAGAGAAGCCAGAGATGTCTGAGGATTGATGTAACCACCAGAGACTGCTTTCCGGGGATCCAAAAACCGACAGGACAACTAGAAGATAAGGTCGTCAGTTTGGAGAAATCTAAGAAATTACAGCTTCAAGTATCCTTATATGATTACATAAAACGAACGGTATGGATTGTTGATTTTAGGACAATTATTATAATTGTGTAATAATTTTTGTTTATTGATTAGATCGACCTTATTAGATTTTGGCAAGGACGATATCATGGCAACACAAGATAATACAGATGAGACAATGGGTGGAATAAAGAGTCCAGAATTGTCCTCTTGCTGATGGAGTGGAAGAACACGACACGCTTGTTTTTTATGTGAAGCCTACACTTGTCAAACATAACCCTCAGCCGACGTATGTGGATTTACTTTCCTGTTGGACCTACGGACGATGTGTTTCAGCCCTTTAACGGTATTTAATTAAGGTTTAACCAATATAAAATAATGTGGTGTGTTAGATAAAATTGATTTATTAATTTGAACATTCGATATTTATAAGAGGAAAAACAGTTGATTATGTCTCTTGTTTAATTTAAATAAGCTCATATATTTAGTGATAATTATTAACTAAATTATTAAGGAATTTCAGCATATTTCAACATGGCAGAAGAACAGGTTTTATTAACACAAGTGTTAACTGGGGTAGGCACGGCAATAGGCAGACTCAACACAGCAATAAAGCAACAAGGAATAGGAACAGAGATTGAAAAATTTAGTGGACAGGCGAAAGACTTTAAGAAGTGGATAACTTCGATAGAAAAACATGCCTTCTTAGTGGCAGCAACAGATGAGGAAAGGATGAAAATTGCTTATCAGGCCACTATAGAACCAGTTTCAGATCACATTCGAAGAAAATTAGAAGCAAGGACTGATGAGACATGGGAGCAGTTCAAGGATGACCTGGCCCGCAAGTATGCTGAAATCACAGATCCTCAGTATGCGTTTTCAGTGTTAAGACAATCCAAACAAAACACTGGAGAAACTGTACAATTATTTAGTGATAGGTTGATTAACCTAGCCGAAGAAGCATTCCTGGGACAGAACGTACGAGGGGAGGAAGTGGAACGAATGTTGGTCGGGATTTTTGTAGATGGTATCAAGTCAGATGGACTGAAATTTAAATTAATGAGAGAAAACCCTGAGAGATTATCACAGGCTGTGGATATAGCTGTACAAGAAGAGAATTTGAATAAGAAGATTTAGACTGAGAGTAGGACGAGAAATAGGAACTAGTCGGAAAGATAGGATTGAAGAGCCCATGGAGATCGGACAAACAAGGTTCGGATGGAATAGGAGAGGAGGAATACAGACGTTACAAGGAGGTAACGAAAATGCTTATGATAGAAGAAGACAAATGAGAAATCCTATAAGAGAGACGGTAGGTAACACAAATAACACAAATATAGTCTGTTGGGGTTGTGGCCAACGTGGACACATTTTTCGCTTCTGTGGTAACAGGCGTGTCCAGTCGAATACACAAAATAGAAATGTCAATAACAGATTAAATAGGAATTTTGAAGATAGACACAGAAGTTTTACAAGCCCAAGAACGCAGGAAAACCGGCGTCCCACCTATTGAATAGGACCTGCGGTAGGAGGGAAGATAACAAGGTCCCAAGATTTAAAGAATATTTTAATGACAGGTATAGCAGGACGAGTAGAAAGTGCTCTCAAATGGCTGAAATCAAACAATTTTCAGTAAATAAAAAGGACCCCAGTTCATGCATAATAGAAATAGGGAAATATAGAATCCGTACATTAATTGATTCAGGAGCTCAGGTTAGTGTAATCAAAGAAAATTTTCTATACAAAATAATAAGAAATTGTAAAATATTCAGGAGTCATGATAATCTTCACTCTGTTACAGGACAAAAATTAGAAGTAATTGGCCAAACGATAATAAATCTCAAATTAGGAGGAATCAACGTAAGACATCTTTTTCATGTAGTGAAAGATTTAAATAGGAACATGCTTATAGGTAGGGATTTCTTACTAAAAATGGTGTAAGACTTTTCTTTGATCTGCACAAATTAAGATTCAAAGACGTGTATGTAGATTTGGAAGAAGACATGCACATATCAGCACTGGTTAGAGTTAAAACGTCCACGACGTTAAAACCACAGACGGTTAATCTGATACAGGCAAAAGTGAAAAGAAATCCGTATTATTTAGTAGGACACACAGTTAGAATAACAGAGTTACAAAGGGAGGTGATTGATGAGCCTGGTTTAGAAGTTCCAGATGGGATAATGACATTAGATAAACACTTAACTTTTCCAGTAATGGTTATTAACAACACAGGCAGAGAAATTAAATTGTATAAAGGATGTGTAATAGCCAAAGTAGAACATGATACTAACAGCGTATTGGCAACAGATAGAAGTAGAAATGCCGAAATGTTCAGAAACCCATATGGAAAGAATCAATACCAGGAATAGACGTGGAAGAAGATGGAACGTGCAGAATGATGAATTGATCCATCCATTCAGAAGACATACATCTCAAATATATTCAGTAGACAAAATAACAAGAGAACAAGAATTATTAGCACAGTTAAAAGCTCCACCAGAAAATAAAGAAATATTAGAAAAACTTATAAAAGAGAATCAAGATGTTTTTGCAATTAACGACTTAGAATTGGGGAAGACCAAAACAGTTACTATGGAAATAGATACTGGAGATCACCCACCAATTAGTTTGAAACCGTATAGAACTCCCTTAAGGAATAGAGAAATCGTCGAAAAGGCAATAGAAGACATGTTGAAAGCAGGAATAATAACAAGATCAAAGTCAGAATGGTCATCTCCGATCGTCATAGTGACCAAGGCCGATGGTTCACATCGGTTCTGCTGCGACTACAGGGCGTTGAACAAGATCACTAAGAATGTAGCTTACCCATTGCCGGTCATCGACGATATTTTAGGGTTACTTAATGGGTCCACCTTCTTCACTACATTAGATGCAAGGTCAGGATTTTGGTGTATCCCTATGTCTCCAGATGCTCAAAAGAAAAGTGCTTTTTGTACACACGCAGGTTCGTACGAATTTCTACGAATGCCTTTTGGGGTCAAGACGGCTCCTTCTCACTATATGTTATTAATAAATCAGGTATTGGAAGGCATGCAAAAGTTTGCATTAGCATACATAGATGACATTTTGATCTACACAGCAGGAGACGTACAGGACCACCTGAAACATGTAAAATTAGTATTTGACAGATTAAGAATACATGATGTTAAATTGAAACTCAGTAAATGTGAATTTCTAAAAACAGAAACTAAGTATCTGGGATACATTATTGGTAGAGAAGGAATTAAACCAGATCAGGATAAAGTAAAAGCTATTAAAGAATTGCCTCCTCCAACCAACGTAAAAGAAGTTCGTGCTTTTATCGGTACATGTGGATACTATCGTCGTTTCATTCCAGGTTTCTCAAAAATAGCAGAGCCCATCACTAACCTGACTGGCAAATACGCTAGATTTAAGTGGAATGATGAGTGTCAAAGAGCATTTGAGTTTTTAAAAAATAGCTTAACAGTAGTGCCACTATTGACACATCCAGATTTGGATAAACAGTTAATTTTGTATACAGATGCTTCAGATAATGCAATAGGAGCATGTTTAGCACAACCATATGAAGGAGAAAGATCAGGAATACCAGGAGTTAAGAATGAAAGACCAATTTATTTTTTGTCACACAAACTTAGCAAATCTCAGCGTAAATGGTCGACTATAGAGAAGGAGGCCTACGCTATTCATTATGCTCTTCAGAAACTTAATTATTATCTACATAACGCAAATTTCATCATTAGAACTGACCACATGCCTTTAAAATCTTTATTAGAAGCTCCAGTGCAGAACAGAAAAATACAGACATGGGCGTTGAATTTACAGGGGTACAACGCGAAGATAGAATACGTGGCAGGTAGGGACAACACTTGTGCAGATTTATTATCCAGAATCCCGTATCCAGAGACGTCAGGAAACACTGAGGATGAGGGTGAACCCGAAATAGACGATCCGAAACTGGCAAGTAAATATATTAGATTCTGCCATACTAAATAGAGAAGATTTTAGGAGTTTACCGTCGGATCTAGAATCTGAACCTAAAGCAGGAAGACCCACATTTGATGCAATTTAATATGAAAGAAGAACAGGAATTAGATCCAAAAGTTGTAGAAATAAAACAGAAATTAAACGAAACGGGTGAGAATAAATATAAGAAGAATTATTTAGTCTTGCAGGATGACGATCAGTTATATTACGTGAATGAAAAAAGCGAACAGTTGAGAAAATACATTCCAAAACATTTGGAAATTGAGATTCTAAAGGCATATCATGATGAGAATGGTCATCTTGGTCGTGATAAGTTAGTAAAAGCACTCAATAATAAATATTACTGGCCGAACTTATTTATAACTGCTTGTAAATACGTCGATGCGTGTGAGAAGTGTAGATTAAGAAATATGAAAACGATCAAATGTCCCTTACAAGATACAGACATTCCTCAGTTTCCTATGCAAAAAGTCAGCTTAGATATATCAGGTCCTCACCCTAGAACACTATCGGGGAACGTATATTTAATTCATATCGTAGATATCTATAGTCTGTGGCCGGAAGTTTATGCTATTCCGGATAAAAGCGCGGATACCATCATTAATATTTTTCTACAGGAGTACATACCAAGATTTAGTTGCCCACAGATCATACTCACAGATAATGGTAAGGAGTTTGTGAACAAGAAGTTCGAAAAGTTATTACAGGATTTGAATATAAGCCACATAAAAACGTCCTATTATAGACCTACTTCAAATGCGAAAAATGAGAGACAACATCGGACATTGTATAACATAATAGCAAAAATTGTAGAAGAACATGAAAAAGATTGGGACCTTTACTTAGGACCTGCACTGAGCGCGATACGTACTAATCAAAATGAGGGGACAGGGTTTTCACCATTCTACTTATTACACGGGAGAGAGCCTATACTACCAATTGACAATCTGTTAAAACCAAGACGTAAATATATGGGGGAGGATTTTCAGGAAGTTATTTTACAAGAAATGCACAAAGCGCATGTAAGATTAAGGAACAATATAATTAAAGCCAGAGAAAGACAAAAAAGGTACGCAAACAAAAATACACAATTACAGGAATTTAAAGTAGGTGATAGAGTTTATTATAAGAAGCATAGAAGGAACTCCAAATTTGATGCTCATTGGATTCCAGGTTATTATATTTTAGAAAGGTTAGGTACTGTATCATACATTATAAAGAACCAAATCACAGGACATGTAGCAAGGGCACACGTAGAGCACTTAAGAAGAGATAATGAAGATAAGAAAGACAATAATAATAATAATTATTATTATTATTCAGACGACTTATATTCAGATAGGACAACTCGTCAGAAGAACTACAATACCCCTAGATTTTGGAAAAGATCCGGTACAAAGTCAATTAATAACAACACCAGTTTACGAAGATACTTATGAACAGACAATACCGAAAACGTTGATGGAAGAAGAGAGGAATACGTATGATGGTTGTTATGATAGTGTAAAATCTATGGAAGAAGAGGTAACCGCTCCATTCAAAAATACCAGACAAGCAGTGAAAAGGAGAATAGAAAGACAGAGAGAAAGAGAAGTGAAAAGACAGAGGAGAATCAGAGATAATTCATCAAGCGACGATGACATGCCACTACTCGAAAGATCGTTAAGAAACTATGATAAACAGATTAGATTGGATATAGAAAGGAAAAAATTAGCGGCTGCTAGCAATAGACATACAGATGAAGAAGAAGGAATGGATGAAAATTCAGAATCTAATGGAGATAGTAGCATGAAGGAAAATATTTCTCTACGAGAAGATGAAGACATTGATGTGGAGATAGCACTTATACAGAAAAATCTAGAGTTACTGAAGAAATGGAGACACAGTAGATAAAGTGATAGAAAATGCTGCAGATAGCAGGATGAAAATTTGGTGGTTTAAAGAGGAAATTGATAATTGTTGAAATACGATAGCTGTGTATTACAGGTGTTTTATAGAAACAGAGTGGCAAATGCTTTGATTGATACTTGTACTGAGTTGTCTTGAGGAGTAGGCATGATGTTGTATATTTTAGTAATAAGTTAGATAATATGGATGTAAATTCTAGTGTGGTCTTGAAGATGTATTTTTATTGCCATTTGATTTTAAGATTTGACTTGTTGAGTTTTCTTAATAGATAAATAATTTATTGTTAGTCCGTAAAAGTGACTAACAATGGATAGGATGTATGTCATATTATTTTGAATTGCTTGATTTCCTTTATTTGATATGAGGGGAAAGAAAATGTGTTTTCAAAACGTGGGGGGTATGATATCCTGTTTTGACTTCGTTTTGGTTGACTCATGATTTTGGTTGAATTGTCTTGTGTATTGAATAGTAATTACCCTTGTTTACAAATAAGTTGAAAATTGTTAAAAAATTTTGTTCACAAGCAATTATTGTTTTGTTTAGAATAAAAAGTAATAAGACAGGGCCTTAATTAAAACCTTTCGTTCAGAAAATAGCAAACAAACAAATGTGGACTAGAGGAGAGACATATTTCCCTTGTGAGTAATAAGTTTTAGTAAACATGAGTATTATAAACTTCGGCCTTATGATAGTAAAAAGGCTGCTGCACCAGTCAGCATTAATGGTTCGAATATGAGGGGTTAATTACATGTAAGTTAGAAACACATGCCATGCTTAGATGATGGGGGTATAAAGCTGGTAGAAATATATGGTTCTAGGAGGTTGAAATAAGAGCTGCATTAAGTCAGCATTGATTGAAGGTATATGGATTGGATGCCATATTATATTAAGGAATAAACGTGGCTAACGTCTATAGCGGGTGTAAAAAGAGGTTGTGATAGTTAGAAAATATAAGAAGCTGGTTGATGGGGAATGGATATTAATGGGGCTGTAGATAGCAGCACATATGATTTAGTACAAAGTTAGAACAAGAATGCTTGTCATGGGATGTGAGGGGGTAAAAATAGGAGCTGTGATAAACAGCGTTAACTAATTTACAATATGTTCATGGAAAATGAACATGGTTAATGGTTTCATGATGGGACATAAGACAGGTGAAATATGGTCAGGAGTGTGGATGGCAGTACAAATATTGAGTATATGGAAGAAATTTTGGATCAACTTAATTTATAACAAACAGAGATGTAGATTCATAGATCATAAGATGTGTTTTTGAAAAACTTTTATTTGTAAAAGTTTTTACGTTTGCAAGGGAGGTAAATGTGATTGTTTTTGACTACTTCTTTATATCTTCATAACTGGGTGCGCACCCCATCTTTTCTGTCTATCCTGTGTTGTGTTGTTGATGTTGAGAAAGAATGAGAAGTTACATAACGCAAAGTATATACCAACGATTTTTATAAATGAACAATTGTATATATGAATTGAAATATCCTTATGAACTGTGTTTTTTTAATGAAACCTTGTATACTCAGAAACGAAGAAGAAGTATCCCTTCATAACATAGCGGTTAGCTATAAGAGAGTATTATAAGAGATATGAGAGAATGATAAGAGACAAGTGGAGAATTATAAGAAACAAGTGGAAAATTATAAGAGACATGTGGAGAATTAGATTCGAAGGATGTAGAGGTAAAGTTCGTTAGTTAGTTTAAATGAGTTGGAGAAATAATATTGGGGTTAAAGTTTTAGTGAGGGAAAGAATAATTAGAATAAGTAGGTTAGGGATTAAGACTTTTGAAGAAAAGTCTTTTTAAAGAAAAGGAGGTCTGTAACAGAGCACCGTCTCTGTTAGTAGTTTAGGAGGACTTGATGTTCAAGGGCTGGGCACGGTTGAGCATCCTAGGAAGACGTAGGGAAGGACGCTCAAGCCGTGACGCAGTGCTTAGGGTAGTTAGTTACAGCCTGGATCTGAACATGTCAACATCGATTGTATTCTGAAATCATCATGTAACCTGTTTTATATACATTTGGACATATTTCGTTAAATAAAACCTTTTGAAACTACAATCCGGACTCAGCTTAAATACACCATTCTAACTGTTTACTCTGTTATACTGTATGTCTTTATGCGCTCGCGATCGGTAAATCCGATTGAGATGAAATTTTCTACACGTCTTCCTCTCATTCCCGCGCTGCCAACTGTCATATTTTTATTAGTGTAAAATCGGCTACTTACTTAATATTATTATATACTAGCTGACCCGGCCCGGCTTCGCCCAGTCCCTGGTGGGGAGCATCTCATTTAATTCATATAAGTAGTCATATAAGTTCTCGTTCCCGTTGCCGACTATCTGTCTGTCTGTCTGTCTGTCTGTCCCGGCCCGGCATCGCCCAGCTCGTGGTGTGGAGCATCTCATTTAATTCATATAAGTAGTCATATAAGCTCCCGTTCCCGTTCCCGACTATCTGTCTGTCTGTCTGTCTATCTGTCTGTCTGTCTGACCCGGCCCGGCTTCGCCCAGCCCCTGATGGGGAGCATCTCATTTAATTCATGTAAGTAGTCATATAAATTCCCGTTCCCGAATATCTGTCTGTCTGTCTGTCTGTCTGTCTGTCTGTCTGTCTGTCTGTCTGTCTTTCCGTCCGTCCGTCCCTCCCTCTCTGTCTGTCTGTCTGTCTGCCTTTCTGTCTAATCATTTATTGGTTGCAGTTAGAACAACCTTAGATAAAAGAAGACCAACTTACAAAAAGCATTAGAAAGAGCACTTGAAAGATCTTTACATCTTCCCCAACAATTAACTTGGGTAAATGGAGCGGCGGCAGCAGCAGCAGCAGAAGAAGAAAAAGGAGGAGTAGGAGGAGGGAGGAGGAAGAGGGAGGTGGAGGAGGGAGGAGGAGGGAGGAGGGAGGGAGGAAGAGATAGGCGGAGAGAGGAGGAGGAGGGAAGAGGAGGGAGGAGGAGGGAGGAGGAGTAGGGAGGAATAGGAGGGAGGAGAGAGGGATTAGGAGGAGGAGGGAGGAGGAGGAGGAGGGAGGAGGAGGAGGGAGGAGGAGGAAGAGGGAGGAGGAGGGAGGAGGAGAGAGGAGGAGAGACGAGGAGGAGGGAGGAGGAGGGAGGAGGAGGGAGAAGGAGGAGGGAGGAGGGAGGAAGAGGGAGGAGGAGGGAGGAGGGGGGAGGAGGAGGGAGGAGGAAGAGGGAGGAGGAGAGGGAGGAGGAGAGGGAGGGGAGGGAGAGGGAGGAGATGGAGGGAGGAGGAGGGAGGAGGAGGAGGGAGGAGGAAGAGGGAGAAGGAGGAGGGAGGAGGAGGGAGGATGGGGAGGGAGGAGGAGGAAGAGGGAGGACGTGTAGAAAATTTCATCTCAATCGGATGGACCGTTCGCGAACGCATAAAATACATACAGACATACATTCTATTGTATATATAAGATAAAAGGCAATGTCTGTCTGTATGTCCTTTATGCGTTCGCGAACGGTCCATCCGATTGAGATGAAATTTTCCACACGTCTTCCTCTCATTCCCGCGCTGCCACCTGTCATATTTTTTTACTTTAAAATCGGCTACTTACTTAATGTTATTTAATATTTCATTTTTCATTATAATTTCTATATAGCAAGGGGACTTAACTCTAGAAAAGTTATTTCAAGGGGCATAACTTTTAATAACATTGCTATATAACTTATAGTCATATTGTTGCATCGTTTTCAAAGATTTATAAACTATTTGTCTATAATTATTTACAGGCATATGAGTTATAATAAATAATGACATAATCTTTAAGGCATTTTCAAAGTTTTCATAAAAATAATGCATAATGCATAATATTTTAACTCATCTTTTTATGCTTGAATTTATCTACAGTCATGTAAGTGATTTAAAACCAGTTTTCATTTTAAAAAAATGGATGTTGTGTTGAAGGAAATTCTTTTAAGTAACTTTTTTTTGGTATGAATTTAATGAGACGCTCCCCGCCAGGAGCTGGGCGAAGCCACGCCGGGTCAGATAGATAGACAGACAGATAGACAGATAGTCGGGAACGGGAGCTTATATGACTACTTATATGAATTAAATGAGATGTTCCCCACCTTTTCGCTGCAATTATCTACAGGCATATGCGTTATAATCCTCCTCCTCCTCTCCCCTCCTCTTCCTCCTACCCTTTTCCTCTTCCCCTCCCCCTCCTCCCTCTCCCTCCTCTTCCTCCTCCATCCTCCTCCTCCCTCTTCCTCCTCCTCCCTCCTCCTCCCTCTTCCTCCTCCTTCCTCACTCCTCCTCCCTCTTCCTCCTCCTACCTCCTCCTACCTCCTCCCTCCTCCTAATCACTCCTATTCCTTTCTCCTCCTCCCTTCTCCCCCTCCTCCTCCCTCCTCCTCCCTCTCTTCCTCATCCGTCTTCCTCCTCCCTTCTCCTCCTCTCTCCTCCTCCCTCCTCCTCCTCCCTCCACATCCCTCCTCCTCCTCCCTCCTTATCCTCTCTCCTCCTCCTCCCCCTCTTCCCCTCCTCCTTCTCCCTCCTCCTTCTCCCTCTTCCTCCTCCGTCCGCCTCCTCCCTCCTCTCTCCTCCTCCCTCTCCCTCCTCCTCCCTCCTTCCTCCTCCCCCTCCTCCTGCGTTCTCCTCCTCCCTCCTTCTCCCTCCTTCTCCCTCCTCCTCCCCTCCTCCTCCCTCCTCCTCCCTCTTCCCCCGCCTCCATCCTCCTCCTCCCCAAAAAGAGAACGCCAGCTAAAACGCAATAAATGGTCACCATCCTGACGTAAATAAAAACGGGGAAATAGGTAGGATGATAACCAGAAGGCAAGAGTTAGGACGTTCTGAAAACGATTGGGGAACCATCTAGTTTTGTGATTGCCTTGATACCACCTAAGGAAATTTAAGCAATTCCATCGGATACAATGAAGGTTTTTCATCGGTTCCAGAAAGCTTATTAAGAAGTAGAACTGAAGCGTTACCGATGTTCTGAATAATCATGTAAGACACCATGAGAGGAGAATACCAATCACCCCGGGAAGGTTAACCCGGTCAACAAATGCCTGCAGAAGTCAGATGTGTCGGCCTAACGGCGCAAGAACGCAGCTCTGCTGTAAACAGGCACAACGCAATCATGTCCGGAAAAAAAAAGCCCGGATGAACGCAGCAGAAGAAGAAGATACCAATCGAATAACCCATTCAGTATGTTGAACAAGGTAGAGGAAAAGCATAGGCGGAGTGATAAACTCAAGTATGTACCATGCAAATTGGTTAATGTTTTTGATATACGAGGCCTGAACCTGTAACACTTTTGTATTGCCTCTATTTTACCAACTGCCACCCGGGAAGAATGAAAGCTCAATAAACCACGGAGAAACTTGAACATCAAGTCTTGATTTGATTGTGTGCAGGTTGGTTGGATTGTCCAAGTTATATCGTTTACTTCGCAAGTTGATCACAATGTCAACATACAACCATGAAGTTACACAGTCGCCAGGGAAAGCTGTACCCACTTACGAATTAGGCCATTTTCATGCACACCCTCTATTGTAATGGCTGGACCGTATTGCGGCGGTGAGGCTTAACACTGTGATATCGTGAGGGTCTGTTCAAGTCACTAAAGAAGATTGGCTGTCCACCATTTCTTCTATCCATTGTGGAATCGTTCCACACAGGCATGAAGGGTATAATCAAGTTTGATGGCAATTGGCCTTAACAGTCACATTCGCCACCGCCATGGGTTGTAGTTATTAAGCCTTTTTGAAGCACAATGTAACAAACTATCTTCTGTCAAGACGGCAAGGTGTCAACAATAATGATTCAATTAAATGGATCAAATGCGCTGGAAATATCATATCTCTCGTGACATTTCAGAATGACTGATATTGAATATAGTCAAACGCCTTACTGCGAAATAAGTAAAATATCCGCATTGTACTCTCTGCAATTGTCAAAGATGATTCTCATGTTGAAATCATGGTGTCTAGTTCTTCTATCCAACCTAAAACATGTCTGTACTTTTTGTACTTTATATCCTAAGTCGTTTTCAATCTTTTCAGTGGAATCCTGAATAACTTTTGCCACAGTTTGGATGTGGTCAATGTCGTTGTACACTTGAAAGGCAAACCGGATACTAAACGACCCAGAAAGCAAAAATGTGGCGTCAAATATGTTATTATCTCTCATGACAGCGTTGTGTGATAATTTCTTCTTGCCTATGAAACCCACATTACTAGGTGTGTGAAAGTCGCCTGTAACAGAAATTTACAGCTGGCATGACAAGTACGTGATCAGCTCTGATTAGTTGCACAGTTCTACGCTTCTTCCGGTGAAAACTCAATTCCATGAACTGCCTTTGCAACTCTGATTTGTTGCCTGTCATCTCGTATTGTTAGATGCATGTAGCTGTTTCTGTTCCTTGAGCTAAGACTATGATAGCATTTCTCATTCTCTCAGTTAAGTTCAGTTCAGTCGCGGTTCCAACATCACAGCAACGGGTTGTCCCCATTATGCTCCATTCCTGTGCCAGTGAACTCTCCACAGAGAGAACCCTGAAAGATATAAAGCTGTTAACAAAAGAAGATAAGAGTGTAGGATTTGTGACTAGCAGTTTTTTGGTTAAGTAGGTAAGGAACCTACTATAGGTATATAGCAAACCGCTAGGGAATTTACTTGATCCTAGAAGATTGCTGCTCGTGAATCATGGAGGAAATTTGAGGTAAGGCGCTGGAACTTCAATAACCCCTCCCCATGACGCTTAACGGTATAAGTGGAAGACAACAACAACAACAACAACAACAACAAAAGAAGATAATGAGCACAATAAGCAAATGAAAATGTATATGCGAAACGTTAAGTAATGATAATGAATAGCCAAATGAAGATGTAATAAGTTTTCAAAGAATTAAAACAGCAACAACAGCAGATGTAACTGAAACAAAATAAAAAAAACTACTGTGCAAACCACTCTATTTGTTGTCCAGTCTATATACTAGGAATTTAATATTTTAATTTGAATTAGGATAACAGTTGGACAGATGCCGGCGATGATTATTTGACAGTATAATAACACATTAATGAAGTTCACTACAGAGGTAGTCGCAGTCTTTGTTTTCTTCTTCCTCTTCTTCATCTCCTCCTCATCCTCCTCCTCCTCCACCACCACCTCCTTCTTCTTCTTCTTCTTCTTCTTCTTCTTCTTCTTCTTCTTCTTCTTCTTCTTCTTCTTCTTCTTCTTCTTCTTCTTCTTCTTCTTTGTATACTATTACTGCTACTGCACTATTTCTACTACGACTTCTAACTCTACAACAACTACTACTAGTGCTGCTGCTACCGTGGTTTCTGTCACTGTTGTTTACAGTATACACAGTGTGTATTACGCTGACTGCACATTGCTTGCTTGCTTGCGTTCGCTGGCTGTTAACTCCGGCGTGAAGTCCTGTATGTCGAATGAAGGCATCCTGTTGTCCATCATCAGTGTGATGTCATACCGGACTGAGGTTTGCGTGAGTATCCGTTGTCCCATGTCTGACTTATTGGTGTGCAGACTGGTGGTTCTTCGCCGTGCAGGCAGATACTCTCCGACTTCGGAAGAATCAGCGATCCTCCTATGTTAGCCAAGACCCCGAAGGGACTTGTTGCCCAGGACGCACGACTAGGACGTGTTAGTAGGTCTTGGCCAGTATAGAACCTGGCCCTGGTGCCGTGGAAACACCTCTGCGCACTCCTGACTGCACATAAATCATCCTATTACATACATTTAACAAAAGTTAGTTGCATATCCTTTACAGGATGTCGCAGTCAACCCTGCATTTTTATTTATTTATTTTTTTTAGCTGTTCGTGATCGCTTGGCAAATTTACGTTCAGTAGTTTGCCATTGCTTTCTGAACATATATACATATCGCATTATGCCTAGGAATACTGCTCACAATGCTAGCTAATATAACTCAAGCCACACACACACTGTAGGCTGCATTCAACGCATCCAGAATTCCCTGTACACTAATTTCTCATGGCAACCAATATTTGTATACCCCGTCCACCACTGCTGACAAATGTTAACAGCCATTTGTATTAATAAAATGGCTGAACCTATTAGCAAAATACACGAAACAACCTTCCTCTTCTTCTGTTGTCATGCAAACCCCAATGAGGGAGAAGCCTTCAAACCACTCAAGGCAAACAGCCCTAACTATTGGCATCTCCTGCATCTCTGTGGGTCTCATGTTCTCCTCATATTATTCATCTCTCTCTCTCTCTCTCGCTCTCTCTCTCTCTCTCTCTCTCTCTCTCTCTCTCTCTCTCTCTTTCTCTCTCCCTCTCTCTTTAATTCGCTTCTCCATGTATATGTAGGTCTCCCATTAGTTCGTTCGTCCTATCGGTTCCAGACAAGAGAATGGCTAGGTACGAGAGTAAGTCAATAAGTAAGTCACGAATGGTTGTAGAAAAATAACTAAATATAATAACAACTTGACACCAGTTTATTGTTATACATACATTGTCCCTTTATTTCTCAACATAATTTCCACCAACATTGATGCACTTATCCCATCGTTTTATCAGTCCTCCCAAACCGGCTGCATAGAACTGCATGCCCTGTTTTCTAAACCACGTTTTCACTTTACATTCAACTTCGGCATCATTCGCGAAATGTCTCCCGCCAATTTGGGTTTTCAGTGTTTATGCTGACAAGTGTTTTTCCCGAAAAGCGGTGCACAGCTGCATAGAAAGCGTTACGAGAGTGAGTCAATAGGTAAGTCACACAGTTCTGTGAGATGGCAGGTAAATAAAAACAAAGCACGCATTTCTATGCAGCCGGTTTAGGAGGACTGATGAAACGATGAGATAAGTGCATCAATGTTAGTGGAAATTATGGTGAGAAATAAAGGGACAATGTATGTATAAAAATAAACTTGTTTCAAGTTGTTATCATATTTAGTTATTTTTCTACAGCCATTTGTGATTTACTTGTTAACTTACCCTCGTATATTATCCTCAGGTTTCCTCAATGTGTGTTATGTCTAGCCTTATCGTCTTTTACCCGTCTCTTTATTCACTAGCACTACACATGAAACAATAATATTTATTTATTCTTTTCAATGAACTCCTTAATAACTTTGACCACGGTTTGAATGTCATCAAGGTCATTGTACACTTGAAAGGAAAACCGGATATAAAACGATCCAGAGACCAAGCATACGATGCCAAAGATGTTATTCTCCCCAAAAAGTGCATTCTGAAGATCCCACACACGATCCTGCAGACAGAATGATGTATAAATAATTATTGTAGCTGTCAGTCGTTAGACTCGGTTCCAATTTCAGGACAAAGGGTCACTACATAATGCTCCGTTTCTGTGTCGGTGAATATCACACAAAATGCTCCTCACTGATCCATGTGAAAAATGAAACAGACAGTAGTCCCGACAAATCGTGGGCACGCACAGGCATATATTCATAAGGCCGCTGCCAGAATGCCAACACAACAGTCCGCCACTAAAATTACAGTTCATCGCCGATGGAAGCTGCAGTCACTAGAAAACCAGTAGTTGCACACACACAATACTGTATAAGCTAGTTCAGCAACCGGTCGGTCGACATTTTTCTGAACATGCGGTTTACAATACAAACCACCATGGACAGATGTAAAATCTTTCCACATGAAATCCACAGCTGCTATCAATCAATCAATCAATCATGTGCCATGCCGGAAAGCGTGGGCGGTCATGACTCGCCATTTCACTCGATCACCAGTGTCGTGGATCAGCTCAGTGTTCCTGTCTCGTCCATGCCATGTGGCCAAGCCATCCAGGTATTTTCCTCTCGGTCTTCCTCTTGGTCTGTTCTCCTCGATCTTGCCAGTTGTCACTAAGTTCTCCAACCCATTTCTTCTCATAACATGTCCAAAATATTTTGACTGTCTACGTCTAATTTCTCTAATCAGTCTACGATGTTCATTTGTCTCCTGTAGTACTTGATCATTGGTTTTTCTGTCTGTCCATGGTATTCTTTGCATTTTCCTCAGAAACCACATTTCTGCAGCCATCAGATGCTTTTCAGCTTGACTGCTCATTGTCCAAGTTTCACATCCATACAAAAGAACAGGCTCTATGTATCCTCTCAACACTCTTTTTCTCGTTTCAATTGACATCTTTTTATTGGTCAGAATGTTTTTCATCTTGCTAAAGGCTACTTTCGCCATGGCGATTCTTGTTCTAATCTCTTCAAGGCATCTCCCATCAGATGTTATAACTGCTATGTCAACTTACATTTCAGTCCAAACACTGGCAAAATGTTTCTGAACGTGCCAGTCTTTCCAATTCAGAAATATCAATCTAATCTCTACTTCTTTCTTCTACATCTAGTGTGTTTTCTTATCTGTACTTCTATCTTCTACTTCTATGAGCGCCAATCAATACTCATGAATTTGTTTATGTACATGTCACACGTGTTGCCTGCTCATAAACTGTTGGTCTTTGTGGTTTAAGGGTACTGAACGCAGTCTAACAATTCAGACGTGCCGGCTTCGAAGTCGGAACAGATAGTATTGCTCTGATTTTCATAATGGTTTGGGCTTCGACTTCTCAGAAGATAATAGCAAACTACCAAGCGTAAAATTGTCTAAAATATCACAAACAACCAATAAGTCCTGACGTTGAATGCAACGTCCCGTGAAGGTCATCCAAATAACTACCATGAGCTATTTCTTTGGAAGATGGTTGGCTGGCTGGTTGATTGTGAAGGTTGTGAGATTTAACTCGTAAGTCTGGTGCACTAGCGTTCAGATGGTCTCAGCCTTGATAAAGTATTTGCCTCTATCTAAGTGAAGATGTTGTACGGAATTGTACTCACTCGGTACGGTATCAAAGTACCATCTGCACGGAAATTGTATTACAGAGCCTGCTTCCCATTATCAAGCTCAGAAACCAGCAAGAGTGGTGTTGCAACTTCACATCATCTCAGAGACACTTTAGAGTGTACCCAGGTCAGGATTCAGCACAGCACATTTACTGACTCATGTTAGGCCAAGGTTAGTCGTTTCCTCAACAGGCTTTAGGTAATTCATTGTCAACAGACTCCAGTTCAAACACCCAGTGTGCATTACTGGGAAGATAATGCGGTAGTTTTCCCTTGCATTCTAAATCCATACCATTGGCACCTTGCCGTCTTGACAGACGATAGTTTGTTCTTTAAAAGGCATAATAACTTTTACCTATGGCGGTAGCGAATGTGACTGATAAGGCCAATTCGCGCTGTAAATGTCCGTTCACAGTGGGTGCATGTGAACACGTGGTCATTTCCACCATCATGCACCATCTTACGTCTCACACGCTCGGTGTGTAACTTATCTGCAATAATTTTCTCCTTTGTCTTTATTCCATTTCTGATGTTTGCCCTCCATGCAACACGTTCAGCGGCGACTTGCTCCCAATGTGCATTACCAATGCCTGTATCAATCATGTCCCGCTTACACACATCTTTGTATCGTAGTAGAGGCCGACCCTGAGATCTCTTACCCATCTGTAATCCACCAAAAAATATTTCCTTTGGTATTCTACCATCATCCATCCTCCTAAGATGTCCTTTCCATCTAAGTCTGCGAAGACTGAGCATGGAATAAACCGTCACACAACCTGATCTTTCCAATACTTCAGTATTTGTGATTTTGTCTTGCCAATTAATACCAATAATTATTCGCAGACACCGCATATGAAAGCTGTTTAAACGTTTCTCTTGGTGTGAGTAAGTTGTCCAGCTTTCACTGCCATGAAGAAGAGTACTAAGGCATTCTACATCCACATTGGTAGTTACTCATGCGGAGTTACGAATGCAATTTGCAATCCCGCACACCACGGTCGAAACATATCTGCGGGCAATTTGGAAGCACATCGCCTTGCGTTAGTTTACATACAATAGTATAATATAAGTGCCGGTGGTTCAGAAAGCAATGGTAAACTACTTAACGTAAAACTTGCTAAGAAATCACAAACAGCCAAACAATACTGGTTTAGACAGCGGCATCCTTAAAGGATGAGCACCTAACTTTAGGTTTGTAACATCGCCTCATACTACTTCTGAGAGAAAAACCTTTTATCTTGTTGCTGGGTTATTTTTCTGTTATTTCTGTTTGCTTGTTCACGATTGCTTGAATTTGTAGCTACAGTTTTCTACGGGGTGAGGTATTCAGTCTCATGCCAAATATGTATTGTTTAGCACTCATAGAAGTAGAAAAACGAAGTAGAGACTAGTGGACGCACTAGACAACATAAATATGGAAAGCTATAATTAACGATCGGGAATCGAACCGGTCATACACATATGACGACAGCGCATCACTGCAGGAACAAGTGTACTTCGACACATGACCAACTAGACACCCAGGTGAGGTATAGTCCTGTTCTTCTGCCCTGTATCCCTCACAGTGGCATACGTCCTCATTCAATAAATGCCAAGCAGTCCTCTTTTCCTATCTCCTGCAGCTCTTCCTCCCCCATGTCGTCCCAGTATTATTCATAATTGTCTGTAGTTCTCTTCTCCGTGCTATTGTATTTCTCCCGGTACTTCGTTCGCTGTGTGGGTTCCAGACAAGAGCGTGTCTAGTTATATTATCTTCAAGTTTTCTCACTGTGTGTCCTGTTCAGAGCCATCGTCTTTTCCACACATCTTGATTCACTGGAATTTGTTTAGTTCTCTCCGTGAGCTCTGTCCAGTGAGTCTATCATACATGGTATGGTATTATTCTTTGTTTCTCTTAAGGGTTCCGGTAACACAAGCGTGTGAAATTATTGTTACTGTTACTGGCACCTTGCCGTTTTGAGAGATGATAGTTTGTTACATTGTACGAGGGTAAGTTAATAAATAAGTCACAAATGGCTGTCGATAAATAACTAAATATGATAACTTGAAACCAGTTTGTTTTTATACATACATTGTCCCTTTATTTCTCAACATAATTTCCACCAACATTGATGCACTTATCCCATCGTTTTATCAGTCCTTCCAAACCGGCTGCATAGAACTGCGTGCTTTGTTTTCATTTACCTGCCATCCCACAGAACTGTGTGACTTACTTATTGACTCGCCAGCGTAACCTTTTCTACCCAGCTATGCACCGCTTTACGGGACAAGAATTTGTCAGCATATACAGGAAACCCATCTTGGCGGGAGACATTTCACGAATGACGCCGAAGTTGAATGTGAAGTGAAAACGTGGTTTAGAAAACAGAGCACGCAGGTCTATGCAGCCGGTTTGGGAGGACTGATAAAACGATGGGATAAGTTCATCAATGTTGGTGGAGATTATGTTGAGAAATAAAGGGACAATGTATTTATAACAATAAACTTGTTTCAAGTTGTTGTCATAGTTAGTTATTTTTCTACAGCTATTTGTGACTTACTTATTAACTTACTCTCGTATTTAAAAACGTAATGTAATGTCTCGAGATCTGTTTTTCCCTATACAGTGAAAATATTATCAGAAATGTACAAGTTTTAAATGGAATCAGCATTGGAGGAAGAAACATCAATAACACTAGATATGCAGATGATACAGTATTGATTGCAGACAATAAGCAAGATCTGCAACATTTAGTAAATGCGGTTGTTGCACACAGCGAACAACCAGGGTTAGAATTACATTGTAAGAAGACACAGAATACAGTAGTCACTGGGAAGAACAAAATACCGCAATAATATACAGGTAAATGAGAATATTCTTAAACAAGTGAATGGGTACAATTATCTCGGAACAGTAATAACATCTGATGGGAGATGCCTTGAAGAGATTAGAACAAGAATCGCCATGGCGAAGGTAGCCTTTTGCAAGATGAAAAACATACTGACCAATAAAAAGATGTCATTTGCAATTAGAAAAAAAGTGTTGAGGTGCTAAATAGAACCTGTATTTGTGTATGGATGTGAAGCGTGGACAATGAGCAGACAAGCTGAAAAACAGCTGATGGCTGTGGAAATGTGGTTTCTGAGTAGAAAGCAAATATTACCATGGCCAGATTGAAAATCCAACGACCAAGTCCTACAAGAAAGAAATGAAAATCGTAAACTGATTAGAGACATTAGACGTAGACAGTCAAAATTTTTTGGACATGTTATGAGATTAAATAAATTAAAGAACATGGTGACAGCTGGCATGATCGAGGGGAATAGAACAAGAGGAAGATAGAGAAGTAAATACCTGGATGGCATGGCTACGTGGCATGGTCGATACAAGAACACTGAGCTGATCCATGACTTTGATGATCGAGTGAAATGGCGAATCATGACCGCCCACGCTTACCGGCATGCACATGATGGATGGATGGCTCAAAATCGCATAATAACTACAACCCATGGCGGGGACCAGGGATGGATTTATACCTCTCCGTGAGAACAAAGTCTGGGCTGATTTGTAGAGACCATTTGTTTTCAAACAGCATGATCATTCTCTGGGCCATCTAGTTTACTCCAGAGGAAAGATAACACCAATTAAGACAAGCTACAGAAGCTCCTGGATCAGCAAAGCAGTGCTCTAACTGTCCGCCAGTCGAAGCTTTGGTCCTAGACCAGTTGCCAACCAAGGCTTAGAGCTTGGTTTGCCCTGCATGAAATGTAATCTTTAGGTTGCATTTCCTAGCGTTAGGATAATTCTTGTACACTCCCAGTCACGTAACACTGCCAGAAACTGTTTAAATTAACCACGGTATGCCAGTCATATTTACCATGGAACAAGGAAACTTGGCAAATGGAGGAAGCTTGACCAGCCTCATGCCGGGAGCTTCCATTGACTCCGGTATCTGTATTACCTCAAGGCCTAGCTCCGTGACAAGAATCTGTTTTGCTCTCTTGGCAAGTCCCGTTATATAAGCAGCAATCTTCTCCTGTACCATAGATTATAGAAGACAGTGAATGTACAGTTATGTGTGTCTACTACTTTATACCTTACCTGGGCTCTCGTGTCGATCTAGCCTAATTAGGTACCGGGAAATGTCTAGGGAAGACAAAGCGGTCAACGCTATATTGACCTCGTCTCCCCTGGAGCGCCGATTGGTCTATAAAAACATGGGTTTAGCACCATGTACCCAGTTGGCCCAGGGCATCCAAAAGGGTCTTGACTTTTACTTCTGGGAGTCTCCGTGGTCTAGTGCTTACGCCGCCTGCCTCGCGCACCGAAGGTTGTGGGTTCTATGCCTTCCAACGTCGTTCAGTTCACGGGTGGGTCTTTTTTTTCTGTTCTGAGAGACTCCTGGAGGTAGTCGCTGGAGCTACGGAGTTCGTGTTTTGTGTGTCGCTTTCAGCAGGTTGCCCTGTGGAAAGAGACAGAGCCATGTGGGATAAGACCCGGGGCAATGATATATGTCGATCCTCTCGACTTTTAAACTCGTTTTTTAAAAATACTTTTACTTCTTTTAATTTACTACTTAACAATCCGAGACCGAATAAGAAATGAAAGTATCGGACAGACAGTGGAATCAACACCCTGGGCAGCGTGTATTGACAGACAGGTGATCAGATGGTTTGACCATCTCGTTAGAATGCAACATCATCAACTACCAGCACTGGCCTACATCAAAGATGATTTGCTACGAGAGCAAAAGGACGCCCGAGAAGAAAATGGATTGAAGACATTGTACAATCACACGGAATGACACTATTCAAAGATTCCATCGAGCGCTGAAGCGCCAACTAATCTTTCTCACGATACCTGACGGCAAAAGTGGAAGCCAATAATGATGACGATGATGTCTACTTTTAATTGATCGGGGCAATACATAAAAAACTTCATACCCGCCTGTTGGACTATACGGTTCTGAGATATTTATGCATATGAGCAATCTTCGGATTAACTGTCAAAAAACTGGCATCTACTGCCTACAGTATTTTGCAGTGTAGGGCAGGAGTGTCTTGAGCCTGAGGGATTAAGGCCGCCGGCCTAGTGCAGTCACCGCGAACTGTGCAGGTTAGGATTTTTTTTTGCCCCGGACAGAAAAAAATCCACACCTTACCGATGATTCCAACCCGGGACTCCCGAAGGTAAACAGGGCGTTCTTATCCACTCGGCCAGCCGCTCCTCTCGAATTAACTAACCAGCCATAACATGAACAATGTTCCCTGTAAACTAGTATCTGTTAAGCTATCTATAATTCTAATTAGCGAACTATTAGCATTACACATGTGAGATAGTTTTCATTTGACTTCCACGTAAGTTTTCTGCTTGTGTGTTGAACAGTGTGCTCTAAGGGCTAAAAATGAATGTGCCTGGCCACTTACCAATCCACCAATAGCAGTGTAGAACTCCAGGGCGTGTCTGGCACAGATGTATGGTATATGGTCAACGGTTCCCTGTTCGAAGAACTGCTTGTCCAATGACAGGCCCAGCTGCCATGAGGTGTTGGACGGGTTGATCCAGCCTTCATGCTTGCTGTCAAACCACAGGAAGGAAGATCCTCGAGGGGTGTACAGCCATTTGTGCATGTTTGCTAGAAATCCCAGAAATAATATGGTACATATCAAAATTAAATCATGACATAATGCAGTCTTCATTTGTAAGAGAACCATGATGGAAGCAAGAACACTCAACACAGGACGTCGTCATCACTACGTGTGCATGCTTGGTGGAAACCCAAAAATAGTTGTGATTTCAAAATCGAAGTTGCAAATCCTTTACTGGAAGTCGCAGTTAATCCTGGCATTTTTTGGCCGTTTATGATTTCTTGGCAAGTTTACGTTCAGTAATTTGCCATTGCTTTCTGAACGATCGGCACAAAATATTATTGTATGAAAACTAACGCAAGGCGGCCTGCTTTCAAATTTCACGAAGCTGCTTCTAACGCATATTCGGGATTGCGAATTGCATTCGCAAGCTTGTCACTATTAGAGCCGACTTTCAAAATCAAATCATGCCATAATGCAATCATGGGTCGTACAGAAACCATCATGGAAGCACTAAGTCTAGGCTTCCACCATCATCACGTGTGCGTGCTCGCTAGAAACCCTGAAATAATGTGTCTCGTATCCAAATCAAATCAGGCCATCATGTAATCTTTTATCGTCTGAGAACCAAGACGGAAGCATAAATACTCAGACTAGACTATCATTAACATCATTTGCGCTAGTTTACTAAAAGGGCATCTACTGGCAGTGGAAATTAGGTTTCTGCGGAGAATGCAAAGGATACCATGGACAGACAAACAAAAAACAAAACCGATGCCCAAGTCCGGCAAGAAACAAATGAAAACTGTAAATTTATTAGAGAAATTAGACGATCAAGAGTTTTTAGGCATGTTATGAGAAGGAATAAACAGCAGAACTTGGTGACAACTGGCAATATTTAGGGGGGAAAGAACAAGGGGAAGGCAGAAAGGTAAATATCTAGATTTTTTCCCCGCATATCCTTTACAGGACTTTGCAGTTAAAACCAGCATTTTTCAGCTGCTGTTGATGTCTCGGCAAGTTTTACGTTCAGTAGTTTTCCATTGATTTCTGAACGACCGGCTCACATACCCTCCATAAGTAACCAACGCGACGCGATCCGCTGCCGAATCTCGCGCAGCTGTGTTTCTTACGAGAATATACGGGATTACACACAGCGTCGTTAATTCCTTCGCCAGGGAGACCGGCTAGATAGTTTGACCAAACAGCATAATGGAGATAAAAACACAGAGCTGATCCACGACTCTGGTGATCGTGTGAGATGACGAAACATGACCGCCCACGCTTATCCACATGGCACATGATCACTCGGTCCTGCAAAGGGGTTACAAACTATTTTATGTGTATACGTCTGAACCTATCTCATTAAAACAAGCACATACATATGTAAATATCTGAACATATCTGGCTAAAACAAGTACATACACGTGTATAAATCTGCTCCAATCTCTGAAACATTAAAAGGCACGTGACCAATGATATGAGCGCCATCTATGACCGCCAGAGCGCCATGTCTCTGGCAGACATCAATGATCTGTTTGACCGGCATGACGACGGATGTCGGGCTGGTGATGTGGTCTGTGGAAGCAGTGACAGAAACAGTGACAGAAACAATGACAGAAACAGTGACAGAAACATTGACAGAAACATTGGCAGAAACAATGGATATCAGGCTGGTGATGTGGTCTGTAGAAACATAGACAGAAATATTGACAGAAATATTGTCAGAAACAACGGATGCCGGGTTGATGATGTGATCTGTAGAAACATTGACAGAAACATTGACAGAAACAATGGATGTCGGGCTGATTATGTGGTCTGTAGAAACATTGACAGAAACATTGATAGAAACACTGACAGAAACATTGTCAGAAACATTGACAGAAACATTGTCAGAAACGTTGACAGAAACATTAAATGAAACAACGGATGTCGGGCTGCTGAAGTGGTCTGTTGAAACTGTGACAGAAACATTGACAGAAACAGAGACAGAAACATTGACAGAAACATTGACAGAAACATTGACAGAAACAATGGATGTCGCGCTGGTGACGTGGTCTGAAGAAACATAGACAGAAAGATTGACAGAAACAATGACAGAAACAATGACAGAAAAATTGACAGAAACAACGGATGCCGGGTTGGTGATGTGGTCTGTAGAAACATTGACAGAAACATTGACAGAAACAGTGACAGAAACATTGACAGAAACAATGGATGTCGGGCTGATGATGTGGTCTGTAGAAACATTGACAGAAACATTGACAGAAACACTGACAGAAACATTGACAGAAACATTGACAGAAACATTGACAGAAACATCGACAGAAACATTGACATAAACATTGACAGAATCATTGACAGAAACATTGACAGAATCATTGACAGAAACGTTGACAGAAACATTGACAGAAACACTGACAGAAACATTGACAGAAACATTACAGAACATTGACAGAAACAATTGATGTCGGATTGGTGAAGTGGTCTGTTGAAACAGTGACAGAAACATTGACAGAAACATTGACAGAAACAACGGATGTCGGACTGGTGAAGTGGTCTGTTGAAACAGTGACAGAAACATTGACAGAAACATTGACAGAAACAATGGATGTCGGATTGGTGATGTGGTCTGTGGAAACAGTGACAGAAACATTGACAGAACGTAGACATAAACAATGGATGTGGGATTGGTGATGTTGTCTGTGGAAAAAGTGACAGAAACATTGACAGAACATTGACAGAAATAATAGACGTCGGATTTGTGATGTGGTCTGTAGAAACATTGACAGAAACATTGACAGAAACATTGACAAAAACATTGACATAAACAATGGATGTGGGATTGGTGATGTGGTCTGTGGAAACAGTGACAGAAACATTGACAGAACATTGACAGAAACAATGGATGTCGGATTGGTGATGTGGTCTGTGGAAACAGTGACAGAAACACGGGGTTAACTAAGCCTGTGTCCAGACAGGTCAATTACAATATGAGTGGCTCGACACACAGAGTCTATCACAATTAGTCCAGTTAACTGTCATCCCCCGGCTCAGTGGCGACGGAGTTACGGGCACAAGTCGAAATCCCCCATACCGCGTTCGAAACACAGCTGCAGGAGATTTGAAAACAAACTGCTTTGCGTTGGTTTCTATACAATGGTATGAATGTCACTCGTTCAGAAAGCAATGGTAAACTCCTGAACGTAAAACTTGCCAAGAAATCACAGCCAAAAATTATAAGGTTGACTGCGACGTCCTGTAAAGGATATGCCATTAACTGTTATCTATGTACTGAGCCACTTGGAATTGAAAGGTAACGAGCGAGCCTGTAAGTTCGTAAACATGGCGATGATCGAGGAGGGAAGAGCAATGGACGGGCTGGACATATCATCAATGTCATAAGCATAAGAGACGCTGGACGAACTGGTCGCTTTAAGAAACTTGACAATTTGCTTCCTTGTCCAGAGTGGGGGAGATGGCAATCAACCTATGGGGAGTCGGCACCGCTGCCAGATAAGAACATGCTGTCAAGATCAAACACATATGTATATAGAATGGTTTCTCTCGTATGGGTTTTTAATTACTGTTTGTTTTAGTACAACGGTCTTTCGCTGGACAATTGCGTTGTAACTCTGAAGTCCGGTGATTCGACGCTCGGGTTGCCTGTGTCCCGACAAGGATCTATGGGAGTCAGATTAGTGCACAGACTTCTCCCGGCCTAGTATCAAAGTACCATCTCTTCAGGGCCTGTGTTACAGAGTTCTCTTTTCCGTCTCCAAGTTCAGAAACCAGCGGGGTGGTCAAGACTGGAATGTGCTTGACAAAATTGAAGTACACTGGTTTACTATAAAGGTATTTTTGTTTGTTTGTTGTAAAGGCGAGAGGATATATTTCATTGTACCAGGTTTTATCCCATATGGCTCAGTCTCTTTCCGCAGGGTGGCCTGCTGAAAGCGTCGCACAAAGCACGAACTCCGTAGCTCCAGCGACTTCTCCGAGGAGTTCCCAAGAGCATGCACTCGGGAATGAAAAGACTGAATCCGGAATCGAACTCACAACCTTTGGCTTAACCACTTCGCCATGGAAACCCCAAGGACTATTGTTTTGTGTCATTATCCGAGAAGGTTAGTTACGAATTCTGTCCATGGTCCATAGTTGTGGGTTCAAGTGGATGACGGGCCTGGCTAATGAAGACACTTCTTTTTCAGATGTGTCTATTTGACCCGTACGTAAAAGTAAACTTGTTCTTGCAGCGAGGTACTGTCGTCATTTGGGAATTACCTGTTCGAATCCCGGTGGTCACTTTATATTTTTTTTTAAAATGTTGTTTACTGTGCCCTCTAATTACTGCTTCTTTCCTCCACGTACACGAATACCAATCAATACCTGCGGACTTACTTTTAGTGATACTTAAATGGCCTCAAGTGTTCCCCGACAACAGATATTCCTACATATATTTTTTCGCATATCATTTTACATGACATTGCAGTCAACACCATAATTTTTTCAGCTGCTGTTGATGTCTTGGCAACTTTTACATTCAGTAGTTTGCCATTGCTTTCTGAACGACCGGCTCACATATCTCCGTAAGTAACCAGCGCGATGGGATCTGCTGCCAAATCTCGCGCAGCTGTGTTTCGTACATGGGTATACGGGATTAGAACAACATCTTTCGCCAGGGTGGACGGCCTATATATATATATATATATATATATATATATATATATATATATATATATATATATATATATATATATATATATATATATATATATATATATATATATATATATTACGCATGGCAAATCTACCGCATATAAAGACATCTCTTTGAAATATGAGTAATTAAAGGTACGGGCCCTTGTCCATGCCTCGAGGCGTATTGGAAATCATCATCATGTGCCATGCCGATAAGCGTGGACGGTCATGTTTCGCCATCTCACTCGATCACCAGAGTCAGTAATCAGCTCTGTGTTCCTGTCTCGACCATACCACGTGGCCAAGCCATCCAGGTATTTACTTCTCTGCTTTCTCCTTGTTATTTCCTCCTCAATCTTGTCAGTTGTCACCAAGTTCTCCAATGTATTTCTTCTCATAACATGTCCAAAAAGTTGTGACTGTCAACGTCTAATTTCTCTAATCAGTTAATGGTTTCCATTTGTTTATTGTAGGACTTGGTCATTGGTTTTCCTGTCCGCCAAAGGTATTTGCATATTCCTCATAAACCACATTTCCACAACCATCAGCTGTTTTTTTATCTTGTCTGCTCTTTGTCCACGCTTCACATCCACTTAAAGTACAGGTTCTATGTGGCACCTCAATAGTCTTTCTCGTTCCAAATGATATTTTTTTTATTGGTCAGTATGTTTTCCATCTTGCAAAAGGCTACCTTCACCATGGCGATTCTTATTCTAATCTCTTCAAGGCATCTCCCGTCAGATGTTATGACTGTTCCAAGATCATTGTGCTGATTCACTTGTTTAAGAATATTCCCATTTACGTGTATATTATATTGCGGTAAATTCCTTCTTCATAGTGACTTCTATAATCATTGTCTTCTTACAATTTAATTCTAACCCTAGTTGTTCACTGTGTGTAACAACCGCATCTACTAAATAATGCAGATCCTGCTCATTGTCTTCAATCAATACTGTAACATCCGCATATCTAATGTTATTGATATTTACGTCCCCCAATGGTGATTCTTCTCATACTTTATAAATTTCTAAAAATATTTTCACTGCATAGGGAAAAAGATCTGGAGACATTACACATGCCTGTCGTACTCCTCTCTAACCAGGCTGATGCTGACCTGCTTCATTATGAATCTTGGTGACAGCTTGTTGTTTCCAATATATGTTATTGTGCAAGTCTAGGGTATTTCCCACCAATTTGTAGATCTACAAGTATCGTTATCATGTTGACATATCTTAATTTATCGAAAGCCTTTGTGCAGTTAATAAAGCAAAGGTGTGGATGTATTGACAGTATGGTAAACTAAAAAGTACAGGATCTTTTTACACCCCATAAAGCAGTTTCCAGAATGTAAGTGAAGTCGGCTCTGAGGAGACGGGGATGCCAACGCAATTCGTAATCCCGTATACCCTGATGCAGTCAAAATATGTCTTATCTTAGATGTATATGCTACTGCAGTCAAGATATGTTTTATCTACTATGTATGTATTTCTGCAGACAAGGTCTGTCTTATCTACTATGTATATTTTGATGCAGTCAAGGCATGTCTTATATGGTACGTATCCCGGTACCCCAACGTACCAAGTATCACCATCTTGATTTCTGGATGCTTCTCCAAGATGTCCTCATATTTCTGGACGATAGAATCCTCGCTCTCTATGGGGAAATCCACCTGCAGCTGCAGACGTTTCACATCTATACAAGAGACAAGAGTTTATTAGTCGTGATAACATTGTAATCTATGGAACTCACTACAGCATGTAGTCGTTCGACACAGGGTACAACATTTGCAACGAACGGATAAAACAATCGTTCCTGTAACTACAACATAGGATACAACAGTCTTTCTGGTAAATACAACATGGAATAGAACAGTCGTTCGCGTCACTACAATAGAGGGATACAGCAGTCGTTCAGGTGAATATAACATAGGATGCAACAGTCGTTTGGATAAATACAACATAGTGTAAAACAGTCATTCAGGTAACTACAACATAGGGTACAACAGTCGTTCGTATAACTACAACATAGGATACAACACTTGTTCGCGTAACTGCAACATTGGGTACAACAGTCGTTCGTAAAATTACAACACCCCGCAGAAGTCGGATGTGTCGGCCTAAAGGCGCAGAATCGCAGCTCCGCAGTAAACAGGCACAACGCAATCACTTCCGGAAAGAAAAAAACTCAGGATGAATGCAGCAGAAGAAGAAGAAGAAGAAGAAGAAGAAGAAGAAGAAGAAGAAGAAGAAGAAGAAGAAGAAGAAGAAGAAGAAGAAGAAGAAGAAGAAGAAGAAGAAGAAGAAGAAGAAGAAGAAGAAGAAGAAGAAGAAGAAGAAGAAGAAGAAGAAGAAGAAGAAGAAGACGAAGAAGAAGAAGAAGAAGAAGAAATTACAACACTGGATGCAACAATCTTTCGCGTAACTACAACATAAGATGCAACAATAGTCTGTTTCATTTAATCATAGGACACAATAGTTGTTTCTGAAACTTCAACATAAGAATACAACAATCGTTCGCGTCACTGCAACATTAGGGAGCAACAGTCAATCACTTCACTTTACTGTGTTGTCTTTTGTGTTTCTTTGTACAGGGTGTATTTTTAATGACTGTGCAGTGTTTGAGAATATTGCCGGTCCAAGTTTTGTTTTTACCTATTATGATGCACGAACTTTACAGAGGGTGAATATTTTAAACCACTGCACACTCATTAAAAATACACCCTATACCACTGCCTTCCATAAACTATCGCGTCTTGTCTTTTCACTTTAATGTAGAGTTTTCACTTTTTGCTGGTGTTTATTGCGACGGCCTGTAAAACAAGGATATGCAACTAACGGTGAACTCAAAGGTCTAATTTATTAATTGTTAATTCTTTACAATAATGTTTTCCCGTCGAGAATTTGCATAACAAAGACACAAACAATAGATTGAACGATTTGTTACATGGCATATTTCACTGCGTGACGTCAGGTACATTCTGCAGAAATCACACAGTATAAACTAAAGCAATAAGATAAATCATGCAAGCTGAAATATACAAAACGGAGAAGAATGTTGAGAATATCGTGGACAAGGAAGAATGTTGAGAATATCGTGGACAGAGAAGAATGTTGAGAATATCGCAGAATCAGACAAAATCTTGAGAATATCATGGACAAAGAAGAATGTTGAGAATATCGTAGACAGAAGAAAGTTGAGATTACTCTAAATAGAGAAGAATGTTGAGATTACTCTAATTAGAGAAGAATGTTGAGACTACTCTATATAGAGAAGAATGTTGAGATTACTTTAAATAGAGAAGAATGTTGAGATTACTCTAAATAGAGAAGAATGTTGAGATTACTCTAAATAGACAAGAATGTTGAGATTACTCTAAATAGAGAAGAATGTTGAGATTACTCTAAATAGAGAAGAATGTTAATATTACTCTAAATAGAGAAGATTGTTGAGAATATAGTGGATAGAAAACAAAACGCTGAGGTGTGAACAGATACAAGGGTTACTAGAGACTTTAAAATAAACCACAAGGAACACCACATGATATTTACGAGGCAGAACATACAGGAAAGATTTTTTTTTTTTGCATATCCTTTACAGGACATTGCTGTCAACACCAGCATCTTTCAGCTGTATGTTGATTTATTGGCAAGATTACGCTCAGTAGTTTGCCATTGCTTTCTGAGCGGCCGGCTCACATACCCCGTAAGTTACCGATGCGATTCGAACCACTGCTGATTCTCACCGTCATCACGTTACCCACGAGAGTATACGAGATTACGGAGAAAAGTCATAACCTCTAAGCCACGAAGTCGGCACAGGAAAGATGCAACAGAGAAATTAACCTTATAAAGAAATATAGAAATACACTAGACAAATAAAGTAAACAAGCCGGATGTGTTGACCTAAGGGTTTCGATCCAAGGGTACCTAACGAGACACACCGGAATCACATCTGAAAAAAACACTCCGGATGAACGCAAAAAAGAAGAAGAAATAAAGTAAAAGAAAGACGTGTGTAGACAGCTTACACTGCTGGTCATCAATTTATAATGTCAGCACCACCATCTTCACCAGAATATCAAATGGCATAATGGACGGACGAACTTTATTTTCAAAGGAACTGGGCACTCAGACCCGTCTAACATTCTGCACTCCTTAGACATGATTGGAGCTTCATGATCACCGTAGTCTCAGTCAGACCAGGCAACTGGTGAGAAAGATAAGACAGTCTAATTAATTAATTGTGAATGATGTCGTCTAATTACTGAATTGATTAAATTATTTATTTACTCAGTCGTTACTTCTCTGCTTTGGGGTGTACTTTGCTTTGTGCTGTTGTTTTATTGTAGCATTTTCATACATAAACATATACACACACAAACATGACCTGCTGTAGTTCAATGGCTAGTTCCATCTGCTTCCGGCCAGGGGTGGGGTGGGGGGGGGGCTGGGTTTAAATCCCCTTCGAGGTCAGATCTCTTAGTGGTTGTCATAATACATTCTCTACTATATTCTACTCGGGTGAAATCATTCTTATTGTTTTAATAAATGTAATTCTTGTGAATAAAGAAGTCGTGGTTGTTACACTTATTTTGCGTAACCCCTATTTCTGTAGAGCAATCGACACTGGGCAGATGATGTCGGTATCACAGGGAAAGCCTTTTCTTGCCAAGATAGTTCCTGGCACCTAATTTAAGCTAGTTCGACCTGGGAGTTTAGGTCATTTTATTTTTAAAATTCGAATCCTCCCCTCCCCCGCCCCCGGGAAGTTTAACCCGGTCAACAAATGCCCGCAGACGTCGGATGTGTCGGCCTAACGGCGCCGCAAGAATACAGCTCTTCTGTAAACAGGCACAACGCAATCACGTCCGATTAAAAAAAAAACACTCCGGATGAACGCAGACGAAGAAGAAGAAGAAGAAGAAGAAGAAGAAGAAGAAGAAGAAGAAGAAGAAGAAGAAGAAGAAGAAGAAGAAGAAGAAGAAGAAGAAGAAGAAGAAGAAGAAGAAGAATTGAAGAATCCCTCCCCGATTCGGATGGAATCCATGAGCACCGGGCCGGTAGGCAGCGTCTAGCCACTACACCACCTCCTCCCCCATGAAATGTCAATGGTCACTATACATCGCAAACACAACATCTGACGGGGAGCCTCGGTAGCGTAGTGGCTAAATACTCGCCTGCCGACCAGAAGGTCAATGGATTGTTTTTTCAAAATTAACCTGGTCGACACAGCCTACAATAGCTACCTAGAATGTTTGTGGTGGGTGCGGGGGGGGGGGGGGGGGGGCAAAGGTGTTCGGCGTGATCCAACCAATTGCTAATTGGTGTATTAAAATAGGGGTCTAGAACCGTATAAGCGAACGCGCATCAGGGCGTGAAAATGGTCCTTTACTTATAACTTTGTCGGGTTGAACAGAATATCGTTGGTATAAATGCAATACAATAACATCCATTCATCATGTGCCATGCCGATAAGCGTGGACGGCCATGTTTTGCCATCTCACTCGATCACCAGAATCGTGGGTCAGCTCCGTGTTTCTGTAATCTTATTGCACTCACTCAGCCTGCTGACGATCTGGAGTCACCTGGTGTACATGACTATCCCTACCGAGCGAGGCTGCTCCTATGGAGCACCCATTTACGCCGTTTCTCTGATTTTCGATGAGACCGCACAGCATAATTTTCTTGGCATTTGTAAAGAAGGTGGTTTGCCATTGCTTTCCTTCTCAGCAGTGACCGAACTGGTCAATGACCGTAGCCATTGTCTCCTCAAATAAGATATCCTCTGCCTACCGTCGTGAAGCTGGAGACCATAACCTACAACTATCTGTCGGCTGCTCTACAGCTTCATCCACCACCTGCACACATGGCTTCACGTAACCCTCATCGGGAGCCTAAACGGATACTCCTTCTTGTCAAATGGTGTCCCGTAGGCTAGCGGAGGAAATGGGGCGCCTTACCCCTCCTTTGATAGGGAATACCCTTGCCCCGCCACCCATAATACAATACAACATGGAAGTAATCTTTCAATAGCAAATAAGAACAAACAAATCTACACGTTAAAATTACATGCAGGACGTTGCGATCATCCCTGGGTTGTTGTTGTTTGTTTGTTTGTTTATTTTTGCGTATGCCCGCTTTGAACTTGAGCGTAGTCCATACACCTGATACTACTTCTTGTGCACTGGACTGATTAGCTTTCCCAATTACCAGTGTCCCTCGCTATCAGGCGGGCTATCCCAGCACAACGGAAGTTTAAGAGTGAGCGCTGTTATACTTTCCACCACGCCGATGTCTTGGACCACGTCGAAATCTCATGTACACTTACCTGGTCTCACTCTCGAGGTGAAATCAGCACACAGATTCTTGATTGCTCCATACGATAGATTTGTGTCCAGGATGGCATCCCCAGCCGTGAATGGATATGATCTGACTGCTATATTCAGAGCTGGGAAGGAGATTATGGCATGTTATATGTTATTTAATCGAAGCTATAGACATCAATAAAGCATCAATGTTGAGCTGTCGAAAAGAACAATCAGTAATTAGAATTGGCCTGTAGCACTATAGTGCGCTGAAACTTAAACTCTGGCATAAAAGGGTGAAAAGAACATGACAGTTTTTTTTAAGATAGGGAATTGTAACATCTTTGCCAGATGGAAAACATATTGACTAATACAAAGATGTCAGTTGCAACGAGAAAAAGAGTGTTAAGTGCTACATTGAACTTGTTCTTGTGTATGGGTGTGAAACGTGGACAATGAGCAAACAAGTAGTGAAATATCTAAAGGCAGTGGAAATGTGGTTTCTGCGAGAAATTCACAGCATACCACGGACAGACAGAAAGAACCGATGAGCAAGTCCTGCAAGAAACAAATAACAACCGTATACTGATTAGAGAAATTATCCATCAAGGAAGCAGAGATTAGTAAGATTGTCAACTACCAAACATGTCGTAAGAGGTGACTAAGGAGGGTTGGCGGGAGACTGGCTACTTTATCCTGTAGGCAACTTTTGTGGCAAACACCAACCAATCATGTACACATCTACAAAGGGCTTTTCAAGAGGTATGCTCCTTTGGGAGGTAAAGGCAGAAGAAGAAGAACAAGACCAAGAAGAACAAGAACAAGAACAAGAAGAAGAAGAAGAGGAAGAAGAAGGAGAAGAAGAGGTGGAGGTAAAGCTGGATGAGAAATAGTAGTAGTAGTAGTAGTAGTAGTAGTAGTAGTAGTAGTAGTAGTAGTAGTAGTAGTAGTAGTAGTAGTAGTAGTAGTAGTAGTAGTAGTAGTAGTAATCGTAGTAGTAGTAGTAGTAGTAGTAGTAGTAGTAGTAGTAGTAGTAGTAGTAGTAGTAGTAGTAGTAGTAGTAGTAGTAGTAGTAGTAGTAGTAGTAGTAGTAGTAGTAGTAGTAGTAGTAGTAGTAGTAGTAGTAGTAGTAGTAGTAGTAGTAGTAGTAGTAGTAGTAGTAGTAGTAGTAGTAGTAGTAGTAGTATAGTAGTGTCATGGAACGGCTGAGAATTCACCTAGCAATACTCCCACAAGTCCAATTCCCCTTTTCCCGTAAGTCTAAAGCTAGTCGAAGGGATACAACCGAGGTATTAATGTACCCCACGCAAGGGCGATTGGTGGCCCTTGTCTTCTAGGCTGTTCGTGTGAGACCAGCTCAACCCAACCAGTTCCGCTAACGCATGCGCAAGAACCTTCTTAGAACAAAGAGAGGCTCAGTTGAGATCCGGCCGTGAGAGCAAGACGTTGTGTTTGAACGACTGTGTTAATTCGTAAATGGGAGAGAGGAAGCCAGTGTCTTGCTGTTTATCAAAGAAAACCGACAGAACGTCCAGTGTTGGGACGGGAGCTCCTCAATTCTGAATGCACAGTTGGTCGTAAGGTACGTTAAACCTATTTAGATAAATAATGTGTGTCGTTACCGCGTTGAACCGAAGCTGTTCGACCACATGTCCCGCCCGGCGCACAAAGGTCAGTCAGGGGTGAAACTGTGGGCTTGTGTTTTAACTTAACACTGCAGGCGAGTTGAACACGATGGATTGTAGGCCTGTTTTTGCGTTACCTTTGTACAAGTACGGGAATGCGTGTTATTGCCGCTACAAGTAGTTATAGACATTTAGGACAGGCCCAATAGTGTTAGAAGTCCGAGTTCACTCCTGGGCGGCCTTAGAACTCTAACGTAGTCGACACAACCGGACGTGGGCGAAGGCGTTTTAGAACATAGGTCGAGTGAGGTATCAGGGAACTCGGCCGAACTAGACGAAACCCATGCGATGGTCGCCGGACGTGTCGAAGGTCATTCGAAGGACATTGCGGGTGTCTAAGTTCGAATTCTTTGGTGTGGCGACCACTGGCTTTGCTGAGCTTTCCTCTTACTCTTTATGTTATTGGTTGCTGTAACGGAACACCATCTTGATAGGCAGTTGGTTCCCGAGAGGTTGACACTGGAGAAACTGGGGAATGCGACAGAGCTGGTCACAGCCAGCTGAACACCGTTCCAAATGCTCTGACCTTAACTAGGGGAGGAGGGAACGGGATGTGGACTTCCGCTACAGGGGGATTTCCCTGTATCATCTATTAAATTCTTGGATCAAAGCTCGAGCTCCGGGAAACTGGTTGTATAGTAGGTAAACATAAAAGAGAACCAGGGAGAGGGGGCTACCTCCGAGGGAGGGGAATTCGGTGGTCACCGGCTCTCCTTCAGAGCCATTCTGTCTCTAGGTACCTTTAACCTACTAACCTGGTATATTGTGTCCTTAGAAGTCTTTTTAGGACAGAAGGATTTCGCCGACACCATGACCAGATACACAGCCCTACCTTGGGCGGGTTCGAGACGGAGGACGGTTCAGCCAGCACTTGTTAGGACCCAGACCTAGTTCAGTTTGGCATTGGATCCTGGTCTGTGAGGCTGCCGGCCGGGTCATGACGACACCGGCCTATACTGAGTACACATAGGTAACGTGTACCTCTGGGGGTAAGTCTGTGTCACGATATTCACACATGGTGTTATCTTTGGCAGGTTCTACTTTCTGAGAGACTTACGTGACGGGACCAGAGGAAGATGACTTGGTGAAGGCTAAATGGCGGGCTTACCTATGTGACGTGAAGTGAGGCTTCTACACCACACCACGTGCCGGGAAGTCACTAGGCCACAGTCCAGTCCCGTCTAAAACGCTAAATGATCTTCAGCCAGTCCACCAAGTATTATGATGGCCACACACGGGCGAGTACCGTGTCCTCTTGTCGGTGAACAGTTTTGACATTATGACCCACTAGCCAAACGGGTAGAGAAGAACTACATTACCCTTTATTTCATGATGGCCGGGTGTTCCGGGAACAGTCTACCATGTAGGATTATGAACAGTTGTGACATTCCTTACCGGGTCACGCGCTACCAGTACTGACTTTGAGTTACAAAGTCAACTTGAACTGTGCCAACTTTCTGTGCTTATAGGCCCAGTTATACCCATCCTGATCCCATAAGAGACCACCATCTGTTTCCAGAACTTTGACATTGTTAACTGTGGGTTAAATGTTATGGTGGCTTCTTAGGAATGTTGTCTAGCACAGGCCTTACCAGTGAAGCTTGAAGGACCGGCCTTCAGAACTTCTACAGGGATGTTAGTCCGGAGTCATCACGTACCACCGCAACTTGGAGTCACCACATTGACGGGCTAGTCATTCCAGTTGAGACTACACCTCGGCAGAGACAGTCCACACTACGTGTGCAGATGAGTGACCTCTTTAACCTTGTGGTATCGTACCAAGTGTACAGTGATGAGTGAGACGGCCTGAGACTAATCCAGATAGCCATTTCTTCTATCTCCTGGCGGTGGCCAGGATTCTCTCATGAACATTCCCTTTGTTGATAATCCTCTTGTACATTATATCATCTAGTCATTATGTGTAGACACCAGAGTCGTGTCATCTGTTCTAGATGAGAGGTGAAAAAGGTATTGTCCCGCGGTTTGAGAGTGAGAGAGACAGGAATCCAAGGGCTGGTGGGGTCTGTAGACTGAGATTTATGGTAGTCCCAGAGTGCATCTATCCCGTTACTAAGATGTAATAGTATGCTTCCCTCACCCCAGGAATTACTACGACAAGTAGTAGTAGGAGAAGGGGGAGCAGTAGTAGTAGGAGGAGGTGGAGAAGAGGCTGAGGAGGAGCAGAAGCAGCAGCAGCAGCAGCAGTAGTAGTAGTAGTACTAGTAGTAGTAGTAGTAGTAGTAGTAGTAGTAGTAGTAGTAGTAGTAGTAGCAGCAGCAGCAGTAGTTGTAGTAGTAGTAGTAGTAGTAGTAGTAGTAGTAGTAGCAGTAGTAGTAGTAGTAGTAGTAATAGTAGTAGTAGTAGTAATAGTAGTAGTAGTAGTAGTAGTAGTAGTAGTAGTAGTAGTAGTAGTAGTAGTAGTATTAGTAGTAGGAGGATGATTAGGAGGAGGAGGACTGGGCGGAGGAGGAGGGGGCGGAGGAGGTGGAGCAGCAGCAGTAGCAGTAGTAGTAGTAGCAGTAGTAGTAGTAGTAGTAGTATTAGTAGTAGTAGTAGTAGTAGTAGTAGTAGTAGTAGTAGTAGTAGTAGTAGTAGTAGTAGTAGTAGTAGTAGTAGTAGTAGTAGTAGTAGTAGTAGGAGCAGCAGCAGTAGTATTGGAGCATCAGCAGTAACAGCAGAATAAGAAACAAAAGTCGACGCGGAGGTAGAGGTGGATGAGAAAGAAGAAGAAGAAAGGCTATCAAGCAATGAGTCGTAAACTAAAGTAGATACTGCCGTCATCATCATCATCATCATCATACTGCCGTAGTGTTGTGAAATCATAGTCCTTTGCCTCTTGTAAGTTGTTATGTGTAGGCTAGGTGATCTGTTCAATTTATCGCTGTCTTTCCTTCACAAGCAATTCCTTGAAAATTTGAACGTTCTCCGTTATCCACAAAGTGTAGTCCATCAACATCATCATACAATAAATTACGCTACACTGTTTCTTCAAGCCTGTGTCTCAGTACATCCTATTTGGAGAAGCCTTTGTTCGGGTTTGCTTTGTATGTCCTTTGACTGTCCCCAGTCTAGCTACAAGGCGGCAGGTTTGTGTCTCAATTCATCTGGTTCCTATCCCTTGACCAGTCCGACATAGTATACCCAACTAGTCGCTACTTGCCGTCGGCATAGTTCTTAGAGTCACTGGGTCAAGCAGGGTCTTCAACCACATCAAGGTCACGACATAACATCAGTTCATAGGTCAAGTGGCCCGGGATTCACCGTGGCGAAGTGTTTACGCAGCCCGCTACACACTCTGAAGGTCGTGGTTCGTTTCCAGACTTCGAGATTTGGTTCACGAGTGCGGTTTTCTATCAGACTCACAGGGGTCGTCGCTGAAACTACTGAGTTCGTGCTCTGTGCGACGCTTTCTGGGGAAAGAGATAGCGCCATGTGGGATAAAATGCAATACAATGAAGTCGATATTTTTGCCTATAAATTTAATAAGGCTGACCCTCCACCAAACAAGAAAACAGAACAAAATTGAACGCCTTAAAACAAAAGATTGTGACTGAACGTCTCCGCACCTGTGGTTGTATTATTGAGAAGCAGCACATTGTGAACATCGGCTCCGATAAAGTCGGCCACCGCCCGCGTGGACTGTTCCACGTAATATTTAGCATGGAAACGGAACCATAAATCCGGTTCTTCTTCTCGCACCCACATGTACCTGTATTTAGATATTGGAACTGTTACATAGGCCCATTTATAAAATATAACAGCGAATCATGGACAACTAGAACACAAGTGAGATAATATACTGAAGCCACAGACGCTTTTAAAAAAATAATTAATAATGGATAAGATTGTAAACATTTAAAAACAATTTTCCCTGTTATGGGTCTGTGAAGTGTAGGCTCATCACATTTTGTTGGCCTGGATAAACGGATGGATCACTATCTTTCTGATATAGATATCGCTTCTTCGGCCTTTTGGCTAAGATCAAAGTGTAGTTCCTGCACTTGATCGTAAAGCTGGAGACCATAACCTACAACTATCTGTCGGCTGCTCTACAGCTTCTCCACCACCTGCACACATGGCTTCACGTAACCCTCATCGGGAGGCTAAACGGGTACCCCTTCTTGCCAAATGGTGCCCCGTAGGCTAGGGGAGGAAATGGGGCCCCTTACCTCTCCTTTGATAGGGAAATACCCTTGCCCCGCCACCCATAATACAATCAACAGGGAAAGTAATCTTTCAATAGCAAATAAGAACAAAAATCTACACGTTAAAATTACATGCAGGACTTTGCGATCATCCTGGGTTGTTTTTGTGTTTGTTTTTTTTGTTTTTTTTTTGCGTATGCCCGTTTTTAAACTTGAGCGCAGTCCATACACCTATACTACTTTTTGTGCACTGGACTGATTAGCTTTCCCAATTACCAGTGTCCCTCCCCATCAGGGGGGCTATCCCACACAACGGAAGTTTAAGAGTGAGCGCTGTTATACTTTCCACCACGCCGATGTCTTGGACCACGTCGACATCTCATCTACACTTACCTGGCCCCTCACTCTCGACGTGAAATCAGCACACAGATTCTTGATTGCCCATACGATAGATTTTTGTCCAGGATGGCATCCCCAGCCGTGAATGGAAAAATCTGACTGCTATTTTTCAGAGCTGGGAAGGAGATTATGGCATGTTATAGGGTTATCTAATCGAAGTTTATAGACATCAATAAAGCATCAATTTGAGCTGCCCGAAAAGAAAAATCAGTAATTAGAATGGCCTGTAGCACTATAGTGCGCTGAAACTTGAACTCTGGCATAAAAGGGTGCCAGAACATGGCAGTTTTTTTTTAAGAAGGGAATTGTAGCATCTTTGCCAGATGGAAAACATATTGACTAATACAAAGATGTCAGTTGCAACGAGAAAAAGAGTGTTAAGTGCAAACATTGAACTTGTTCTTGTGTATGGGGGTGAAACGTGGACATGAGCAAAAAAGCAGTGAAATATCTAAAGGCAGTGGAAATGTGGTTTCTGCGAAAAAACCCCCAAAAGCATACCACGGACAGACGAAAAACCGATGAGCAAGTCCTGCAAGAAACAAATAACAACCGTATACTGATTAGAGAAATTATCCATCAAGGAAGCAGAGATTAGTAAGATTGTCAACTACCAAACATGTCGTAAAGGGGGACTAAGGAGGGTTGGCGGGAGACTGGCTACTTTATCCTGTAGGAAACTTTTGTGGCAAACCCCAAACCCCAATCATGTACACATCTCCCAAAGGGCTTTTCAAGAGGTATCCCTCCTTTGGGGGGAAAGGCAGAAGAAGAAGAACAAGCCCCAAGAAGAACAAGAACAAGAACAAGACGAAGAAGAAGAGGAAGAAGAAGGAGAAGAAGAGGTGGGGTAAGCTGGATGAGAAATAGTATAGTAGTAGTATTAGTAGAAAGTAGTAGTGGGTAGTAGTAGTAAAAGTAGTAGTAGTATAGTAGTAGTAGTAGTAGTAGTAGTAGTAGTAATCTTTGTATTTAGTAGTAGTAGTAGTAGTAGTAGTAGTAGTAGTAGTAGTAGTAGTATTAGTGGTAGTAGTAGTTGTTAGTAGTAGTAGAGATAGTAGTAGTAGTAGTAGTAGTAGTAGTAGTATAGTAGTAGTATAGTAGTAGTAGTAGTAGTAGTATAGTAGTAGTATTTAGTATAGTAGTAGTAGTATAGTAGTGTCAGGGAAAGGGCTGAAAATTTCACCTAGCAATACCCCCACAAGCCCAAATTTCCCCCTTTTCCCGTAAGTCAAAGCTAGTCAAAGGGGATAAAACCGAGGTATTAATGTACCCCACGCAAGGGCATTGGTGGCCCTTGTCTTCTGGCTGTTCGTGTGAACCGCTAAACCCCAAACCCAGTTCCGCTAACGCATGCGCAAAAAAACCTTCTTAGAACAAAGAGAGGCTCAGTTGAGACCCGGGCCG
>JACEFZ010027178.1:57500-62834 GCA_014155875.1 Cepaea nemoralis
TAACCCCCACTTTAGTCCTGATTTCTTCATTTCTGATCTTATCTCTTCTTGATACGTTGAGTATTCATCTCGGGAATCCCATTTATGTTGTTGTGATTTTTCTTTTCTCTTTTTCTGTCATTGTCCAGGTTTGGCATTGGTAACATAGAGTTGGTAAGAAGATTGTATTGTAAAGTGCTTTCTTAGTAGTTATGGATACATGTTTGTTCTTTAGTATTGGTGCCATCTGTCCAATGAGTTGGTTTGCCTTATTGCATCTATTTTCGATCTTGTCTTCTGATCTGCCATTTGATGATATTATACTTCCTAGGTACTTGAAACTCTTTACTTGTTTCAAGGGATATTCGTTTAGGTGAAATGTTGTTGTTTTTGCTTCTTTAGTTATAGTCATTACCTATGTTTTGCTTGTGCTAATTTTCTTGTTATGTTCCCTACACATTTCGTTTAGACTATTCATGTGGTCTTGTAATTCAGCTTCTGATTTTGCTATTAGTGCTTGATCGTCCGCAAACAGGAGTTCTTTAATGGTTAGATTTGCAGATGGTTCTTCTTCCGTGTTCTCGTCATGCGGTGTACTTGCGGTCTCTGTTTGGCTGGTTTCTTTACATGTATTGTCTATATACGTTATAACAAGAGACGGGATAGGACATAACCGTGTCGTGCTCCGTATCTTATGCTGAAGGGTTCTTAGTGTCCTCCAGTTGCCCTCACTATGCATTCACTGTTGTTGTATAAGATTTGTTAGATGTGTACTCACTCCATATTGTTTAAGGATTTCCCACAGCTTGTTTCTATCGACTCTATCAAATGCCTTTTCTTGGTCGACAAAGGCTAAGTAGAGTGTTTCATTGAATTCGATTGATTTTTCTATAAGTTGTCTAAGAGCAAAAATGGCATCTGTGCATCCTTTGTTTTTCCTAACTCCAAGTTGTATTTCACTTAGCTAGGGTTTTATAATTATTCGTAATCTTTTTTCAAGAATTTTACAAAATATTTTCCCAGTATGACACAGCAGTGAAATGCCTCTGTATTGTGTGCAATCTATTTTGCTGCCTTTGTTTTTCCAAATTGGGATAATTATGACATTTCCCCAGTCTCGTGGTGTCTGTTGTTCTACCCAAATATGGTTGAATAGTCTATATAGCCATGCTGTTCCTACTCCTCTGGCTGCTTTAATTAGTTCATTTGGTATTTCATCTTGTCCCGGTGATTTGTTCAATCGGGCTAATCTGATGGCTTCTATAATTTCTTCTTTTAGTATGTCTGGTTCTAGTTCTTCGGTGGCATCTGTGTAGGTCTCTTGAATTCCTGTGAATTCTTGTGAGTGTGGATGGGGTAAATGTGAGTGGGTGGAGGATGTATGTGTGAGTGGTGAGTATGTTTGTAGGGGGATGTGTGGGTGGGTGGGGAGATGTGTGTGTGTGGGTGGGAGATATGTGGGCGGTTATGTGTAAGCGGAATGCATGTGGAGGATGTATGTGGAATGCGTTTATGGGTGGGGTTTTGTGTGGGAGGGAAGATGTGTGAGGGGTGGTGGAGGTGTGGGATGTGCAGGTGGATGAAGGATGTATGTGAGGATGGGGGATATGTGTTTTTGGCTGGGTGGTTTGGGTGTGTGTGGGCGGGAAGTATTTGAGAGATGCATGTGTTGATGGGTGGGTGGGTGATGTGTGGGTGTGAGTGGTTGATGGATGAGCACGTGAGTGAGTGGATGTTGTGAGAGATGAGTGTATGGCGGGGGGATGTGTGTGTGGGTGGGAAGATGTGTGTGAGCGGCGTGTGTTTGTGGGTGGGGTATATGTGGGTGCGAGGTGTGTATTTTTGGATGGGGAATATGTTGGTGGGTGGGGATGTGTGTATGGGTGTGTCGATGTGTGTGTGTGTGTGTGTGTGTGTGTGTGTGTGTGTTTGTGAGTGCATGGGTGGTGAGATGTGTAGTTAAGGGATGTGTGATTGGGGATTTTAGATCGGGGAGGGAGGGGGGGGGGGGGTTGGCGAGTGAGTGGGTGGAGGATGTGTGGGAGGTTGGGTGTGTGTAGGTTGGGGTGGGTGGGGATGTTTGTGTGTGTGGATGCGGGATGTGTGGGTGGGGGAGATTGTGTGGGTGGGAAATGTGTGTAAGTGGGGGGGGTGTGGGTGGGTGCAGGGTTTTGTGTGTGGGTAGGTGCGGGATATGTAAGTTGGCGGAAATATGTGTGTGTGGATGTTGTATATGTGGTCGGGGGATGTGTGTTTGGCTGAGTGGTTGGGGATGTGTGGGTGGGTGGTGGAGGATATGTGGGTGGGTGAGTGTGGTAGGTTATGGAATGGGTGGAGGATGTTTGCGTTTGGGTGGGGAAATGTGTGAAGTTGGGGGATGTATGGGTGGGTGATGGATGGGTGGATGCATGCATGTGTGCCTGGGTTTGTGTGTGGGTAGGTGGGGGATGTGTGTGGGTGATGTGTGGAGGGTGGGAGATGTGTGTGTGTGTGGGTGGGGAGATGGCGTATGTGGGGGTGTGTGTGGGTTGTGTGGGTTGGGGGTGGGTGGATGGATGGGGGTATGTATGTGCCTGTGGGTATGTGTGTGGTTTGATGGTGGATGTGTGTATGGGGGACACGTGGAAGGATAGGGTATGGGTGGGTGGGTGGTGGGTGGGTGGGGGATTTGTTTGATAACATTGTAACATGCGTTGTTTACAACATTCATTTGACATTGTTTTTTTCCTATGTGAATGCACTATGCACTGATGAACGAAAGATGAGTAATTGGAAGGGCTGAATGTAAGACGGGCCTGCGTGCCCAATTTGTTACCCTTTGAAAATAAAGTTCGTTCGTTCGTTCGTTCGTTCGTTCGTTCGTTCGTTTGTTCGTGACATCTGATGGGATGTTGAGAAGTTGTTCGAAATACTACTTCCATCTTAATAGGATTTGTTTTTGTTCGCTTATTGGTTCTCCATTTTCGCTGTTAATTATTTCAGTTGGGTCAAAGGGTTCTCCTCTGGTTCGCATTGCACTTATTTTTTTTGTAGAAGTTTCTAGTTGCCTCCTTGTAGTTTTTATTTAGGGTTTTTCCATACTCTTCCCAGTCTTTTTGTTTTTCCCTCTTTAATATTCTACTCACATGTCTTCTCGCTATTCTATATTCTATGTAATCACATTCCAGTTTGCTCTTCAACCACTTTTTATATTTTTCCTTTTTGTCTTTTACCGCTTTCTTTACTTCTGCGTTCCACCAACTTGTTATTTTCTTTATCCGTGTATTGCGTTTTTTCGTGGTTCCACATGTCATTTTTTCAGTATTTAAAATGCTTAATTTGAACATCTCCCATTCTTCGTCCACTGCCTTTCTTTCTATAGGCAATTTTACAAAGATTTCAGTTAGTTCTTTCTCATAATTTTCCCTTACTGCCTCGTCTTTGAGGTTTTTTAAGTTTACTGATTCGCATGGCATGTATTTTCCTGCTCTTTGCTTTCTTCTTCTGATGGTTCTTATTGTGGCAATGACTGCTTTATGATCTTTGTTTATACTTAAATTGGGCACTGCCCCTGCATCTAATATATTTATCTTTCTGTTATTTCTTGTTAATATAAAATCAGCTTGGCTTTTAGTATCTAGATCGTTCCATTTGTGCCAGGTGTATACTTGCGAGTCTTTATGTTTATAAAATGTGTTTGTAATGTAGAGGTAGTGTTGGTTGCACAGCTCTATCAGCCTACTTCCGTTATCATTCCTCGATCGATCGATCGATCGATCGATCGATAGACAGACAGACAGACAGACAGACAGACAGACAGACAGACAGATAGATAGATAGATAGATAGATAGGTAGGTAGATAGATAGATAGATAGATAGATAGATAGATAGATAGATAGATAGATAGATATCGGTCGGACGGTCGGTCGGTCGGTCGGTCGGCAGGCAGGCAGGCAAGCAGGCAGGCAGGTAGATAGATTAGATAGATAGATAGATAGATAGATAGATAGATAGATAGATTGATTGATTGATAGATCCCCGCCAGGAGCTGTTCCGAGCCAGCTAGTTTATTTATATAATCACGTTTCATGAAAGAACCCACAGTTTGACGACACCTCTGAACTACCCCATATAAATTCCCTCAGTCTGCCAAAAGCGAAAACCGCGCAGACAAAATTCAAAAACAGCGGGGGGGGGGGGGGTGTCTTGCTGAAGCGGTAATACTCTTAAAATGATGGAATGAATGCTGGGGCCATAAATTATATACCGCATATAAACAAACATTGAAATCTGCTGTACAATCTCCAGAATAAAAATTTTTTTGTTGGGTGGACATAATGATAAAGTTATATGCTAAATCTCATCATTTTCCCTCAGTTGGTTACTGAGATATTGCATTTTATATTGAGGCAACAACGACAAAAAAACAACACTATAGGTGTCAGTAAAGAGCAGGGTAGGTGGTCGCTTATATAATCCTCAAGGACACTCCATTGTATGTCTGATGCCGCCTCTTGTGATACAAGTGAAAGGACTAACGGAAATGAAACGGATGAAAGGACACAAACAATTATTCGTGATATTTAAACAGCCAGAAAGGACTAACGTAATGTCACAGTTCAACTATGTATAAAGTATCCATTTATTCATACTTCAACTATGTATAAAGTATCACTTTATTCATATTTCAACTATGTATACAGTTTCCCTTTTAAATAAGCATTTAGTGTTGCATTTGTTTTCTGTTTGATTTTATACACTAAAGCATGAGAATTGTTTGTGTGGTACCTCTGTTATTTTTCTGATATCTGCTCAAGAGACGATAGTTTTCAAGCTATGGCACATGTCATACTGGACGATAGTTTTTAAACTATGGCACATGTCATATTCTCCGATTGGTTTACTGCATGTTATATGGGGATATTTCATAAAGGATGTTGGAATCTTAGATGCCCGGAGCAGTGATTGAGTTACTGAGCCCTTTAGGGATGCAAAGAATTATAACAGTGTAAACTACCGAGTGTGTTGTTAGAGGTGACTAAAGAGGGTTTTGGGTGAGGCTTAGAAACCCTCAGCCTGGAGAACACTTGAGCTGCCGAAACCCAAACAAGCACAAACAAGTCTACATGCATGGCTTGGCCTGAGTTGGTTGATGGCCTAGGCTTCGTTGGGAGATGTAAGGCAAAAGAAATGGTGGCTTTTGAACTTAGGTGTTTGAAACACTTAAAAAATAGGGAGGCTCTATTGGCAATAGAATTGCGAATAGAGAAAAATTATATTCGCATTAGAATTCTGCCGAATTCTCAGTAATTTTTAAGAAACACCCCTTTTTCTTACTTTGTCCATTCTTTGGCATTTTTTTATTTTTAATTTTT
>JACEFZ010027179.1:0-14713 GCA_014155875.1 Cepaea nemoralis
AAAGTTCTGTGTGGTTGTTGTCAAGTATCTTCCATGATGTATGACTTGTCTAATCTGTTGGTGTGATCATTCTTTGTGAATGTTTGCCCAAACTGTTGTCAAGATCTTCTCATGTTGTCTTGTTCAACCAGGGTAAAATACAGTTTTTTTTTTATGTTCACTACAATGGTAAAATTTGTCAATGTGATCATTTGTCCAAGTGTCTTGGTCACTTGAAAAAATATTAAAGAGATAAAACATGGGGTTTGGCGACCAGAGCACAGTCAGCTGGAAGATGAGAGAACTGCTTTCATTGGTTACTGTGGCTAACTGCCAAGATCTATATATATATTTTTGCCTAGAAGAGAAATATCTAAAAATAATTCTGTGTAGAACTTAACTTGGGTCAAATTTTTCTCACAGGGGGGTACTCGATGACCCAAAAAATTCTGAATGGTTCTCTAAAAGGGGGTTTGCGAGATTAAATATCAATACCTCTAGACAACACTTGCTGTTACTAACCTGTATCTTTTATAGAGAGTTATACTTTATAGAACTTCACTCATTGGAACTTCTGTAATTCTCTATAAACCCACAAAAAAACCTCACAGTTGGTAAAAGCGTAAGTAAATACACCCTTAACTCTTATAAATTCGAAGCTAACATGAAAGAGTACATTGCATGTACAAATAAATAACACTGTTGCTGCCGTTCTTCTGGTTGTAAAGACACTTTTTACGCGAAAAGGTAGCACAATAAAACAGGCTCGAATGACAGCAATTAGTGTCCGAAGGATTCTCGAAGAATCGAACGCCATGTGCATATAATACTCAGCCCAGTTAGAATCTCTACCAATAGATGCCAACAATGTTGTAGACATCAGGCCGATTATATAGATTGTATTACAGTAACATGCCATCAGTGTGAAACAAAAGTCGCTGACGGACAAGGCAAAGAAACAGATGACGACGCTGTCATGAAGGCCCATCATGAGATACCCTACAGCATTCAGGCTGTTGGTAATGAGTCCAAGGACACCCACAGGGACTAGGCTCCAGGTTACGCTTAAATGTAACATGTTGAAAAATAATATACTCCATCGCCATTCGTCAAGAGATCCAGAATCCCATCCTGCACGTGTAGAGTTGTAGACTGCAAGTGAGATATTTTTCCTCAAATCTATGGCCATGTGTAGATGTCCTATGTTCCCCTGAACTTCCAATGCAATGAAATATAAATGGGCTTTCTCTGAAAATAAAAATAATTTGCTGAACTTAAACACATGTTATTGGTCAATATTTTTGTTTGTATTTTGTGGCTAAAGATTTCCTACGGAATGAGGAAGCCAACCCCCAAGACCAGGCTTCTTTCATCGCCTCTTACGACATGTGGGGTGGTTACAGTGTCAATTTATTCTTTGCCTCACTTAAGGGTCCCTGTCATGGTATCCTACTTAGTCGCTTCTATCGACATGCGCGGTTGCTGGCAATGTTAGTGTTCCGTCTTTTCTATGAGCGTTTCAGTAACACACAGGAGCGGAATCCTCCTTGGTCACTTCTTTCGACATGCGCGGTAGCTTCCAGTGTTAGTGTACTGTGCTTTCCTGTATGGTTCCGGTACCACACTGGGACGATGTCTTCCTTCTTTCGACATGCGCGGTTACTTGCAGTGTTAGTGTTCTGTGCTTTCCTGTATGGTTCCGGTACCACACTGGGACGATATCTTTGTTAGTGTTCTGTGCTTTCCTGTATGGTTCCGGGACCACACTGGGACGATATCTTCCTTCTTTCGACATGCGTGTTACTTGCAGTGTTAGTGTTCTGTGCTTTCCTGTATGGTTCCGGTACCACACTGAGACGATATCTTCTTTCTTTTGACACGCGCGGTAGCTTGCAATGTTAGTGTTCTGTGCTTTCCTGTATTGTTCCGGTACCATACTTGGACGATATCTTCCTTCTTTCGACATGAGCGGTAGCTGGCAGTGTTAGTGTTCTGTGCTTTCCTGTGCAACCTCAGCAACAATTTAAGTTAAAATTATTGTGAATATGCATTTCTACTGTGGCTACACTATGATGTGAGTCACGGACCAGTTCGCAATCACTTAAGAAGACAATGGTTGTGGATACGTATTACAGAAAAGTTCTTAGAATGACTCGACACGAGAACACAGAAGAAACACACTGACATTCTACCAGATCTGAACATGGACGAAAGCTTGCCTATAAAAAGTATCACGTCTCGGAAACTGAAATACTTTCATCACATTAAAAGTAACATTGGTTAGAAAAGAACAGTTAATGGTAGCCATAGTTCATGGGGGAGGGGAGGGGGGGGGGGGCAACCAGGGATCGGATAAGCACGAAGATGGAAATAGGACACTGCCGACATCTTGGGCATGAGAATGCACCAGACAGGAGAACAGACACAAGACGGAGAATGTAGACTTGTCGTGATGTGAGCGGCGTTTTACAAGGGACCAGCCACACTAAGATTATCGTCTTCTTACAAAGAACTTGTCCGCCGGAAGTGTATCTCCCTTCCGGCGAGGCTGGTTCCGTGGAGCATCCATTGGCGCGGTTTGTATGGAAATGTGTGGGTTGTCATAACTTGATTTTGTCGACGCGGACGAGTTTTTGGGTTTCCAGGGAGGGAAGTTAAGACCACAGATTGGCAGACTCTTATTGGCTTCAGGACCACACAACCAACGATCGTCCCCCTTTCTTGAATTATACATGAACGTGTGAGCATGTATGTGTGTGTGTGTGTGTGTGTGTGTGTGTGTGTGTGTGTGGTGGATATATATATATATATATATATATATATATATATATATATATATATATATATATATATATATATATATATATATATATATATATATATATACGAGGGGATCTGGCCGACGCTCGACGCTCAGAGGAAAGGCGAGACGGAAATATAATCAGATTGCTATGCTACTGGAACTATTAGTGTTGGAACTCTTCGCTGGTTACTGAGGATGGGGACGGAGCGCTTATGGGAATGTCCCGAATGCTGTGATGTCGGTTCCTAGATCAATCAATCAATCAATCATATATATATATATGTGTGTGTGTGTGTGTGTGTGTGTTGGTGTATAATATATATGTAATAAGTATATATATGCGTTCCGGCTTCGTGGCTTAGAGGTTATGACTTTTCTCCGTAATCTCGTATACTCTCGTCGGTAACATGATGACGGTAAGAATCAGCTGTGGTTCGAATCGCATCGGTAACTTACGGGGTATGTGAGCCGGCCGCTCAGAAAGCAATGGCAAACTACTGAGCGTAATCTTGCCAAGATATCAACATACAGCTGAAAGATGCTGGTGTTGACAGCGAGGTCCTGTAAAGGATATGCTAAATATATATATATATATATATATATTATAATATATATATATATATATATATATATATATATATATATATATATATATATATATATATATATATATATATTATATATATATATGAGTGTGTGTGAAGGGGAGAATGACATTTTGGAAAGGGGGAGAGAAAATGACATTTTGGAAAGTGCAGGGGAGGGTGGGGGGGAGAATTACGCTCTGAACATATGTGGAAGGATAGGCCAAAATAGTTTGAGAACCACCGCTCTAGCTCTCACACGTTGATTGTGGGGTAGTGGGATCGTTCCATACCGGTTTCAGATATACTTAAAAGTTGACTTCTCGTTCAGAGGGCAACGGTAAATTATTGTACGTAAAATTGTTTAGAACATCAACGGAATGCAAAGGACACACAATACATTTAAGAAGTCGGGTTGGCCGAATGGATAAGAGCGCATGCTTTTAAACTTTCGCGCTGATGGACCAGGTAGGGAGTTCAATTCCTACACCAGGCATTAAGTGGGACTTAAACGTTGACTTCTCGTTCAGAAATTAATGACAGTATACTGATCTTCAAGTCGCCTAATAAAATCAACCTGGGGTTGATAGCAGCTTCCTGCAAAGCTCATGAAACACAGTTGTAAAGACAGTAGTCTGCTATTGCCTTCCCTCTCGGCAGTGACTATACTGGTGGATACCCGTAGCTGTTGTCTCTATGAAAAGATCCTCAATATACTAACATTTGACCACTATCCGACAGCTATCAGTCGGTGGCTCTTAAGTTCAATCCACGACCCGCTTAATTGGTTTGATGTTACCCTGTGTGGAAGACAAAACGGGTACTTCACCTTGCCCCAGGATGTCCAGAAATTTAGCGGAGAGAAGGATATGCCTTACTTTTTCTTTGATATGGGATACCTCTACTCCTGTACCCGGTGTATAAGATAAATAAACAGCTGATACACCACCGAGTTAATGAACAGGATCTCCAACATTTGGTGCATGTGATTATTGTACTCAATGACAACCTAGGATTAGAATTAAATTGTAAGAAAACAGAAATTAAGGTCTTCCTCAAGAAGAAAGAAATAATACAATGTAACACGCATGTCAACGGAAAATAAATTCATAAAGGTGAATTAGCTTAACTGTATAGGAACAGCCAAAATATCTAATGGAATATGCCTTGTAGAGATGCTGGAGAACGCCTATCCATATCCACAAATCCAATATAAAGTACAAATTCAATGCAATGTTTGCTCTCTGTTATTATGCGTGATGTGGTTACCTGTTCAATACGTACCCAGTCATCCCTTTTCTGGTTGTCAATGGCACTTCTTAATCTCTCCATAATTTTGTTTTCTTAATCTCTCCAGAATGATTCTGGTAAATATTTTCGCAGGGACTAACACATTCGTTATTCCTATATATTTCACACTTCTTCAGCCCTATTCTTTGACAGCATCACCAACCGTTCTCCTCTTTCGAAAGACTGATACAGGGATAAAGCTCTGCACTGGACAATCTCCTGACCTATGATCGATGATGTCCACACTGCTTATGTATTCGATTATGTGGGGGAAAAAATCATTTTATGACATGTAGATTCACTGCACAACACTTGATAATTAGTTCTCCATTTTCGTTTATTACCCTAAGTCCATCTTTTATTGTGATCTCTTCACAACCAGTGTTGTCCGATCGTTTCTTAGCAGTAAAATCCCATTAAAATTTTAGCACTGTCAATGTTTTTTGTTTTTTTTTTTACTTTGGAGTTCCATGTCAAATTCTTCTTCAATGGTTTCATACTTATTTGTTGATGCGTAATACTAGATCACATTTATGATTACTTTCTGTTTTGTCTTTGTAAATGTTGCTGTTATTATTGTAGAACTTATATCCCTAATTCTTTTATTCCATTCTCTGACACTTTAGACAGCAATAGAAGCGGTGAGAGAATAAATATAGAACAACAACAACAACAACAACAACAACAACAACAACAACAACAACAACAACAACAAAACGAACAAGAAGTAGATGAACAAGAAGAACGAGAAAAAGAAGAACAAGAAGAATAAAAAGAATAAGAAGAACAAGAACACGAAGTACAAGACACAGAATAACAATAACAAGAAGAACACGAAGAATAAGAACAAGAAATATAAAGAACAAATGGATCCGGTTTAGAAAAATAGATCACATGCCATTGACTGAACCTCTTATTTTGCCCTCTATAGCCTCCATCCCTTACCCCTCCCCCACCCCACCCCACAATCAAGTCATCACAAACCCCACTTTCATTAGCTGTCCCTTGCTGCTCTGCCCATGACCTTCCCTCATTGTCTATTTCTGTTTCTTCTTCTTTTCTCCGTGCGTATTTCATCAAAATATACTCCCTGCTTAAAACTTAATTAGTAACTTCTGCTGCAGCTAGTAAAATCTCAGATTACTTTGAACACGATATTCAAATATCTCTTCAAATAAGTGTATTTCTATGGAAGCTTATTACACATCTGTATGTTGTGGTATGCTACTGGTTTGGGTTTTTCAGTTATGCTGTGATTATTTAGGAAGACTTCACACAGCGAAGTAAATTCCACCAGTTATATTAACACTGTACTAAACAAACATTACAACACAAAATGCAAGACTACATCACAGGCACATTACATCTGAAATTATTACTGTCCTTAGATGACGTCACTCGCTGTCAACAACAGGTGGTCTTCCCGTCTCCCTCTCGGGACTGGTTTCCCCGTACATCAAAAGTCCCTCCTGCCTGTGATCTAGAGAAATTCATTTCTCCACTACAAAGATCTAGCCGACTTTCCTCCTCCCCCCCCCCCCCCCCCCCCAGACAATGTGTCTCCAACTTCCCAAGCATGGTTGCCGCCCGTAAACAACTGACGCAACAGTCTTTTTCTCTCGACGACAACACATCAAAGAAGAATGCCGGCGCTTGTAGACAAAGGCCGCAACAGTGTTTCATTGATCGACCCTTCCAAGAATTTTGTGACAGAGGAGGAGCGCAACTGGGAGGACATAAGCCTTACCCTAGTGCGATGATATGCAACATATAGACTATATGTCATTGCAGGGCAGACCAGGCTCTCAGCTTTGGTTGTCAACTGGTCGAGGATCGGAGTTCCGACAGGCTGACAGTCAAAGCATTACTTTGTTGATCTGGCAGCTTCTGCAGCTTCCCTTATTTCAGATGTACATATAGGTATTGTCTTTCCTCTGGAGCAAACTAGGCAGGCCGAAAGAGAGATCACGTTGCACTGGCAACTCATGGTCTTTACAATTCAGTCCAGGCTTTGGGCTAAGGAGAGGTAAAACTCCATTTCACAAATTATCCTCTATCAAGACGGCAAGGTGCCTGTCATTACTATTAATTTTATTATTATTATAATCACCATCATTTTATAGACATTAAAAATAAATTTAGATAATATTTGCTTCTTGTAAAACATATGTCAATAGAGCAATATCATAAGAATGGACGAAATTACGAAATGTTTAAAGTAATGAAGTTATTGACAAGAAACGTTCAACCTCAATTAAATGTTATCTGCGACAAGTTGGGAAATACCTTAAAGAATCTAGAAAGATTCTAGAACGATGGCAGGAATAATGTAGCTGAATGTACGATATGAATGACATTGATGATATGAATGAGATACAAGAACCAATGACAGCAGAGAGAGAACCTGAACCCATATTACAAGAAATTGTATGGACAATAAATAACCTGAAGAATTGTAATTAACCAGGATGTGATGAGATACCAGGTGAACTAATTAATGCGGGGTGGAGAGAGAAGAAAGTATTCAAATCTATCACACATTATGTAAAACGATATAGAATTGTGGTATATGGCCAAACTATTGGAAGAGAACTATTTTCATTCCTGTACTAAAAATGGGCAGCCTGAAAATATGCACCAACTATAGTTCTGTTGTCTTGATCAGTCATGCAAGTAAAATGCTACGAAAAATCATAATGGGAAGACTTCGTAAGAAAATGTAAGAAGAGATTAGCGTGGTTCAAGCCGGATTTAGACAAGGAAGAGGAATACAAATCACATACTCAATATGCGTTTAATAATAGAGAAGTGTAGAGAATTTAATGTAAACCTATTCTTGTGTTGTGAGGATATTCAAAGGCATTTGAATGTGTACAACATCAGAAACTTTGGGAAATCATGAGAAAACTTGGCTTTCCATCACATATAATATCTTCTTCTTCTTCAGCGTTCCGAGCCATTGAGGTTCTTTGCTGCAGATACAATCCGTCTCCATTCGTCTCTCTGGTTGACCTTCTCTTGCCAGTCGTTGATTCCAAGTGCTTGTAGGTCTGTATATATATTATCTCTCCACCGTCTTCTTGGTCTACCTCGGGTCTACAGGTCATTTATTTCCTGAGTGTAAGCGAGTTTTGTTTCCCTATTATCTTCCATTCTTTCTATATGCCCCAGCCATTGTAGTCTATTAGCCTTCATGATACCAGTGATTAGCGGGGACTTAAACAGATCATAAATGTCTTTGTTACTTCTTCTTTTCCACTCTCCACTTTGTGTATCCCTAATGGGTCCAAAGATGCGTCTTAAAACTTTGTTCTCAAAGGTTTGTAGCAAGGCTTCGTCTCCTTTCGTTGTACTCCAGGTTTCAGAGCCATACAGCACAACTGGTCTGATCAGTGTTTTGTATATTGTGATCTTGGTGTTACGAGATAGCGCCTTTGATTTTAGTAGATGTTGTAGTGCATAGTATATCTTATTTCCAGAGTTGATTCTAGTTTGTATTTCTTCCCTTATGATGTTGGAGCAGTTGAAGATTGTACCCAGGTATTTGTATGTTTCCGTTCTTTTAATGGTCATATTATCTATTTGTATGTGGCCAGAGTTTTTAGCCATTCCTTCTCTTGAAATTACCATATATTCTGTCTTATCTTGGTTGATAACCAGCCCCATCTGTTGTGCTTTTTCCTTTAAGTGAGTCAATATTTCCAATGTCTTTTGTTCATTTCCTCCTATAATATCTATATCATCTGCATAACCAAGCAGCTTGGATGTTCCTCCAATATCACATTCCTCCTTTACCCTCCGTAAAACTTTCTCTAGAGCCAGATTGAAGAGTAGCGGCGATAGTGCATCACCCTGCTTCAAGCCAGATGTTATTTGGAAAGGGTCTGATTTCCTACTTTTATTTGTTAATATATTATAAGTATCTTCCATGCATAGTCTGGTCATGTTGATTAACTTCCTTGGTATTCCAAATTCCTGCATAGCATTCCATAGACTATTCCTATGGACACTATCATAAGCCTGTTTAAAATCCACAAAAATGTTATGGAGATCTCTTTTATATTCTCAATTTTTCTCGGCTGTTTGTCGTAAGAGAAATATCTGATCTATTGTTGATCTGTTTTGTCTAACACCCGCCTGGTAGTCACATAATATGTATTCTGAATATGGTTTTAGTCTATTTAGTAATACTGCGGATAGTATCTTATAGCTTATGGACAGTAGTGATATTCCTCTATAATTTTCACACTGGAACTTGTCTCTTTTCTTAAAGATATGTATCAATAATGACTCTTTCCTGTCATGGGGTAATTCTTCTGTCCTCCAGATTTTTATTATTAGTTCGTATAGCTTTAGATGTAATGCATGGCCACCTGCCTTTATAAATTCAGCAGCAATTCCATCAACCCCAGTTGCCTTATTGTTTTTAAGTCGTGTGATTACATGTAGGATTTCTTCAAATGCAGGTTCTTCAATTGTAACATGTAATATAATTCATGAAAATGCTCTATCTAGACCACAAGCAACGGTTAGAGTAGATGGCGAGACATCAGATTGTTCTCTCTCTCCCCCCCCCCCCCCCCCCCACCTCGCCTATTTGTTTAACCTGTACACCGAAATATAACGAGAAGTATCAGATATGATGTAACCAAGGAGCAATATGCAATAAATATCGGTAGTCATGAGATATACCAGAGATTTGATATGCTGATGATACAGTATTGCTATCCACATCACAAAATGGTATAGAAAAACTAATTACCTCAACACAAAATAATAGTGAAAATCACAACTTATATCTTTACATAGCAAAGACAAATATAAAGGAGAAAGAAATATATGTTAATGAGGAAAAATTGGAGATGGTGGAACATTTCGAATATCTTGGTTCATTAATCACCAACAATAGTGATAGAATGAAGGAAATAAAAAGACGGATATCTATTGCTCTTTATAAACTAACAACAACCGAATAGATTGTGGAATGTGACAGATCCATCCATCCATCATGTGCCATGCTGATATGCGTGGGCGGTCATGTTCTGCGATCTCACTCGATTACCAGAGTCGTAGATCAGCTCCGTGTTCCTTTCTCGACCATGCCAGGTCGCCAAGCCATCCAGGTATTTATTTCTTGGTCTTCCCCTTGGTCTCCTCCCTACGATCTTGCCAATTGTCACCAATTTCTCCAAGTCATTTCTTCTCATAACATGTCCAAAAAATTTTGACTGTCTACGTCTAATGACTCTAATCAGTTTACGATCTTCATTTGTTTCTTGAAGGATTTGTTCAATTGTTTTTCTGTCTGTCCATGGTATTCTTTGCATTTTCTTCAGAAACCACATTTCCACAGCCATCAGATGTTTCTCAGCTTGGCAGCTCATTATCCACGCCTCACATCCATACATAAGTATAGGTTCTATGTAGCACTTCAACACTCTTTTACTCGTTTCAATTGACATCTTTTTATTGGTCAGTATGCTTTACATTTGGCAAAAGGCTACCTTCTCAATGGCAATTCTTGTTCTAATCTCATCGAGGCATCTGCTATCAGATGTTATGACTTTCGAGATAACTGTATCGATTCAATTGCTTAAGAATACGCCCATTTGCTCGTATATCACATTGTGGTATTTCCTTCTTCCCAGTGACGACCATAATCTGTGTCTTCTTACTATTCATTTCTAACCCTAGTTGTTCACTGTGTGCAACAACCGCATCTACTAAATTTTGCAGGTCCTGTTCATTGTCTGCAACTAGACTGCATCATCTGCATATCTAATGTTATTGATGTATCGTCCCCCAATGTTGATTCCTTCCATATCTTCTATATTTCTGAAAATATTCTCACTCTACAGGGAAAAAAGATCTGGAGACATTACACATCCCTGTTTCACACCTCTTTTAATAGGCTGATATTGGCCTACATCGTTCTCAATTCTGATGGCAGCTTGTTGTTTCCAATATATGTATACACAAGTCTAAGGTCTAATGTGACAGATAAAACTACACAAATTTTATTCTTAAGAGCATGCATCTTTCCAATTACAAAATATGCCTGTGAGACCTGGACACTTACTAAAAAACTGAAAGCGCATAAATATTCGTACCTTTGAATATAAATGTTATAGATGAGTTCTAGGAATATCTTGGATACATAAAAGAACAAATGCATCCATGCGACAAAATCTGAATATTCAAGAAGGTTGGCTACTAAAGACGACAAAACTAAGAAAAGTGAAATATTTTGATTACTTGCAACGTTATGAAAGTTTGAAGAGAACAACCATGAAGGGGTGTATGCCAGGGAAGAGAAGAGGAAGAAGGCCAAAGAGATGATGGTTACAGGACATGGCAGATGATCTCCACATGGATGTATCGGACGCGGGACATCTTGCTTATGACCGAGTAGTTTCCCAGACTGTTGTTATGTGAGCGAAGTTCTACAAAGAGCATCCTACTCAATGAATGAATGAAAATATCTAGCATACCACCATCTGCTGATAAGTAAATTTAAGTTGAAACTAAAAGGATATCCAATATCTTATAAGTATGTAATTCAATATAAAGTAGATTATCTCAGAAATCTCGACACTTAGGAACAACATGCCACGCTATTGGTCCCGCATTAACAACTGATAACTCAACGTCCAACAGCATGTCTGTCAAAGGAAGAACAGTCTGATGTCTCGCCATCTACTCTAACCGTTGCTTTTGGTCTAGATAGAGCATTTTCATGAATTATATTACATGTTACAATTGAAGAACCTGCATTTGAAGAAATCCTACATGTAATCACACGACTTAAAAACAATAAGGCAACTGGGGTTGATGGAATTGCTGCTGAATTTATAAAGGCGGGTGGCCATGCATTACATCTAAAGTTATACGAACTAATAATAAAAATCTGGAGGACTGAAGAATTACCCCATGACTGGAAAGAGTCATTATTGATACCTATCTTTAAGAAAAGAGACAAGTTCCAGTGTGAAAATTATAGAGGAATATCACTACTGTCCATAAGCTATAAGATACTATCCGCAGTATTACTAAATAGACTAAAACCATATTCAGAATACATGTTAGGTGACTACCAGGCGGGTATTAGACAAAACAGATCAACAATAGATCAGATATTTCTCTTACGACAAATAGCCGAGAAAAATTGGGAATATAAAAGAGATCTCCATAACATTTTTGTGGATTTTAAACAGGCTTATGATAGTGTCCATAGGAATAGTCTATGGAATGCTATGCAGGAATTTGGAATACCAAGGTAGTTAATCAACATGACCAGACTATGCATGGAAGATACTTATAATATATTAACAAATAAAAGTAGGAAATCAGACCCTTTCCAAATAACATCTGGCTTGAAACAGGGTGATGCACTATCGCCGCTACTCTTCAATCTGGCTCTAGAGAAAGTTTTAAGGAGGGTAAAGGAGGAATGTGATATTGGAGGAACATCCAAGCTGCTTGGTTATGTAGATGATATAGATATTATAGGGGGAAATGAACAAAAGACATTGGAAATATTGACTCACTTAAAGGAAAAAGCACAACAGATGGGGCTGGTTATCAACCAAGATAAGACAGAATATATGGTAATTTCAAGAGAAGGAATGGCTAACAACTCTGGCCACATACAAATAGATAATATGACCATTAAAAGAACGGAAACATACAAATACCTGGGTACAATCTTCAACTGCTCCAACATCATAAGGGAAGAAATACAAACTAGAATCAACTCTGGAAATAAGATATACTATGCACTACAACATCTACTAAAATCAAAGGCGCTATCTCGTAACACCAAGATCACAACATACAAAACACTGATCAGACCAGTTGTGCTGTATGGCTCTGAAACCTGGAGTACAACGAAAGGAGACGAAGCCTTGCTACAAACCTTTGAGAACAAAGTTTTAAGACGCATCTTTGGACCCATTAGGGATACACAAAGTGGAGAGTGGAAAAGAAGAAGTAACAAAGACATTTATGATCTGTTTAAGTCCCCGCTAATCACTGGTATCATGAAGGCTAATAGACTACAATGGCTGGGGCATATAGAAAGAATGGAAGATAATAGGGAAACAAAACTCGCTTACACTCAGGAAATAAATGACTGTAGACCCCGAGGTAGACCAAGAAGACGGTGGAGAGATAATATATATACAGACCTACAAGCACTTGGAATCAACGACTGGCAAGAGAAGGTCAACCAGAGAGACGAATGGAGACGGATTGTATCTGCAGCAAAGAACCTCAATGTCTCGGAACGCTGAAGAAGAAGAAGATATTATATGTGATGGAAAGCCAAGTTTTCTCATGATTTCCCAAAGTTTCTGATGTTGTACACATTCAAATGCCTTTGAATATCCTCACAACACAAGAATAGGTTTACATTAAATTCTCTACACTTCTCTATTATTAAACGCATATTGAGTATGTGATCTTGTATTCCTCTTCCTTGTCTAAATCCGGCTTGAACCACGCTAATCTCTTCTTACATTTTCTTACGAAGTCTTCCCATTATGATTTTTCGTAGCATTTTACTTGCATGACTGATCAAGACAACAGAACTATAGTTGGTGCATATTTTCAGGCTGCCCATTTTTAGTACAGGAATGAAAATAGTTCTCTTCCAATAGTTTGGCCATATACCACAATTCTATATCGTTTTACATAATGTGTGATAGATTTGAATACTTTCTTCTCTCCCCACTCCGCATTAATTAGTTCAGCTGGTATCTCATCACATCCTGGTTATTTACAATTCTTCAGGTTATTTATTGTCCATACAATTTCTTGTAATATGGGTTCAGGTTCCCTCTCTGCTGTCATTGGTTCTTGTATCTCATTCATATCATCAATGTCATTCATATCGTACATTCAGCTACATTATTCCTGCCATCGTTCTAGAATCTTTCTAGATTCTTTAAGGTATTTCCCAACTTGTCGCAGATAACATTTAATTGAGGTTGAACGTTTCTTGTCAATAACTTCATTACTTTAAACATTTCGTAATTTCGTCCATTCTTATGATATTGCTCTATTGACATATGTTTTACAAGAAGCAAATATTATCTAAATTTATTTTTAATGTCTATAAAATGATGGTGATTATAATAATAATAAAATTAATAGTAATGACAGGCACCTTGCCGTCTTGATAGAGGATAATTTGTGAAATGGAGTTTTATCTCTCCTTAGCCCAAAGCCTGGACTGAATTGTAAAGACCATGAGCTGCCAGTGCAACGTGATCTCTCTTTCGGCCTGCCTAGGTTGCTCCAGAGGAAAGACAATACATATATGTACATCTGAAATAAGGGAAGCTGCAGAAGCTGCCAGAACAACAAAGCAATGCTTTGACTGTCAGCCTGTCGGAACTCCGATCCTCGACCAGCTGACAACCAAAGCTTAGAGCCTGGTCTGCCCTGCAATGACATATAGTCTATATGTTGCATATCATCGCACTAGGGTAAGGCTTATGTCCTCCCAGTTGCGCTCCTCCTCTGTCACAAAATTCTTGGAAGGGTCGATCAATGAAACACTGTTGCGGCCTTTGTCTACAAGCGCCGGAATTCTTCTTTGATGTGTTGTCGTCGAGAGAAAAAGACTGTTGCGTCAGTTGTTTACGGGCGGCAACCATGCTTGGGAAGTTGGAGACACATTGTCGGGGGGGAGGAGAGGAGGAAAGTCGGCTAGATCTTTGTAGTGGATAAATGAATTTCTCTAGATCACAGGCAGGAGGGACTTTTGATGTACGGGGAAACCAGTCCCGAGAGGGAGACGGGAAGACCACCTGTTGTTGACAGCGAGTGACGTCATCTAGGACAGTATTAAAACTGGCTGGGTAAACCAACGTTTGGGAAGTCGACCAAGTGTTGTGAAAACTTCACTGACGTGTGTGTAATGTTTCTGGCTGGAGTTTAAAGAGAGGCTACCGTGTCTGGTGTTAATTTATATTGGCGGACATTTACCCGTTGTGTGGTTGAGTAGTCTCAATTTAAGGCCAGATTCAATATATGGTTTTTAATTTGAAAAGGG
>JACEFZ010027181.1:0-15000 GCA_014155875.1 Cepaea nemoralis
AAAAAAAAAAACCCGGGGCCCAGGGGCCCGCCGGGCCGAAACGGAAAAAACCCCGACGGGGAAGGGGGGGTAAACTGCAAAGTAAACAAAATTTCGTAACACGGAATCGAACCCACAACCTGTGATTTACTAAAAAAAATTGTCTCGAAGCAGGGCCGTGAATCGGGAAATTTTTGGGACCTTTCCTTTTGTGTAGGCCGTAGTGCACGGGGGGAAAAAGTTGTCAGTTTTCCCTCTTTAGCAAGCGGGGAGCCAATTATCAAACCCTCCCCCCCCCTCTGCCGTGCGTCCACCTTGACGAGGGTAGAGGGGCTTGTGCGTTCAAGCCCCAAAAGAGCTATGCCGACGGTAGCACAGCTACTGGTAGGGTCACCCATGTCGGACAGGTCAAGGAGAGGGACCAGACGAAGTGACAGCACAAACCTGCTGCCTTGTAGGTAGACTGGGGACAGTCAAGGCTAGGGAAAGCATCCCGAAAAAATGCTTGTCGAAATCGGATGTACTGAGCCACAGGCTTGACAAAGAAGTGCAACGTAACTTTATCATTTCATGATGCCACAGATGAAAATTAATCGTTATGGTGCTAATCCCGCTGAAGTCCCATCAGGCGGTGATAGTGCCGGGCCCCCTGCCTCGAGGGGGTCCACCCATGACTACTGGTGGTCACCTCCCCTGTGCTGTGGAGTCAAGGCACAGAGGAGTAGGTTAAGAGCTATTGACCAAATACCCAGGACACTCAACATACTACAGTGGAATGCCGAAGGAGTTTATAACAAGAAAGATCTCCCTAACACAGCGTCTTCATAAAGATAGAATAGATGTGGCATGCATTCAAGAGACACACCTCAACGCCAATCGCAAATTCTCAGTCAGAGGATATCAGGCCACACGTTTCGACCGCGAAGGACACAAAGGAGGAGTTCTAATACTTACACGAAATACAATACCTTGCAGCGAAGTATCTGTGATCTCTGACAACCAAACGGAAATTATAGGTGTTGATATAATGATAAAGGACGTGAAAATAAGAATTTACAATCTGTATAGCCCAGCAGATAAGGACCTTACACTCTCAAACATGAAAATAACTGACACAAACTGCATTATTGTCGGAGTCTTTAATAGCCGTTCAGAAAGATGGGGATACCCAGATACTGACAAAAGAGGAGATGAAGTGGAGGACTGGGAAATAGACTCAAATCTCCATCTACTCAACAAAGCGGATGACACACCGAGCTTCTACTCCAGAAGATGGATTACCACTTCTACTCCAGACTTAGCTTTCTGCACAGGAGACATCCTCCACAAAATCGATCGCCATGTGCTGGACCAATTAGCAGGTAGTGACCACAGACCAATCAAGCTTGAAATGAATATGGAGTATGTTCCACAGGAGCAAAAGCCCTTGCCCCGCTGGAATTACAAACGAGCAGATTGGGACAGATTTGCCATACTAACAGACAAATATTGTGAAAACATAAATACACGATATGGCAACATGAAGCAAATGGTGGAAAGTCTAAACAGAGCGAATAATACAGGCAGCCACTGAGTCTATTCCAAGAGGAGCGAGGAAAAATTACAAACCATACTGGACTGAAGAACTACAAAGTTTGGAGGACAAAGTTGAAGATGCCAGGAAGACAGCAGAGAGAGAACAAACAATTGAAGCGAACATCTCTCTCAAAGCCATCTCAGCAAAATATAAAAGAACAGTAAATCAAACAACAAGAGATTGTTGGAGGGAAAAAACAGAAAACCTGAATTTTGACAGGGATGGAAACAAACTATGGAAACTAGTGAAAGCCATGAACAATGAAGGACCTAGAAACAAACAAATAACAATTAAACAAGGAAATGCCTTGCTTACAGGAAAAAAGGCTGCAAATGCACTAATGGAACTCTATGCCAGTGCAAACCACATTGATATTACAACCGAACAGAAGAAAGCAATCAAAGACAGATACATCATAGTAATACAGAGACAGCAGCAGAATATATGATGGCAAATCTAACAATGGAAGAAATGGAACAGGCAATGAATACCCTAAAAAAGAAGAAATCACCAGGAAAGGATGGAATCACAAATGAAATGCTAATAGGACTAGGCACCAAGGCAAAAAAGAAACTACTAGCAGTCCTAAATTACAGCTGGAAGAGAGGAATAGTCCCACAGGCATGGAAGGAAGCTATACTAATACCAGTCCCAAAGAAAGGAAAAGACCTGGAAGAACCAAATGGCTATCGACCTATCAGTCTACTTAGCTGTGTAGGAAAATTAATGGAACGCATTATCAATGGCAGGCTAACATGGCATCTGGAAGAAAACAAACTCTTAACACCACACCAAGCAGGATTCAGAAAGTACAGATCCACTGAAGATCAAATAACCTATATAGCTCAGGAAATAGAGGATGCCTTCCAAGAGAAAAAGCACACACTAGCGGTCTGGATAGATTTAGAAAAAGCATTTGATAAAGTATGGAAGGAAGGACTGAAAGTAAAACTGCAAAAAATGCATGTTTGTGGGAAAATGTACAAATGGATCAGCCACTACCTTGAGAACAGAACTGCCAGGACAAAAGTACAAGGACAAATTAGCAAAATGATGCTGTTGGAGCAAGGTGTCACCCAAGGAGGAGTTCTTTCACCAACATTATTCCTAGCATATATAAACGACATCACGGAAAATTTTCCAGCCAGAGTACACACTTCCTCCTTTGCAGATGACCTAGCCATATGGACATCTGAAGAATATATTAGTACAGCTAACAGCAGAATACAGCAAGCCTTATTAGCGCTAGAGGACTGGTCAAAATCATGGCTAGTGAAGATAAGTGAGGAGAAAACAACATGCACAGTGTTCTCCCTCTCAAATAAAACTCAGCAACCTAAGCTGGTATTGAATGGAAAAATATTGCGCCATGAAGAAAATCCAAACTATCTAGGAGTCACCTTTGATCAGTCGCCTGACATGGAAGACACAGGTTGAGAAAAATCGAACAAGAGCAAGGCAGAAGAATGGCAATCATGAAAAAGCTTGCTGGTACAACGTGGGGAGCAGATGAGAAAGTTCTCAAGAAGTTATATACTGGACGGGTGAGGCCAGTACTGGAATATGGCATTGCAGCTTGGGCAACAGCAGCTAAGTCAAACTTTAACAAAATAAGTAGAGTCCAAAACCAAGGAATGCGAATCATAACTGGAAGCCTGAAGACAACGCCTATTAATGAACTAGAAAAGATCACTTGTTTACAACCAATGCAGGATAGAAGAGATAGCAGAGCCCAGCAACAAGCAGAAAAATTTAGAAGATTGACAGACCACCCTATGTACAACAGATTTAATGGTTTTGGAAAGGGAAGACATGAAGCGTAGCAACTTTGTAGAAACTGCAAAACGAAGGATTAGGGCAGATCCCTATACTTAACATATCAACAGTCAAGCCCATTACAATGCACACAAGTTCCCAGCTTGGAGACAGCAGCAACTGCCTGAGATGATAGAAAACATTCCTGGTATTGAGAAAAAGAACACTCAGCATGAAACCGAAAGAAGAGAAATAACCCTAAACTACATAAAAGAACATTACCCAAGCAGGCAATTGGACCCATGCATATACAGATGGATCAGCCAAAAATTCAATAGAGAATGGAGGAGGAGGAATTCTCCTAAATTTAAAAAATGGAGTGAAAAAAACACATTCAATGGCAACTGGAAAATTTTCAAGTAACTTCAAAGCGGAGGTAGAGGCTCTGAAAACTGCAGCAGAAATGCTCTTGATGGAGGAAAATAAAGAGAAGCAAATAGCTATCTTCACAGATGCAAAGTCAGCTGTCTCAATACTGAAGAGCAATAACAGCACAGAACTAACTGACCTAAGAGCAGCACTCCATGGTCTAGCCAGAAATCCAAAAAAGTTGTAATACAGTGGATCCCATCACATTGCAGTATACCTGGAAACGAAGAGGCTGACAGACTGGCAAAAGAGGGCGGACGACTACCACAACCTGACATAGACATAACCTATAATGAGGCAAAGAGGTTGATAAAAAGCACCTATAGAACCAAATGGGAATCAGAGCATCCAGGCCATCAGAAGGATGATGCATATTACAAACTCGACCGAAGAGAACAAGTAGCAATCTTCAGACTCCGCACAGGACATAACAGGCTGAAATACCACTTGTTCAATAAACTAAAGATAGGAGATACTGATGAATGTAATTGTAGAACTGGAAAAATGACAGCAAAACATTTGCTGCAGGATTGCCCAACGTATGCAGAACAGAGAAAGATATTTTGGCCCACACCTGCTTCATTTGAGGACAAGCTCTATGGAGATTATCAACAAGCTCAAGTTGACCGCAGCTTACTTTAACTACATACAGGTTGACATTTAAAGGTGCATGAAGACCCAGAGGCATGAATGAATATTGCTTGGATAGCAAATCCATTATGTGGAAAGTTCCAAATCGAAAGCTCGCTGTGTGGGCTTCATAAAAGGTGGAAAAGTGTCCTAGTGGCACGAAATGGAATATGCTTGGATAGCAAATCCATTACGTGGAAAGTCAGAATCAAAAGCTCACTGTGTGGGCTTCATAATAAGGTGGAAAAAGTGTCCTAGTGGCACGAAATGGAATATTGCTCGGATAGCAAATCCATTGCCCGGAAAGTCCGAAGTCGAAAGCTCACTGTGTGGATGTCATCTGCACACTGCATTACTTCTGGTTTCCGGAAGAACAGCCTATGGTGAACGGAAGGCCCAATATACGGAAGTGAGGCTAAGCAGCCATGTGCAGGACGTGACGATTCCTTGGGTGAGCCCAGTACCAGAGCGCTATGTGTATCGGCTCTGCAATTATGGAAGCCTCCTTGGATGGCGGGGAATGCCCATGGTCTGCCCCTGCCTTCCCTTGAGGGCTGACCAGGATGTCTTTGGCTGTTCTATATGGGCCAGCTAGGAATGGGAGATAACACCACACCAGTGAGTAGTCAAACGTCCTCAGAAACCCCCGGGAAGGTTAACCCGGTCAACAAATGCCCGCAGAAGCGGATGTGTCGGCCTAACGGCGCAAGAACGCAGCTCTGCTGTAAACAGTCACAACGCAATCACATCCAAAAAAAAAACTCCGGTTGAACGAAGAAGTAGAAGAAGAAGAACCCTCCTCCGATCTCGCTCGTGCCATTGACAGTGCAACTTGCTAACCGTTAAACCAACGCGCCTACATCTACCGGAGTGAGGATAATATAGAGACTGTATTCTAAACTCTGTGCCCAAGTGTTATCTCAGACAGACAGACAGACAGACAGACAAACAGACAGACAGACAGACAGACAGACAGATAGATAGATAGATAGATAGATAGATAGATAGATAGATAGATAGATAGATAGCTAGCTAGCTAGCTAGCTAGCTAGATAGATAGATAGATAGATAGATAGATAGATAGATAGATAGATAGATAGATAGATAGATGGATAGATAGATAGATAGATAAACTCTATAACAACGTGTCAAGTGCCACAGGAGCAATAACATATCCCTGAACAAAGCATCATTTATCAATTTCCAGTGAACCCACCACGGCAGTAATGAACTCGTCTGGGCAAGACCGTAGGTAAATGTCCACGATTGAAGCGATAATTGACAGCGTTGTAAAGCCTTTACTGGACACACGAGTTTCCAATTGTCATCTCCGTCGGAATGGTCAAGGTCCTGAACTTTCCCTTGTCCAGACTTCACATGTTCCCAGTTGAAAATTGCCAGCCAAGCTTTTTATTGGCCTTCAATTGAATAGCATTCCTGGCCTTCCCATTGTAACTCGAGAGCGTGTATCAGTTTGGCTTTTATGAATCTGTGAACAGGCAAAGAAGTCAATGAAGAGTGTTTTACAAAATAATTTGAGTGTGACATCAATGGCTATATATATAGGTAAACTAAATTGGACGAACCCTGAAATACGTATATAAATGATATAAATGCCAGTAATCAACACATGCTACTTTGGAGATTAAATACAGATTCGTTAGTCCGTCCGATCTTTGAAAAAAAAAACAAAAAACAAACAAACTTTCCATTGTGATGGTCATGGTAATTTTCCCATTATCTCTCGCCCATTCAACTTCAGAAGAGAAGTTATAATTAGGGCCCAACCCAACCTCATCACGTGGCCGAATCTACCAAGTTTCAGAAATTAATTTGAAAGGGATTGTTGTCCACAGAAAGTAATGGCCGCTAATATACTTTCCATCCCGCTCAATATGTGTAAATACCATTGTTCCCTTTTGGCAGTTTAAATCGATGATGTCACTCATCATCATTATGTGTCCTGCCATCTGGCGTCGGCGTTCATGTCTCTCCGTAGATCTCGGTCCTTGAGATATTTCATTATGTTTTCTTTACGCAAATTACAAAGACAAAAATCTGTCATCGTCTGCCTATAGTTATAGTACCTGCTGTGTAGAACGGAAGGGAAGAGGGAGGGTGGGGGAGTATCTTGAGCCTGATGAATTAAGGCCGCCTGGCTAGTGCAGTGTAATTTTTCTTTTTACCCATGACAGAAAAATACCAAATAAAAAAAAAAACAATCCACACCGTACCGAAGATTCGAACCCTGCCTCCCTCAACCACTCGGCCAGCCTTCCCTCGTTTATGTTTAATAATTCGTTAGTTTTCAATATACCTCTACAATCGTTATTTACGTTTCCACATTTGGGCTCGTTATAAATACTTCGGCGAAGGGAAGTCCTGACCAGCAGATCAATTAGTCGCCGCTCAAGGTAAACATAAATTTCATGTTCTTCGCGGGACGTTACGATCAACCCTAGGCTGATATGCTAGACAATTTTACGTTCAGTAGTTTGCCATTGCTTTCTGGACGGGAAATCAAAGCTGAAGTGCAATTGACCAGGTTTGAAAATGATGAAGTCGGTCTACAACAGTGGTTCTCAACCTTTTTTGGCCCGTGCCCCCCTTCACAATATTTTCAGAACGTCATTCACCCCCCCCCCTTTTTTTCGTATTTCCTACCTAAAAATTCCCCCCTCCCGCCCCTGCACAGTATACGTAATAATGCAAGCATATACTAAAACAAGTCTAGACGTCCACATAAAACGTGATTTGTGGGTCTGCTTACTTCATAAAATGAAGTTTAGAAGGGTGAGACGTACAGAACCGTAAAGTATGAAGGGAAAAACAAGATCAAGTAATCGGTTCTTGTATTAACGCGATCTTGAAATAATCTTCAATTCCCCCCCCCCCCCCCCCCCCCCTGGAAACCCCAAAATTCCACCCTGAGGGGGGGGGGGGAAATTCCACACCGGTTGAGAATCATTGGTCTACAAAATATGTATGATATGTGTGGTTATGGGAGCCGCTGTAGCTTTGTAATTAGACGCTTGCCCGCAGTCCCGGTGGTCAAGAGTTCGAATCCTCATGTTTTAATCGTTATGGTGCTAATCCCGTGAAGTCCCATCAGGCGGTGATAGTGCCGGGCCCCCTGCCTCGAGGGGGTCCACCCATGACTACTGGTGGTCACCTTCCCCTGTGCTGTGGAGTCAAGGCACAGAGGAGTAAGTTAAGAGCTATTGACCAAACACCCCGGACACTCAACATACTACAATGGAATGCAGAAGGAGTTTATAACAAGAAAGCCTCCCTAACACAGCGTCTTCATAAAGATAGAATAGATGTGGCATGCATTCAAGAGACACACCTCAACGCCAATCGCACATTTTCAGTTCAGGGATATCAGGCCACACGTTTCGACCGCGAAGGACACAAAGGAGGAGTTCTAATACTTACACGAAATACAATACCTTGCAGCGAAGTATCTGTGATCTCTGACAACCAAACGGAAATTATAGGTGTTGATATAATGATAAAGGACGTGAAAATAAGAATTTACAATCTGTATAGCCCGGCAGATAAGGATCTTACACTCTCAAACATGGAAATAACTGACACAAATTGCATTGTTGTCGGAGACTTTAATAGCCGTTCAGAAAGATGGGGATACCCAGATACTGACAAAAGAGGAGATGAAGTGGAGGACTGGGAAATAGACTCAAATCTCCATCTACTCAACAAAGCGGATGACACACCGAGCTTCTACTCCAGAAGATGGCTTACCACTTCTACTCCAGACTTAGCTTTCTGTACAGGAGACATCCTCCACAAAATCGATCGCCATGTGCTTGACCAATTAGCAGGTAGTGACCACAGACCAATCAAGCTTGTAATAAATATGGAGTATGTTCCACAGGAGCAAAAGCCTTTGCCCCGTTGGAATTACAAACGAGCAGATTGGGACAGATTTGCCATACTAACAGACAAATATTGTGAAAACATAAATACACGATATGGCAACATGAAGCAAATGGTGGAAAGTCTAAACAGAGCAATAATACAGGCGGCCACTGAGTCTATTCCAAGAGGAGCGAGGAAAAATTACAAACCATACTGGACTGAAGAACTACAAATTTTGGAGGACAAAGTTGAAGATGCTAGGAAGACCGCAGAGAGAGAACAAACAACTGAAGCGAACATCTCTCTCAAAGCCATCTCAGCAAAATATAAAAGAACAGTAAATCAAACAACAAGAGATTGTTGGAGGAAAAAAAACAGAAGACCTGAATTTTGACAGGGATGGAAACAAACTATGGAAACTAGTGAAAGCCATGAACAATGAAGGACCTATAAACAAACAAATAACAATTAAACAAGGAAATGCCTTGCTTACAGGAAAAAAGGCTGCAAATGCACTAATGGAACACTATGCCAGTGCAAACCACATTGATATTACAGCCGAACAGAAGAAAGCAATCAAAGATAAACAGATACATCATAGATATACAGAGACAGCAGCAGAATATATGATGGCAAATCTAACAATGGAAGAAATGGAACAGGCAATGAATACCCTAAAAAAGAAGACATCACCAGGAAAGGATGGAATCACAAATGAAATGCTAATAGGACTAGGCACTAAGGCAAAAAAGAAACTACTAGCAGTCCTAAATTACAGCTGGAAGAGGGGAATAGTCCCACAGGCATGGAAGGAAGCTATACTAATACCAGTCCCAAAGAAAGGAAAAGACCTGGAAGAACCAAATGGCTATCGACCTATCAGTCTTCTTAGCTGTGTAGGAAAATTAATGGAACGCATTATCAATGGCAGGCTAACATGGCATCTGGAAGAAAACCAACTCTTAACACCTCACCAAGCAGGATTCAGAAAGTACAGATCCACTGAAGATCAAATAACCTATATAGCTCAGGAAATAGAGGATGCCTTCCAAGAGAAAAAGTACACACTAGCGGTCTGGATAGATTTAGAAAAAGCATTTGATAAAGTATGGAAGGAAGGACTGAAAGTAAAACTGCAAAAAATGCATGTTTGTGGGAAAATGTACAAATGGATCAGCCACTACCTTGAGAACAGAACTGCCAGGACAAAAGTACAAGGACAAACCAGCAAAATGATGCTATTGGAGCAAGGTGTCCCCCAAGGAGGAGTTCTTTCACCAACATTATTCCTAGCATATATAAATGACATCACGGAAAATTTTCCAGCCAGAGTACACACATCATCCTTTGCAGATGACCTAGCCATATGGACATCTGAAGAATATATTAGTACAGCTAACAGCAGAATACAGCAAGCCCTATTAGGGCTAGAGGACTGGTCAAAATCATGGCTAGTGAAGATAAGTGAGGAGAAAACAACATGCACAGTGTTCTCCCTCTCAACTAAAACTCAGCAACCTAAGCTGGTATTGAATGGAAAAATATTGCGCCATGAAGAAAATCCAAACTATCTAGGAGTCACCTTTGATCGTCGCCTGACATGGAAGACACAGGTTGAGAAAAATCGAACAAGAGCAAGGCAGAGAATGGCAATCATGAAAAAGCTTGCTGGTACAACGTGGGGAGCAGATGAGAAAGTTCTCAAGAAGTTATATACTGGACGGGTGAGGCCAGTACTGGAATATGGCATTGCATCTTGGGCAACAGCAGCTAAGTCAAACTTTAACAAAGTAAGTAGAGTCCAAAACCAAGGAATGCGAATCATAACTGGAAGCCTGAAGACAACGCCTATTAATGAATTAGAAAAGATCACTTGTTTACAACCAATGCAGGATAGAAGAGATAGCAGAGCCCAGCAACAAGCTGAAAAATTTAGAAGATTGACAGACCACCCTATGTATAAAAGGTTTAGTGGTTTTGGAAAGGGAAGACTGAAGCGTAGCAACTTTGTAGAAACTGCAAAACGAAAGATTAGGGCAGATCCCATACTTAACATATCAACAGTCAAACCCATTTACAATGCAGCTTGGAGACAGCAGCAACTGCCTGAGATGATAGAAAACATTCCTGGTATTGAGAAAAAGAACACTCAGCATGAAACCGAAAGAAGAGAAATAACCCTAAACTACATAAAAGAACATTACCCAAGCAGCAATTGGACCCATGCATATACAGATGGATCAGCCAAAAATTCATAGAGAATGGAGGAGGAGGAATTCTCCTAAATTTAAAAAATGGAGTGAAAAAAAACACATTCAGTGGCAACTGGAAAGTTCTCAAGTAACTTCAAAGCGGAGGTAGAGGTTCTGAAAACTGCAGCAGAAATGCTCTTGATGGAGGAAAATAAAGAGACGCAAATAGCTATCTTCACAGATGCAAAGTCAGCTGTCTCAATACTGAAGAGCAAAAACAGCACAGAACTAGCTGACCTAAGAGCAGCACTCCATGGTCTATGCCAGAAATCCAAAAAAGTTATAATACAGTGGATCCCATCACATTGCAGTATACCTGGAAATGAAGAGGCTGACAGACTGGCAAAAGAGGGCGGACGACTACCACAGCCTGACATAGACATAACCTATAATGAGGCAAAGAGGTTGATAAAAAGCACTTATAGAACCAAATGGGAATCAGAGCATCCAGGCCACCAGAAGGATGATGCATATTACAAACTCGACCGAAGAGAACAAGTAGCAATCTTCAGACTCCGCACAGGACATAACAGGCTGAAATACCACTTGTTCAACAAACTAAAGATAGGAGATACAGATGAATGTAATTGTGGAACTGGTAAAATGACATCTAAACATTTGCTGCAAGAGTGCCCAATATATGCAGAACAGAGAAAGATATTTTGGCCCACACTTGCTTCATTCGAGGACAAGCTCTATGGAGATATCAACAAGCTCAAGTCGACTGCAGCTTACTTTAACTGTATTCAGGTTGACATTTAAATGTACATTAAGAAGTATTTAGACTGCCACATTTCATACCACAGGCATGTCGGTTACACAAGCCTCCCAGAGGCATGAAATGGAATATTGCTTGGATAGCAAATCCATTACGTGGAAAGTCCGAATCGAAAGCTCACTGTGTGGGCTTCATAAAAGGTGGAAAAAGTGTCCTAGAGGCACAAAATGGAATATTGCTTGGATAGCAAATCCATTACGTGGAAAGTCCGAATCGAAAGCTCACTGCGTGGATGTCATCTGCAAACAGCATTCTTCTGGCTTCTGGAAGAACAGCCTATGGTGAACGGAAGGCCCAATATACGGAAGTGAGGCTAAGCAGCCATGTGCAGGACGTGACGATTCCTTGGGTGAGCCCAGTACCAGAGCGCTGTGTGTTGGCTCTGCAATTATGGAAACCTCCTTGGATGGCGGGGAATGCCCATGGTCTGCCCCTGCCTTCCCTTGAGGGCCGACCAGGATGCCTTTGGCTGTTCTATATGGGCCAGCTGGGATGGGAGATAACACCGCAACAGTGAGAGTCTAACGTCCTAAGAAACCCCCCGGGAAGGTTAACCCGGTCAACAAATGCCCGCAGAAGCCGGATGTGTCGGCCTAACGGCGCAAGAACGCAGCTCTGCTGTAAACAGGCACAACGCAATCACGTCCGAAAAAAAAACTCCGGATGAACGAAGAAGAAGAAGAAGAATCCTCATGTTGAGTGATTAAAAAAAAATGAACTGTTAATGGCATAAGTAGAAAGTTCTTCCTTTGGAACACACGGAGCAGAAGGAATAGGGGGAGCTTTTGAATACACGGCGAAGGGAATTAGTGTCATACATATGGGAAGGACATTGAGGGATCAGCAGGAAACGGCAAAGACTATAGGAGCCTGGTGTGAGCTGGTTGGGGGAACTATACTCCCTTGGGACTTGAAAGGAATAAGGATGGGGAGAGAAGGAGGAGATAAAGACGAAGGAGGAGGAGGAGAAGAAGAAGAAGAAGAAGAAGAAGAAGAAGAAGAAGAAGAAGAAGAAGAAGAAGAAGAAGAAGAAGAAGAAGAAGAAGAAGAAGAAGAAAAGGATGAGGAAGAGCAGGAGCAGAAGGAGGAGGAGGGGGAGGAGGAGGAGGAGGAGGAGGAGGAGGAAGAAGAGAAATGCTAATGTTCTTTCAAGCACACATTGTCTGACAAAACATTCATCCCCTCGTATCAGCCATTATCAGCAGTACACTGTGGGAATACTTTCCGCTTGACATTATTATCGATTATTCTTGGCATACAGACACTTTAACATAACAGATCACCTTCCGGAAATTATGTACTATAAACACCATTTAGAGTTATTCCCCTCTATACCGCCATCTTGCAGACACTATAATGATTTTGCTTGCCAAACGTGGCCAGATTTCTCAAATTACATGCCCAAAACGCAGGGCATTCTTGTTGTTTTTCGGTTACTTACAGTCTGTTCTCGGTTACGAAGGTCAAACGCACACATTAAATCCCTGACTCATCAGAGAGTCAGGGAAATAATATGCGTGGAAGCCCGTCCGGGGATTAGGGAAGGGGGTGGGGGAGGGGAAACAATGAGTCAGAACATATACATCGTATCGACTTTTCACTTGGGTTTTACTTTTCACGGAAAGATGGCTTTCCAAATGATACTGTAAAACCCTGGAGACATTCTTGAACTCCTTCAGTCTGAGAAGATTTGGATACATATATCGAAAAGGGCCAATACACAATAAAAACAAAGGCAAGAGAGTATTTCTGTCAAAGACGCAACATATAATGTGTGGCATTTTGAAATATCTGGCCAGATTTCTCTAGTACGTTATGACCAAATGTGAACAGTATCTTAACACACAATGTGTTTCTGCTTCTTTCGTTTGCCTGAAATTGATTGTCTGTATCTGCAATTTTGTCTCTTATATAAACTTCAGTCTGTGATAGTTTACTCATTGTTTCATATAGTATTTATTTCACTGTTTGTTTAGGCCAGACAGTTTGTCTAGACATGTTTTATTCGGGGCAGTCTCGGAGGATACAGGCTGCGGTCTGCGGCGCCAGTCCACATGTAACACCATGTTTAGATCTTCCTCACCTTCATTTCTCTACCGAAAGAAGTGCACCACAGCTCAAAGTTCAGGGTGTCCGACTTCAGCATGCATTTTCCTAAGGCTTAATTCTTGTAGTCTGTTTCGTTCAAAGTAACGGGCGCTGTCTTCCCGTTAGAAATAGTTATAAGGAGTACATATTAGAGCAGTGGTTCTCAACCTTTTTAGGCCCATGCACCCCTTCACCATATGTTTAGAATATCATCCCCTCGCCCCTGCCCTTTCGTATTTCCTCCCTATACACCCCTTCCCCCGCCCCTCCACAGTATACGTAAAAATGGAAGCTAAATTTAATAACACATACTAGAACAAGTCTAGACGTCTACATAAAACGTGATTTGCAGGCCTACTTACGTTATAGAACGAATTTCAAAAGGGCGGAAATACATAATCGTAAAGAATGGAGGGATAAACAATATCAAGTAATCGGTTCTCGTTTTAACGCGATTTGGAAATAGTCTTAATTCCACCCCACCCCCCGAAACCCTAAAATTCCCCCCTGGTAAAGGGGGGGGGGGGGGGAATTACCCACCGGTTGCGAACCACTGTTCTAGAATGTTTCATCAAAGGTAACGGGTGTTGTCTTCCCTTTAGAAATAGTGACAAGAAGTACATATTTTTTTTTTGTTGCATATCCTTTACAGGACATTGCTGTCAACACCAGCATCTTTCAGCTGTATGTTGATTTCTTGGCAAGATTACGCTCAGTAGTTTGCCATTGCTTTCTGAGCGGCCAGCTCACATATCCCGTAAGTTAGTAAGTTACCGATGCGATTCGAACCACTGCTGATTCTCACCGTCATCACGTTGCCCACGAGAGTATACGAGATTACTGAGAAAAGTCATAACCTCTAAGCCACGAAGCCGGCAAGTACGTATTAGTGAATACAAAACAACATACAAATGGAAAGCTATAATGGCTACACCGGGGTTCAAACCTGCCGCCTCGAAGTGACAACAGAACCTTAATGAAGAAGGAGGTCTACTTCGACACGTACTCACACGTACACACGAAAGCACATGTAGCGTTTTAACAGTTAGCGCTTAGTTAACGAACACATTCGCACAATTCACGCTCTTTGGGCATGTCATGAAAAGGGTAATGTCGGATTTTGTCTTCATAGCGGGAAAGTTGAAAAGGTGGGGGGGGGGGGGGGGGGGGGGAGACCAAGAGAAAAGATGTTAGACAGTTTGATTCGTCTTTGGGTTATCCATGGCGACAGAGAGGGGTAGAGCTAAGCAGGCACTGAAAGAGGGAGAGAGAGATAGATAGATAGAGAGAGAGAGAGAGAGAGAGAGAAAGAAAGAAAGAGCGAGAGAGTAGAGATAGGGGAGTGAGAGGGAGACAGACAGAGACAGGCATAGATATGCAAGCATTGAGAGAGAGAGAGAGAGAGAGAGAGAGAGAGAGAGAGAGGGCAGAGATACGCCGGCACTCAGAGAGAGAGAGAGAGAGAGAGAGAGAGAGAAAGAGAGAGAGAGAGATAAAGAGAAACATACATAGAGGAGCAGAGATAATCAGGCACTGAGAGAGAGAGAGAGAGACAGAGAGAGAGAGAGAGAGAGAGACAGCGAGAGGCAGAGATAAGCAGCACTAAGAGACATAGAGAGAGAGAGAGAGAC
>JACEFZ010027181.1:17500-25000 GCA_014155875.1 Cepaea nemoralis
TCTCTCTCAACTTGAAAGTTTCCTCCATCGCAGAAGAAGTCACTGCTAATGGACATTCCCTCGACCTGTGATTGAACCCGACACAACAGGTACAAAAGGCGAACGCCTGGGCAAATAATTGGACTCTGACACAGAAGAATTGAGGATGGGACATGTGACAGTTTCCTCTGACGTTCTGGCATGTAGGACAGCGAGAGTGTGTATGTGAGAGAGTTAAAGAGAGATAGGAAGGAGAGACGTGATACAGGGATAAGGGGAAAGGGAAGGATAGAGAGAAAGGGACAGACAGAGAGAGGGGAAAGGGAAAGAGACAGAGAAGAGGAAAGGAAGAAGAGAGAGAGGTTGGGAGAGACAGAAAGAAGGACAGGGGAGAAGAGTGAGGGGGATGAAGACAGAATGAAACGTAAAGAAATGCGAACATCAATTAGTAAAGAAACTTCTATATAATTATAATGCATATAATTACACTTTAACAAAGAGTAATTCAAACAAAACAATAATGAACACATTGTCAACACGATAATAATTACAACTAAAGAAACGGGTCCTATCACATGCATAATACCTTCAGGGGCATATGGTGATTGTCACACATACTTCAGACACCAGTCGCCACACCACGGGTGATGTGTCAGTATGACGCCGACTGATTTTGCTTGGTTGATTGCTTGACTGATTGCTTGATTGATTGCTTGGCTGGTAATAAAGGAGGAATCACGACAGACGTTAACTCAAAAGAACTCGTAACTTGTTTAAGTAGATGAATAACGAGAATAGAAGGCGCCTGGACATACACGGTGAAGAGAGAACCATTCACTCATCATTCAGTAGCGTGGCCATTGCAGAACCTCGCTCCTATAGCAACCTTCCGGAAAACTTCTCGGTTATAAGCAAGTTGTCTCGAGTGGCATACACCCACCTCGAGATCATCAGCCACACCCTGCACCCATCTTCTCTTTGGCCTTCCTCTCCCTCTCTTCCCGGGCGAATATCCCTCCATTAAATTTTTTTCTCCAAATTTTCATGACGTTTCAAGTGACCAACATATTTCAACTTTCTTTGTTTTATCGTCTTTATTAGCCAACTTTCTTCAATATTTAGATATTGTCTTATGGATGCATTTGTTCATTTCTGTATCCAAGACATTCTTAACACCCGTCTATAACATTTATTTTCAAAGGCATTTATGAGTTTTATTATATTATGAGTCAGAGATGAATAACGTGGGAAGGACAAGAAAGGATCTGTTGAGGATATAGGAGCCTGTTGTGAGCTGGTTGAGGCCCTATACTCCAATGGGAGATGGAAGAAACACATTTGTTGGGCAGGTCATAAGAAGAGGAAATCTGGAGTATGTGACCACTACGGGCAAGTTGGAGGGTAGAAGAGGCAGGGGAAGACCAAGAGAGAAAAAGAGGATAGACTGATTTTACGGGTTAGAGGAACGCCAAAATTAGAAATGATTAGCAGTAGACAAGACTGAAGGTTGTGGACAGACATGATCACCAATGCCACATGGTATGGACTATACTAAGACTCACAGTACACAAGGCAGAAAGTTGTGGGCAAACATGATCTCCAATGCCACACAACATTGACTATACGAAGACTGTCTTGATACAAGGCATACGGTTGTGGACAGACATGATCATCAACGCTAAATGGCATGGACAATACGAAGTTTGCTAGTACACAAGACAGAAAGCTGTGGATAGACATGACGGCATGGGCAATACGAAGTTTGCTAGTACCCAAGACACAAAGCTGTGGATAGAAATGACGGCATGGGCTTTACGAAGACTGACAGAACATAAGGCAGTAAATCAAGATTAGTATTTCTCTGTATGACTCTCTCTCTCTCTCTCTCTCTCTCTCTCTCTCTCTCTCTCTCTCTCTCTCTCTCTCTCTCTCTTTTTTTTTTTTCTCTCTCTCTCTCCCTCTCTCTCCCTCTCTGGCTTTGTGTCTGCTGGTTGGCTGTCCATGTATTGGAAGGGTGGTCTAAATGTTTGTCTATCTGTCTGTCTGTCTGCCACCTAGTTGCCCCTGCCAGTCTCTACGACAACCCATCCTTCCACCACATGTTCACCCGACAGAGATGTGTACAACTGGTCTAAACACCGCCTAACTATAGACTGGACAACCCAACAGACAACATTGTAATGACACCAACATTACAACATTCCAGTCACACGTCCGTCCCTGAAATGTCACAACTATGTATGTCACATCTGGCACGAACCACTGCCAGCATGCGGTCTGACCCATATAACCGCAGCCATTCTTCTCATTTCATGTCCCATCAGCAGGAACAGTACAACTTGATTCAGCTGCATCCTCCACTTTGTGCTCCCGTGAATGGGTGCAAAATTATCGCTATTAGCAACATGTCTCAGAACCAATCTTCCTTTGAAACATTAAGATTTAATATACTTTAAACGCTGTGTTCAATGCAAGAAGCTAAATGGTACGAGGTGCGCCAGAACTAGAGGCAATAGTTTCATGTGCTAAAGATGGGAGTCATAAATAGCCTGTGACAATAATGAGGTCACAGTGGTTGGATTCGGGGTAGGAAGACAGTTAGGCGCCGCTCCGATCCACTAATGGGTTATGGGTTGGTCCCATTGTTAATTTATCTAGGTATGGAGAGGCGGGGTGATAGTGCTGTTGATAGTGAAATGCACTGGTAATGCTATAAGCACGTTCGTAAACAGGTTCGACGAATTGACTCTTCGCTTGCTAAAGGAAGGAAAAATTGATCACCCATTCCCTCTTGCATCAGGCTACAAAATGACATCACAGAACTATAGCAAGAAACTGCTTCAGGAGAATTAATTAATTCACGTGGCAATGGACATTGACTACCAACGACGACTTTCTGGAAGATGTTAATGAAACTAGAACATCATATTCAACAATAAGAAAGAGATAAAAGGTTTTCTTTGGTCATGTGATGAGAAGAGAGGCAACGGAGAACATCGTAACGACTAGAAAGATCGAGGGGAAGAGAAGCAAGTACCGACTAAGAGAAATGATGTTGGATGGATTGAGACGGTGGCATCGAGGAATATCATCAAAGACCAAGATCAGGGCACTTGATGATGAATGGGCAGAAGTCAGCATGGCGACACATTTAATATGCTCACGCTTAAACTTCCGGTGCGCTGACGGTAGGGTAATGGGTCATTCCTCACTCCGGTCAGCTGGACTTAAATGTTGAGTTCTCGTTCAGAAAGCATTGACAAACTACTGACCATAAAGTTGCCTAGACAATTCAAGTTTGGGTTGACCGCAACGTCCTGCAAGGGCGTGCAACATTTGTTTATGAGGCAATGAAACACCAGGCATCGTCTGTGACTCAGCCTTAGTCAAACAATTTTATAATCCCGATATTCCGAGTAGTACATCAAATATGGGAGTGCTGAGAACAGATCCCTTTGCACCAATTCTCCCATTGGGATGAAAGCCGGCCGTTCAGCAAGCAATGGCAAACTTATCATCATTATATGCCTCGCCGATAAACGTGGGTAGTCATGTTTCGCCATCTCATTCGATCACTCTCATCTCATCATGTTCCTCTTGTACCTTGCGGTGTCGAGGTGAAGTATAAACTTCGTGAGAGTGCCCGGTTATGGGCTTCGTATATCGACATTCCCATGGATTCTGTTATTCCCTCCGTCCAACGTTTACGTGGTCGGCCTCTTCCTCTGTTTCCATCTGGTCTGTACATCATTGCTTGTTGTGGCTTGCTGTTGACTGGTAGCCTACATGCATGGCCAAACCATTTGACTTGCTGCTTTCTAATAAAATCTAGAGCAGCTTTAACCCCCACTTTAGTCCTGATTTCTTCATTTCTGATCTTATCTCTTCTTGATACGTTGAGTATTCTTCTCAGGAACCTCATTTCTGTTGTTGTGATTTTTCTTTTCTCTTTTTCTGTCATTGTCCAGGTTTGGCATTGGTAGCACAGAGTTGGTAGGAAGATTGTGTTGTAAAGTGCTTTCTTAGTAGTTATTGATACATGTTTGTTCTTTAGTATTGGTGCCATTTGTCCAATGAGTTGATTTGCCTTATTGCACCTATTTTCGATCTCGTCTTCTGATCTGCCATTTGATGATATTATACTTCCTAGGTACTTGAAGCTCTTTACTTGTTTCAAGGGATGTTCGTTTAGGTGAATTGTTGCTGTTTGTTCTTCTTTAGTTATAGTCATTACCTCTGTTTTGCTTGTGCTAATTTTCATGTTATGTTCCCTACACATTTCGTTTAGACTATTCATGTGGTCTTGTAATTCAGCTTCTGATTTTGCTATTAGTGCTTGGTCGTCCGCAAACAGGAGTTCTCTAATGGTTAGATTTGCAGATGGTTCTTCTTCTGTGTTCTCGTCATGCGGTATTCTTGCTGTCTCTGCTTGGCTGGTTTCTTTACATATGTTGTCTATATATGTTATGAACAAGAGAGGGGACAGGACACAACCTTGTCGTACTCCAGATCTTATGGTGAAGGGTTCTGAGTGTCCTCCAGTTGCTCTCACTATGCATTCACTGTTGTTGTATAAACTTCTACATAGGTTTGTTAGATGTGTACTCACTCCATATTGTTTAAGGATTTCCCACAGCTTGTTTCTATCTACCCTATCGAATGCCTTTTCTTGGTCAACAAAGGCTAAGTAGAGTGTTTCATTGAATTCAATTGATTTTTCTATAAGTTGTCTAAGAGCAAAAATGGCGTCTGTGCATCCTTTGTTTTTCCTAAATCCAAGCTGCGTTTCGCTTAGCTGGGGTTCTAAAGTAGTTCGTAATCTTTTTTCAAGAATTTTGCAAAATATTTTCCCAGTATGACTCAACAGTGAAATGCCTCTGTATTGTGTGCAATCTCTTTTGCTGCCTTTGTTTTTCCAAATTGGGATTATTATGGCGTTTCCCCAGTCTCGTGGTGTCTGTTGTTCTACCCAAACATGGTTGAATAGTCTATGTAGCCAAGCTGTTCCTACTTCCCTTGCTGCTTTAATTAGTTCATTTGGTATTTCATCCTGTCCTGGTGATTTGTTCAATGGGGCTAATCTGATGGCTTCTATAATTTCTTCTTTTAGTATGTCTGGTTCTAGTTCCTCGGTGACATCTGTGTAGGTCTCTTGAATTCCTGTGACATCTGATGGGATGTTGAGAAGTTGTTCAAAATACTGCTTCCATCTTATTAGGATCTGTTTTTGTTCACTTATTGGTTCTCCATTTTCGCTGTTAATTATTTCAGTTGGGTCAAAGGGTTCTCCTCTGGTTCGCATTGCACTTATCTTTTTGTAGAAGTTTCTGGTTGCCTCCTTGTAGTTTTTATTTAGGGTTTCTCCATACTCTTCATAGTCTTTCTGTTTTTCCCTCTTTACTATTCTACTCACATGTCTTCTCGCTATTCTGTATTCTCTGTAATCACATTCCTGTTTGCTCTTCAACAGGAAGATCATTCGATCACTAGAGTTGTAGATAAGCTTTGTGTTTTTGTCTCGACCATACCACATGGCCAAGCCATCCAGGTATTTACTTATCTGCCTTCGCCTTGTTCTATTCCCCTCAGTTGTTGTCACCATGTCTGTATAGTCTAATTTCTCTAATCAGTTTACGGTTTTCATTTGTTTCTTGTAGGACTTGCTCATTGGTTGTTCTGTCTGTCCCTGGTATTCTTAGTATTATCCTCAGAAACCACATCGCCACGGTTATTATATGTTTTCTTGTCAGATTATCTGATCATTGTCCACCTATCACATCCATACAAAAGAGTAGGTTCTATGTAGCACTTCAACACCCTTTTCCTCGTTCTTGGCTCGAAAAACCAGAAGCAGTCAATGCATGCTGGGGTTGTTTGTGACATCATGGAATTGATAACTGCAGTTTGATTTGGTGAACGGAGACAATGATTCTCTTACAGATGGAGTAATTTTCAGGGTTGCTTTCCAGTATAAGCGCTGGGCAAGTTACATAGGTAGCACAGAAAGATAATTAGCAAATCAAGCAGCCGCACTTATAGCAGTGTGGGTAGGGAAGAGAGTTACCCAGTTTTCTGGCATTCTTTGGGGTCGAAAGGCTATAAAACGCCGTCCTCGTCGATTTCTCAACATCTCGTAAAATATGGTCGTAGCGTGAACAAAGAAAACGCGTTTCGTATACTGTGCTGTAATCGACGAACAATAAACGATTACTCAAATATAGTTACGCGTTAGCAATTAGGTGGTTCCAGCTGGTTTTGTGCAGACAGAAAGAGTTCATGCTAAATTTGAAATTACCGTGGGGATAACAGATGTTCCACATTCGAATAATACCTGTAACTATGTGTTTTAATTGTTTCAATTTAAGTATTATTCGTTTATCCACTTCATGTGATATATAACTCCGCAGTGTGCACCTGACGAGATGCTGCAAAATATGCCAGGCAATAAATCGTGCAACATATTGTTTGTGTCTTCTGTCTTTAAATTCACTAAGGGATTCATTGTTGTGAGATTTTATAAATCACACTGTTGATATGTGTTAGATAAACATACGTAAAACAGACGTAATGACAATAACAAAAGAAGACAAAACAAAGATTCATCTTCAAGAACACCCCAGAAAGTACTTAGGAAGTATAGTAACATCAAATGGCAAATCAGAAGACGTGATCGAAAATAGGTGCAATAAGGCAAACCACCTCATTAGACAAATGGCACCAACACTAAAGCACAAACACGTATCAATAGTTACGAAGAAAGCACTCTACAACACAACACGATCTTTATACCAACTCTACGCTACCAATGCCAAACCTGGATGATGACAGAAACAGAGAAAAGAAAATCACAACCACAGAAATGAGATTCCTGAGAAGAATACTCAATGTATCAAGAAGAGATAAGATCAGAAATGAAGATATCAGGACAAAAGTGGGGGTTATAGCAGAGCTAGAATTTATTAGAAGGCAACAAGTCAAATGGTTTGGCCTTGTAACTAGGCTAACAACTTACAGTATACCACAACAAACAACGATGTACAGACCACATGGAAGCAGAAGAAGAGGCTGGCCACGTAAACGATGGACAGAGGGAATAACAGAGACCATGGGAATATCGATACATGAAGCCTATAAACGGGCATCCTCCTGCTGTTTATACTTCATTTCGACACCGCAAGGTAAAAGACGAGCGAGATGAGATGATGATGAGATTCGAGTAAGCAGACTTGTCACTCACTAAGTCATTTACTTAGCCAGACCTCTCACGCATTACGTCATTTACTAAGCTAGGCTTCTCACTCACTAAGTCATTTACTAAGCCAGACTTCTCATTCACTAAGTCATTTACTAAGCCAGACTTCTCATTCACTAAGTCATTTACTAAGCCGGACTTCTTACTCGTTAAGTCTTTTACTAAGCCAGACTTCTCACTCATTAAGTCATTTACTAAGCCAGACTTCTCACTCACTAAGTCATTTACTAAGCCAGACGTTTCACTCATTAAGTCATTTACTACGCCAG
>JACEFZ010027181.1:30000-52707 GCA_014155875.1 Cepaea nemoralis
TTAACGATAATTGATAATTAACGTGTGCAAGCGTTATAACACTTCGGCGGCACCGTGGTTAGTACTGTCATTAATTGACTGTCATTACTGTCTATAGTACCGTGCGGTGTAGGACGGAAGGCGAGGGGTAGCCCCAGGGATTAAAGCCTCCTGGCTAGTGCAGTCGCCTCGAACTGTGCCGGTTAGGGTTTCTTTTTTGTCCCCTCGACAAGGGGGCTGCGTGATCTCGAGGTATGGTGTCCGCCTCGAGTGCTGGCGGTCCCGGGTTCAAGCCCCGGTGAGGACAGGGATTTTTTCACGTGGACTTCTAGTAATAAAATTTCCCCTGGTCTCTGGGTAGTGAGTTCGGACGCCCGTGTGTATTGTTGCGCAATTAAAAAATCCCTTGGCAGTTGGAAATCGAAAAAGAGTAGCCTAACGGCGTTGCCCGGGCAAAATTTCAAGTTAAAAATCTACCCAAAGTATTTTCAGGATCCTCGCCGGTGCTACGGAGTTCGTGCACTGAGCTGAGTTTCCCCAAACTCAGGTTTGAGTTAGGAGGAGAACGGAAGCACTTATGGGTTACACCCGTGTGCCGTGATGTTGATCCATCGACTAAACTAAAACTAAACTAAATCCCCTCGACATTAAAAAACAAAACAAACAAACAATCCACTACGTTACCCAGGATTCGAACACGGGTCTTCCGATGGTAGCCCACCGTTATAACCATATCGAATCACAGAGGCTCACAACAAATGTCACAGTATTCACTTTAGCCTAGGTTGACATAGGAGCTCCGATCGGCCGAAAAGACGTCTCAGCCTCGAAAAGGATTCGAATATATGGTCACCGGACCGAGAGGAAGGCTCACCACTCACAGAGCTACCTTGGATATCTAAGATGTGTGTATTTGCTGTAAGTTAATACTATTGGATTTAATTTTACACTTTGGCGTGTTCCGATTCATTGATATTACCAATTCTCATGTCTGGTTATTATTAACAATGAGGCCCTTACGAGTGCTCCACATAAAGAAACTAACCACCCATCACATGTTTAAATCTACGTACGTTCACCTGTGCGACGGCACAACATTATTCCCTCCCCACCCTTTTCTCCCCCCGAAACACACACACACACACACACACACACACACACACACACACACTCACACACACACACACACACACACACAAACACACACCTCATATTATAACGTACAGGTCTAGAAACAGAAAGACTACTGCAAAGATCAGCAAAGCCGACATGCACAGATGGGACGAATCAAGCACGTTTGGAAACCTAGGCCTCTTCAACAGCTGTTGCCTTCAAGCAAGGATCGTCTGGGTCATAATCAAATGATTACAGTCTGAACGAGAAAGGGGTCAGGGGATAACAGAAACAATGGGCTCAATTATCACCTGTCTGGGATTGAAAGTGTCGGTGTACTAAGTGATTCCATTAGCTTGTCCGAAAGGTGAGGCGAGTTCTGTGCCTAGAAGGTGGACCGAATCGCTGCAGAGGTCTAGTCCGTAGCGTGAACTTCATCTTCGTTCCGGGACGTGCGGGAATTGAACGAGCTGATAGACTTGCTGGCTCTGCATCTCCTGAAGCTGGCCAGCCCATGGATCGTGCTGATGTTATTAATCTCCGATTGCTGGCAATTCTGCATACCCGGAGTTCTATCTATATAGTCGGGAAAGTTAACATTGTCATTAGATGCAAAAGGCGAAAATACCGCAGCTTTACTGTAGGCAGGCAGAAGCAATTACGAGAAGAACAAAAGATATCGGATGTTGGAAGAAGAAGAAGAAGAAGAAGAAGAAGAAGAAGAAGAAGAAGAAGAAGAAGAAGAAGAAGAAGAAGAAGAAGAAGAAGAAATAACATCAACAGCATAAGAAGAAGAAGCAGTAGCAGCAACAGCAACAGTACAAGAAGAAGAAGAATTGCCTGCAGCATACAGCCTAAAATTGCACCTTATCCATCAATCGAAGCATAGCCTCCAATGACACCCAGCCGCCAACTTAAATTATCGCACACCTTTGCTTAACGTTGAACTTCTAGACGTTTCTTTCGCCTGTTGTCGGGAGGTGGGTGCTGGAGGCATGCTCCAGACAGGTAGTTGACTAGACCCACCTCATCCCTCCCTCCCCTGTCCAGGTTCTGTCTGCGAAAGCTGAGAATAATGGCTGCCGGAAGTTGCAATTCATTAGACTGCACTCTAAAAATCCAGACAAAACAACACGGCGGACAGACCACTGGGACACCTCAACCCAAAGTAATCTCTCGCGCGATTAGAAGCAAAACGGCAAATTCAGCAGTTTCTGCAACATTAAATTGCGATGTTGTATCGGGAGATTTGTTTTCATCTTATATTTCTTAATGCCTTTTCTTTGGTAAAATGGATGCACGATTGCGGGCGTAACTGAATACCGGGAATTTGATTTGTATAACTGTGAGGCTCATCCGGTCAACAAATGCCTGAAGAAGTCAGATGTGTAGGCCGAAAGGAGGAACTATCGCATCTCTGCTGTAAACAGGTACAACACTAAAACGTACACACACAACACATATTGGGCGATCAAAGAAGAAGAAGAAGAAGAAGAAGTAAGAAGAAGAAGAAGAAGAAGAAGAAGAAGAAGAAGAAGAAGAAGAAGAAGAAGAAGAAGAAGAAGAAGAAAGGAATCTATTTTTTTTTTTTTTGGCGCTCGCTCGCTTTGATCTAGAGCGTAGTCAATACACACTATTTACAGTAGTGATGGATTGAACTGAGTGTGTGTGGGTTCGCTTTCGCTTATTAACAGTGTCCCTCGATATCAGGTGAACCCACTCCGACTTCAGAGGTACTTGTAATTTACGTCCCTAAATCCAGGACGACAGGTTAACATTTTAGCCAAGCTGTCGGGTGTAGGGGTTGAACCACTTACCTCGGCATCAGCACACTGGATATTTAAGAACACGCGTTCTTACCCATTCGGCCATGCTGACCTGCAAATCTATATAAGATAAGTGAGGTGTTTGCGTCTGGATGAGAGGTTACGGCGTCTGCTTCAGACACGGAAGGTACTAAGTTCGAATCCTAGTAGACGACTGAAACTTGTCAAGAACCATTGGTCATCTAGTGACATCACACTTCCCCCGGATCTCTAGGATGGTGAAATCGGATACCGACCCTTCTCGGGTGAGGGCTAATATCAGGAGATCCCGTGTGTCCACTGCACACGTTAAAAACGACGCTGCAGTTGGAAACCGCAAAGAGTAGACCATAAAGCCAGAACCATGGTACATTGTTAGGAAGTTATCCTGACCGCTGGCAGAACCAGCCCGTTGCCTTAGATGGGATCTGTTTAGGGGAAGTAAATCTTGCAGGAGTGTCTGCTGAAGTAAACTTTATGCAAATGGTTGCTGAAGTAAACTTTATGCAAATGGTTGCTGAAGTAACCCTGTATTGAATAATTAAACCCTTAGTTACAGCCATACTACAGACTGCCAAAATGGGTACACACAGTACAGACTTCCATAATGGGTTCACATACTTTAGACTGCAAATATGTGTTTACACACTACAGACTTTCAAAATGGGTTCACATACTTAACACTGCCAAAGTGGGTTTAAACACTACAGGACTGCCAAAATGCTTTTAGACGCTACAGATTGCCAAAATGGGTTCACATACTACAGACTGCCAAAGCGGGTTCACACACTACAAGCTGCCAAAGTGGGTTCACACACTACAAGCTGCCAAAGTGGGTTCTTACACTACAGGCTGCTAAAGTGGGTTCACACACTACAGACTGCCAAAGTGGGTTCACATACTACAGACTGCCAAAATGGGTTCACACACTACAAGCTGGCAAAGTGGGTCTCCACATTACACATTTCCAAAGAGCTTTCACACACACCTCATCCAGGCAGCCAAATCGTGCTCACACAGCTCGGAATGCCAAAGTGATTCCACACACCTGAGATTGTGAAAGTGGTTGCTCACACTTCACATTTCCAAAGCTATACACTCACAATTTCTCTATTTGGTAACTTCGCCAAAGTCACGTAACGCAGGTTAATCTGGGAAATTTGACCCGGCGATGTGCCGATTCCACTAACCAGGCTGCAGACATTCACAAAGCATTGTTTTTACTGACATTGATGCGGGTACAGAGGTAAGCGTGGCCGAGAGGTCTGTCACAATCGTGCTTAATCTCCCAGTGCGCTGGCGACGGGGCAGTGGGTTAATTCCACAGACCAGTAAATTGGCCTTAAATGTTGACTTTTCGTTCAGAATGAAATCTACTGAACGTAAAATTTCCTAGAAAATTAACATGGGGTTGATTGCAACGCCATGCAAAAGGAAACCGAAACTATGAAGTACGAGCACTCTTCTGGTTTGCGGCGAAAGGCTTAAGGACACAATTCGTAATCCCGCATATCGCCTTCGAAACACAGCTGCCGGTCATGTGGGAGCAGACTGCCTTGGGCTTACTGAACGTAAGCTTGCCAAGAAATCGCAAACTAAGTTAGTTGCATGTTCTTTACATGCCATCGCAGTCAACCCCAGCTGTTGTGATTTCTTGACAAGTTTACCTTCAGTAGGTTTGCCATCGCTTTCTGAACGACCGGCACTCATTCCATTGTATGGACACCAACGCAAGGCGGTCTGCTACCAAGTCGCCCGCAGTTGTGTTTCTAATACGGTATGCGGGATTGCGAATTGCGCCGGAAGTAAATCATAAACAGCCAAAAAATGCTGGGGTTGACTGCTCTACATCCTGTATAGGATATGCAACTAACGTTTTCCTTAATCCTTCTGAAGTTCATGCATATTGAAGTGGTAGAGGAGGTTGGGTGTTCCAGTGACGTCAAGCGCGATACCGAGGATGCCACTGGTACTGGTGGAGGTCCCCTATATAGGACAGGTCAAGAGGTAGGAACTATAGTGCGTTCACAAATGTTTTCCCTCATTCACATTCAATTTGTTTTGAAAAATATCTTATATTTACTCCCATCTCAAATATTAAGTAGCCTTTACCAAGATGAAAAACATTCTGACCAATAAAAAGATGTCAATTGAAACGAGAAAAAGAGTGTTGAGGGAATACATAGAGCCTGTTCTTTTGTATGGATGTGAAACTTGGACAATGTGCAGTCAAGCTGAAAACATCTGATGGCTGCAGAAATGAGGTTTCTGAGGAAAATGCAAAGAATACGATGGACATGACAGAAAAACCAATGTCCAAGTACCACAGGAGACAAATGAAAATCGTAAACTGATTAGAGAAATTAGACGTAGACAGCTAAATTTTTTGGACATGTTATGAGAAGAAATGGATTGGAGAGCTTAGTGACAACTGGTAAGATCGAAGGGAACAGACCAAGAGGAAGACCGAGAGGAAAATACCTGGATGGCTTGGCTACATGGCATGGACGAGACAGGAACACTGAGCTGATCCACGACGCTGGTGATCGAGGAGAAGTGGCGAACCATGACCGCCACGCTTTCCGGCATGGCACATGATTGATTGAAATATTAATTCTTTGATTGGTCCAAAGGTAACTGAAATAATGAAAAGTGGCGAAATTTCTTTGATGTTTTTGGAGAAAATGTATTGGATTCACGCTATCAAACTTGTTTTACAGTAATGCTCGTCAATTCGGGTAACACTTCCGTTCCACGAAGTGCTTCTCATAAGGAAATTCCCTTGCACCACGGAGAATATTCATTAATGAACACTGATGTTTCCATGTGAAGATGTAATACAATTAATAATATTGCCCCTCATCTCTTACCCGTAAATTATATACCACATACAAACAATCATTGAGATCTGCTGTACCGTCTCCAGAACAACAACAAAAAATGTTGGGGTGTACTTATAATGTCATATGCTAAATCTCATTATTTTCACTCAGTTAGTTACTGAGTTACGGATTTGTATACAGGGGGCAAACATTTGTGAACGAACTGTTAGAGACTCAAATCTGCTGGCTTGTAGATAGTTCTCAAATAAACAAATGTGTATTGTTTGGCGCTGATAGAAGGCAAAAGAAATAAGTAGAGACTCGGGGATGGGAGAACTCCAGTCTCCATTTCTATTCTCTCTTCGTCTTTCTTCCATTGCTATGAGCGCCACATTTGTGTTTATAAGATTGTGACAGCTGGTTAGTTATAATTGATCGTAGGTGCTCATTGTGAAAGTTCATACTAAGACTTGATTGTGAGAATTGGCTGTACAAGTTGTGCGCATTTCTTGTGCAATATTAAGACTTGATTGTGAGAATTGGCTGTACAAGTTGTGCGCATTTCTTGTGCAATATTAAGACTTGATTGTGAGAATTGGCTGTACAAGTTGTGCGCATTTCTTGTGCAATATTAAGACTTGATTGTGAGAATTGGCTGTACAAGTTGTGCGCATTTCTTGTGCAATATTAAGACTTGATTGCGAGAATTGGCTGTACAAGTTGTGCGCATTTCTTGTGCAATATTAAGACTTGATTGCGAGAATTGGCTGTACAAGTTGTGCGCATTTCTTGTGCAATATTAAGACTTGATTGTGAGAATTGGATGTACAAGTTGTGCGCATTTCTTGTGCAATATTAAGACTTGATTGTGAGAATTGGATGTACAAGTTGTGCGCATTTCTTGTGCAATATTAAGACTTGATTGTGAGAATTGGCTGTACAAGTTGTGCGCATTTCTTGTGCAATATTAAGACTTGATTGTGAGAATTGGCTGTACAAGTTGTGCGCATTTCTTGTGCAATATTAAGACTTGATTGTGAGAATTGGCTGTACAAGTTGTGCGCATTTCTTGTGCAATATTAAGACTTGATTGTGAGAATTGGCTGTACAAGTTGTGCGCATTTCTTGTGCAATATTAAGACTTGATTGTGAGAATTGGCTGTACAAGTTGTGCGCATTTCTTGTGCAATATTAAGACTTGATTGTGAGAATTGGCTGTACAAGTTGTGCGCATTTCTTGTGCAATATTAAGACTTGATTGTGAGATTTGGCTGTACAAGTTGTGCGCATTTCTTGTGCAATATTAAGACTTGATTGTGAGAATTGGCTGTACAAGTTGTGCGCATTTTTTGTGCAATATTACGACTTGATTGTGAGAATTGGCTGTACAAGTTGTGCGCATTTTTTGTGCAATATTACGACTTGATTGTGAGAATTGGCTGTACAAGTTGTGCGCATTTTTTGTGCAATATTACGACTTGATTGTGAGAATTGGCTGTACAAGTTGTGCGCATTTTTTGTGCAATATTAAGACTTGATTGTGAGAATTGGCTGTACAAGTTGTGCGCATTTTTTGTGCAATATTAAGACTTGATTGTGAGAATTGGCTGTACAAGTTGTGCGCATTTCTTGTGCAAACTGCTAGGGTTCTGAAGACAACTCTAACTGACACTAGATTAATTTCTAGGAAAGTACAGTCGATGGATCAAACTATCCAGCTTATTTTAATACCGCATTTAACTGTCACCTACTGCCCATAGTACCTACCTTGCGATGTAGGACAGGAGAGTCTTGAGCCTGAGAAGTTACCACCGCCTGGCTAGAGCAGCCGCCGCGAAATGTGCAGGTTAGGGTTTTCTTTTTACCCCACGACAGAAAAAAATCCACGCCTCACCGATTATTTGAACTCGGGTCGTCTGAAGATGCCCGACAATCTAGCCACCCCCAGCCGCTCCTCGCTATATTTGCCAATTGCCTCAATGTACAGTGTAGTAATTAGGGTCGGGATTGTCCAGAAACATTATATAGGCGATAACCTAGCTAGGGATCGAACTCGGCACTTTCTGAGCCTAAGGAAGACACCGTAACCTCTCAGCCATGAATCTTCCCCCTCCCCCCTTCCGCGAACCAAACTGTCCAGTTTATTTTAATTGATTGATTGATTGATTGATTGATTCATTCATTCATTCGTTCGTTCATTCATTCATTCATTCATTCATTCATTCATTTATTCAGTGTAGCATGTCCTCTGCAGAACTTCTATCCAATAACAACCTTCCCGAAAACTTCTCGGTCATAAGCAAAATGCCCCGCGTCCTACACACCCATCTGGAGATCATCCGCCACATCCTGCACCCATCTTCTCTTTGCCTTGCCTCTTCTGCTCTTCCCGGGCATATATCCCCATCCCCTTATTGTTCTCTCCAAACATTCATGACGATTCAAGTGACCAAAATATTTAAATTTTCCTTGTTTTTTATCTTTAGTAGCCAACCATCTTCAATATTCAGATTTTGTCGTATGCATTTGTTCTTTTCTGTATCCAAGATATTCTTAGAATCCGTCTTTCTGTCAACTGTCATTTACTACCAATATAGTACCTTGCAGTGTATGGCAGAGGGTCTTTGAGCCTGAGGAATAAGGGCCGCCTGGCTAGTGCAGTCGCCGCGAACTGTGTAGGTTAGGATTTTCTTTTTGCCCCAGACAGAAAAAAAAAATCCCACATCTTACCGAGGGATCGAACCCGGATGTCCCTAATGAGAGTCCGGCGTTCTAGCCACTCGACCAGCCGCTCCTCTTTCCGTCTTTAACATTTATATTAAAAGGCATCCATGCGCTGTTCAGCTTGTTTAGTTTAGTAAGTGTCCAGGTCTCGCAGGCGTATGTTGCAATGTGAAAAATGCATGTTCTTAAAAGTCTAATAAATTTACTTTAATACCACATACAAAATTTATCTGAACCTATTAACTTTAGGCGGCGATATCTTCTACATCATAACCTAATTAGGAGTCGAACTCAGCACCCTCTGCGCCAGAGGCAGACGCGGTACCCTATGACCGACGGCTTCCCCCGGACCAAACGATCCAATTTACTCTAATGCTGTGTATACAAATGACTTCTATATAGTAATTATAGTCATCGCAAGCACTGAAAAATGTCACAATTTTAACGACTGACAGATACACTAGACGGCAACTGATCCAGAAACCTTATATAGGCCACGACCTAATTATAACTAGCAATGACGGTCCAATAATACTTTGAGCAGGTCAACAGCCCTGGAGATGGAATCGTGTCCTTCTTACGGGGCCCCTCAAATCACCCTGGTCATTTATGCCCGAACAAACTGGTTATCTCCTAAATGCTATGATTTTCTCCTCTAAGGCTTCATTACTTCCCTACGACCAGGTCGCTGATTACTGTATATTCTCAGTGGGCTAACTGAAAATGAGTGTTGTTGATTGTGTTGTTCTCTTCCACCTGTTCTCTTCCACCTGTCCTCTACTTGTGAATATCTCTTCCTACTGTCGCTGATCCTCTGATGATATCTTCTAGCACCATGTTTTGGACGCCTTACGGAGTGGAGCGGGTGTTTCACTTACACCGACACGTCTTGGAATGGCTCGTGCTTCTTAAGGGTGTATGCTTCAGTGGGAAAGAGGAGGGGGAATAGAAGGCAGCACCAGCAGAAGGAGGAGAAGGAGAAGGACGAGATGGAGGGGGAAGAGGAGGAGGAGGAGGAGAGTTGAGAAGAAGAGAAGAAGAAGAAGAAGAAGAAGAAGAAGAAGAAGAAGAAGAAGAAGAAGAAGAAGAAGAAGAAGAAGAAGAAGAAGAAGAAGAAGAAGACTGTCTTGGTAGTCACTCGCTAAATACTATGCTACCTATGATCCAAAAAATGAATCGTCAAATAATTTTTAAAAAGCTGAACTGCTGAATAGTTTGATAATAATAATTATGATCATCATCATCATCATCATCGTCACTGTCATCATCAACATCATCATTAGGTATTGCAGTACTTTTGGTTGGTACTAAATCTTTCTGATCATTCAATTCAGTAGTTGTCTGTCTAGTGACGGTCTCTACAATTCCTTGTATGTCTGCATTGCTATATCTGTTTCTGTTTTATAAAATATTGTCCTTGGTCTACCCCATTTACATTTTCCGCGTATTTTCCTCTATAATACTCTCTTTGGTCTTTCTTCGTGTCTTTGCTTGTGGCTAATCCTTTAGAGTTCTAGCTTGTTGATGAATTTGAGGCTCGTATTTTGTTTTGTAATATTTTCCAGCATGTGTTGAATTGTACTGTATTATTTATTGGCTGTTTCTTGGCCTGCTTCGATAACACAGCACATATAATGCAACTATATGTTTTCAATCTCGCTTAATCATTTACCACATATCATAGCCATTGACGCTCTTCGATAACACAAAATCTCGAATACATCTAAATGTTTTCAAACACGTTTATTCTCCTTCGTGCAGAGTGGCTTGCCTCGCTTCGGAGGACACGGGTGTCAAGCATCGCCTGGACCTTTTCTCCGGGGCATGCCGGTGTACTGGGGAATGAACATGCGGACAGATTGGCTGGCTCTGCAAATCTTGGTGGAATATTTATGCATGACAAGGCAGACGTGGTTGCGGCCTCGTGGGAGCACGTGCTCACCTCGGAGGAGCAAATGGATCACCATGGTCTAGCAAGAATGAGGCATCGAGGAGTGACGAGGTGTTCTGGCCAACGCTCGACGCTTAGAGGAAAGGCGCGACGGACATATAATCAGATTGCTACTGGCACTATTGATCTTGGAACTCTTCGCTGGCTGCTGAGGATGGGGACGGAGCGATTATGGGAATGCCCCGAATGCTGTGATGTCGGTTCTTAAATCAACCAACCAATCAATCAATCAATCAATCAATCAATCAATCAAGTATTCATAGGGAAAGCTAATCAGTCCAGTGCTACTAGAAGTAGCGTGTATGGACTAAGCTTGAGTTCTAAGTTAACGAGCGGAAATAAAACAAAATTAGACGTTTTGTTGTTTATTTATTTATTTATTTTTTTCAAATGTCCTTTACGCGCAGCTATTCACATTTAAATTACTCTCTGATCAGAGGTTTTTTAGAAGAGGAAGAGGTGGACCAATACGAAGATGGACACAGGAGATTGCAGACACCTTTGCCATGAGGCTGTATGAGGCAAGAGAAATGGCAAGCGATCGAGAGGCTTTTGACGTGTAGTGATGATAGCGGCGTTCTGCAATGGATTATCTAAATATCTACATAATTCTTGGATCATCTGCATGATTCTCGGATCATCTGTCATGATTCTCGGATCAACTGCATGATTATCGGATCACTGTTTCGTAAATAGTGTGCCCTGAGAGTTAACTTCCTTATTGCCAGCACCGGAAATGACGCAGCCAGACAAATATGGCTTCTGAAAAATTGTGCCTCGAGCAATGTCTTGTAAGTAGGAAAAACCTTAAACACGTGACCTACTTTTAAAAAGTGCCAGACCTTGTTATTCACTTTTCTAGGTCAATTTTATGTGTCTTGAGTTCTACAAATACTCCGTATTGACAGGTGTTGACAAAATACGCCAAGACATCGGGTATTGATGTTGTCTTTGAGGCTAAACAGTGTTACCATTTATAGGAAATGTATAGAAACTGTCTGGACAATTATTTAGACAGCCAGACAGACAGTCAAACGGGGGAAAAGACAGACGGACAGTCGGGCGGACAGACAAACGAACAGACGGACAGACAGAGAAAACTTAAAGACTGAAGGAAAGGATGCAGAGAGAAATACATGCAACGTAGTAGATGTCTGGTAGAGAGGTAGAAGGTTGTGGAATGGTTGTTATGTAAGTAGGGATGGAAGGTGGAGGGACAGACAGACAGACATACACACAGACAAATTGATATGCAGTAGATATACAGACAGAACGAACCAAGGAAAGAACGAACGAACACACTTTATTTTCAAAGGGTTAAGAATTAGGAACTCAGGCCCTAGTGAAACGACGTTTAGCAAGATAGACAAACAGAAAGACAGACAGATGGATAGATAAATAGATAGATAGATGGATGGATGGATGGATTGATGGATGGATGGATGGATGGATTGATGGGGGGTAGGTGGGTAGGTGGGTGAGTGGAATGGTGGGGGTTGGATTGATGGATTGATGGATGGAAGGAGGGAGGGAAGGAGGGAGGGACTGACGGAAGGATGGATTGGCGGGATGTTGGTGGGTGGGTGGGTGGGTGGGTGGATGGATGGATGGATTGGGTGGGGATGGATGGGTGGATGGATGGATGAAAGGAGGGAGGGAGAGAAGGAGGGAGGGACTGACGGAAGGACGATTTGGCAGGTATGTGATTCGTGGTGGATGGACGGATGGAAGGACAAGCAGACAGACACACAGTCAGATAAACAGACAGACAGACAGATAGATGGATCGACAGACCAACGGACATTGAGAGAGACAGACATTGTAATTACTGCGGAAGTGCCCGGCCCCTGCACCCCGCGGTCGTACCTTCCCGAGGACGTTTCTCGCATGAGTCGGGGTCAACTCTAGAACAGCAGGTCCCCGGGAAGGTTAACCCGGTCAAGAAACGCTGGCGGAAGTCAGATGTGAAGGCCCAACGGCGAGGTATTGCAGCTCCGCTGTAAACAGTCACAACGCAATCGCATCCGAGAAAAGACTCCGGGTGAACGCGGAAGAAGAAGAGGAAGAAGAAGAAGAAGAAGAAGAAGAAGAAGAAGAAGAAGAAGAAGAAGAAGAAGAAGAAGAAGAAGAAGAAGAAGAAGCAAAAGAAGAAGAAGAAGAGAAGAAGATGAAGAGGTGGTCCGATAGCTCTGAATGGGATTCAAACCCCTTACATTTGTGTGTTAGTTTGTTCGTACTCATTGAACTCAAGCATATTCCATTCTGGGCAATGGACTGACTGTGCGTGTGGATTAGCATTCTCTATTACAAGTGTCCCTCGCCATCAAGCGAATCCACTCCAACTTCAGAGGTATTTGTAATATACATTCCCAAGTTAAAGACGAGAAGTCAACATTTTAGTTCATCTGACCGGTGTAAGGGTTGACCCCTCTACTATGTCATCAAACACCGAATGTTTAAGAACTCGCGCTCTTATCAATTCGGCCAAGCTGACCGCCATCCCTTACAGTTAAACCGTAGACTTTCACGGTACCCTCCCGCCGCATCTCCTCTCAAAACTGTATAACAGCAACCATTTTTTGATATTTAAATTTTTTTATTTTTGGTTTCATCTTCATTGTTTTCATGTTTTCATCCTTTCATTCTTCTCATCCTGTTCTTATGCCTTAATGAGTCACTGGAGGGTCGTCTCCGTGATTATATTTTGTGTGTTGTATATATTTTTGTTTGCTGATGAAAGCTAGTCGCCTGTGTTTTCCCCTAATTGTGTTCTGTAAAGCTGCATTTCTTTGTGTTATTTTATATTGTTTACTAACAAATCTCTATAACGACACGTGAGACACGAGCAACGCGACACAATTCACTGTAAACGGACAGTCGCATTTTCGAATGTTCTTGAGTCATAAAAGATTATCTGGTCGAAGAGCAGAAATAGAAACTCCATCATTCGTAAGGACCGGGGCCATCATTTCAGCTAGCTAGTCTGTCTTTACTGCCCTAAGACCCTTCAGAGAGTGGAAAGGTCGCAATTTATTACAACATCAAAAACTAGCAGGACTCGTTCACAACGATCTCGGAAAACATAAAACTTGTCTATGGGGCATCGGATGAGCCAGACCGAGGAGATGGCGAGGGCGGATATGAGCGCGAGGACCAACTGTGCCAACTGATATGACTCAAATTCATTATTAGATGAGTCAATATCCAAACAGGAAAACGCGGCACCATTTTCTGGAGCTTGAAAAAAAAAAAAGAAGTTATTTTCTTAATTTAGAAATTTCAGAAGCTGTCCTGGTCACTTCCTTAGCTTTCCCCCCTCCCACGCTCTGCTTCTCATATTCTTTCGTTTCACACACTCCGGTTTAATATCTCCAGGCTGTCTTGTTAGCTTTTTGTCTCCACGGTCAAACGAAGCAAACTGAAATCAGTATCTTTTGTTTGGGAGAAACCAAGGAGAAAGAGCCAGAATCAACCAGAGCGGACCCAATTTCCAACAGAATCATTCACACGGAATATTTTAAGACGCGCATTTGATCAGCATATAGGATTAAAAAAAAAAAAAAAATTAAATAAGGAAACCCCACAGATTTAAATATCGATAAAAATGATGCCTGGGTAGGACGAGAACATCAAATGGCCCGAAGATTGCAGTTATCTCGCGTGACAAACTGTAAATTAGCAGAAGCCTTCGGCCAATGCGGACGAACTGATGGTCGCTGGGGCTAGAAAATGTTATTTCTTATTGAAATTTATAAACTGACAGTGAGATTAATCAACGCAATGTTTTCCTGTGAACTGACGGCTATAAATCCGCAAGTAAACATGACGTTAATTGGAAGAAGACCGGGTTAATGAGGACGTTATATAAAAAAGTTTGTTGCGTATCCTTTACAGGACGTCGCCTTCAACCCCAGAAATTTTTGTCACTTGTGATTTCTTGGCAAGTTTACGTTCAGTAATTTGCCATTGCTGTCTGAACTACCGGCATTCAAACTTTGTATGAAAATCCGCGCAAGGCGGTCTGCTTCCTAATCGCCCGCAGCTGTGTTTCGTACGCGGTATGCGGCATTAAAAATTACGTCCGTAACTCCTTCACCACAGCGCCGGTAATGAGGACATTATGTTATTAATTGATTAAATGCCATGGGATGATTAATCGTTTCAAGCTACTTCCCGTATATGCCGTGGACTTATATACCGCAGTTTTCTTATGCAAACTCCCCCCCCCCCCCCCTTAAAAAACTTTAATATATAATGTCTGCAATCATATTAACAACCTTTTTTTAGGGGGGGGGGGGGGCGGGGGTGTCTGGGGTGTCAGGCATTGGTAGTACCTTTGGTAAGGATGACTGTCATGTCCTTTTCAGGGCCCATTCCCTACTGGTCCAAGCCTGACATCCAGCTCGTGCCTGTGGCTCCTAGTAGCTGTCAGCATGCGACAGCGGCCACCTCCCAGGCAACAGCTGTGAGAGGCTGGCTAAACCAGGCGTGGGTAACCGATTTGGTGTCAAACCAATCGGTGGACTAGGGTATGCATACCCAGCATGTGAAGAGAGGATTAGGCAGACTGCGCGGAACAAATCATTGATGTTTCAACGGACAAGACGGCGTTTACCTGCAAAGCGTTGTGGAACGTAATGAATAAAATTTGGTGGAATTGCGGTAAAGCTGTGAAAGTGTAAACAATATAAAATGACACAAAGTAGTGCAGCTTTACATAACAGAGTTAAGACACATACAGAACGTTGCGGCGGATAGCCTTCATCAGCAAACAAACACATTCACAAACACAACATACAGTCAAGGAGATCTCCTGTGACTACATCAGAAGGTGACGACAGGACGAGAAGAACAAAAGCATGGAAAAATGGAAGCAATGAAGAGAAAATGAGAATTGAAAAAAATGTTAATTGAAAAGAATGTTAGTTGAAGAAAATGTTTAATTGAAAAAAAATGTTAATAGAGAAAACGTTCATACTCACCTCACCGTTCGGATCTGTAAGTGACTAAGAAAATCTCCGATGTATTCTGATACCCGGTGCTGGGTGTTACGGTTCAGTGAGCACATAGAAGGAAGGGGGCGGGGTAGGAGGACGGTAACTGGTCTTTTAAGGGTATCTGAGCAATCACAGTGGATGTACTAGTGAAGTATGAGGCGCGCAAGATTGAAGGTGGTACTAACCAAAACCCCATTGTGTTATTATAGGGGCGAGTCTAAAGTTTGGGTGGACTGATATGCGTGAACGCGCATACATACATAGACACACCTCAACAGACAAAATGCTAGTGTATGTGGGCATGTGCAAAGTATATGTAAGAAGAGAGAGAGAGAGAGAGAGAGAGAGAGAGAGAGAGAGAGAGAGAGAGAGAGAGAGAGAGAGAGAGAGAGAGAGGAAAAGTGCCTGTGATATACCACATGAGGTATGCGGAGTACGTCGGTCTACACGTACGACGTTTCACTCATACTGTACCCTATGAAATAGTCAGTATGGTTGATTGTTATACAACATATTCAAGGATCTACTCGCCCAGTGCTTGAGTTATTGGGGCTGTATAAGATCCAACCACTGGTAATACACGTGAAGTAGGTAGGCACAGAGAAGCAAGATGTAAGGGAGAGAGAGAGAGAGAGAGAGAGAGAGAGAGAGAGAGAGAGAGAGAGAGAGAGAGAGAGAGAGAGAGAGAGAGGTTGGAAAGCTGCCTGCGACATACCGCATGAGGAATGCGGATGGGTCGGTCTACACATACGAGGCTTCACTCATACTGTTCCCTATGAACTAGAGCCAGTAAGGTTGATTGTTATACACCGTATTTAAAGATCAAAATCGCCCAGTGCTTGTTTTATAGGGGCTGCATAAGACCCAACCACTGGTACTACACATGGTGTGGGTAGGCACAGAGAAACAAGTTATTCTTCGTCCAACTTCCACACACACACACACACACACACACACACACACACACACACACACACACACACACACACACACACACACACACACACACACACACACACACACACATGGACTGTTTATCGGCGACATACTTGGACATTCAACCACTTCCTCACAGTCTGCCTTAGGCAGATTATTGCCTATGAAGATTAAATGGCAGGACAATATCCCAGACACTGAAGTCCTAGAAAGAGCGCCCATGCCCAGTATCCACACTCTACTAATGAAGAATCAGATTCGCTTGGCTGGACACTTAACTCGCATGCCAGATCCAGACTCCCTAAACGATTCTTTTACGGCGAGCTGCGTTGTGGCAAACGCTCCTAAGGCGGCCAGAGGAAACGCTTTAAAGACACTCTGAAAATCTCACCGAAAGCTTTTCGAATTCATCATGACACTTCGGAGACCGCTGCCAAAGACCGAAATTCGTGGCGTACATTATTAGGCAAGGGTGAGGTCACTTGTGAAGCAACCAGGACTGCAAGAGCTGTGAAGAAAAGGCTGGACAGAAAAACCCCGCAGGAGATCCACCTCCTGGAAAATCAAGCATTCTTTGCCCACATTGTCAAAGAACATATCGAGCCAAATTAGGCCGTTTCAGTTATCTTCGAACTCACTCCTATGACTGGATGAGTCACAAATGGAGGCTGTCCACAGTTTCATCCACACTGGACATTAGTTTGAAAGTGATTGGGGGTTAGTTAGTAACTAACCATTAGGGGTTAGTTAGTTTCATATCTTGTACAGGACGTTTGCAGTCAACTCTACCATTTTTTGCTGTTGTTGATGTCTTGGCAAGTTTACGTTCAATAGTTTGCCATATCTTTCTGAACGACCGACAACCATACCAATTCATAAAAAAAGCCATCGCAACGCGGTCTGCTGCCAAATCGCGCGAAGATGTGTTTCGAACACGGGTATGCGGAATCATTAACCTCATCCGTAAACTCTTCGCCACGGAGCGCTGCCCATTGGGGGTAATGGCTGGATTAATGATGTAATTGCTGTTCAGTGATTCAGTCCCAAACAAAGGAGTAGGTGTAGACCAAACATGGTGCACAATCAAATACAAAAAGTATCATAAAGTACATTTCCATTATTGGGCATTACATTTGCGGAAGATACTGCAAATTGTTTGGGAAGAGAAGCAGAGGCAGACCAAGAGAAATGACGCAAGATGGATTGAGACGGTGGCATGGAGGAATATCATCAGCAGAGTCGATCCATAACACAAAAGACTAAGATCTGTGGAGCGACATGCGCGCTTACGCCAGCTGGCAAGGCACTTGAGGATAACTGCCAAATGAAAACAACTAACTATGACCCTAGTATGGGGAAATACCGTAAGTATGTCAAAATGGGAGGTCATAATTGTAGATATATTATCCTTCTGTGCTGAATTAGTTAAGTTAAGTGGCGAGACCACAGGTAACAAATGTATGTTCCAATCATGTAAGCAACTGTGTTTCTCTGGACTCAGGTGTATGTTCCAATCATGTAAGCAACTGTGTTTCTCTGGCTCAGGTGTATGTTCCAATCATGTAAGCAACTGTGTTTCTCTGACTCAGGTGTATGTTCCAATCATGTAAGCAACTGTGTTTCTCTGGCTCAGGTGTATGTTCCAATCATGTAAGCAACTGTGTTTCTCTGGCTCAGGTGTATGTTCCAATCATGTAAGCAACTGTGCTTCTCTGGCTCAGGTGTATGTTCCAATCATGTAAGCAACTGTGTTTCTCTAGCTCAGGTGTATATTCCAATCATGTAAGCAACTGTGTTTCTCTGGCTCAGGTGTATGTTCCAATCATGTAAGCAACTGTGTTTCTCTGACTCAGGTGTATGTTCCAATCATGTAAGCAACTGTGTTTCTCTAGCTCAGGTGTATGTTCCAATCATGTAAGCAACTGTGCTTCTTTGGCTCAGGTGTATATTCCAATCGTGTAAGCAACTGTGTTTCTCTGGCTCAGGTGTATGCTCCAATCATGTAATCAACTGTGTTTATCTGGCTCAGGTGTATACTCCAATCATGTAAACAACGGGTCAACTGCGTGTGTTCAGCACCAAAAACCACACTACAGGATCTGGAAAGGGTGCAGAATCAAGCTCTTAGAGTCATCACAGGAGGGATGAGATCAACCCCTATAGTAGCAATGGAGAAAATGGGGAGGATTCAAGCACTGAGAGAGCGCAGAGATACGAAAACATTAATACAAGCAGAAAAGTTCCCCAGCTTGCCAGGCCACCCTATGAAGAACCGATCTGAAACCTTAGCCATGGGGCGGTTGAAAAGAAGTAGTTTTATCCGCCACACCAAACAACTCTGCAGAGGAACCACCGATCATCCCACAGTTGGTATCCCACTAACAACTATTCCAGAGCGAACTCCATGGAAAGATGCACATAGACTATCACTACAAATCCAGACTAAAGTGCGAGGAATATTTGACAAGGAAGAACAGAACAGTGTATGGCACAGAACAGCCACTCTCAGCTTCCTTGATGACGAACACCCCAAGAACCTCTGGATCCGAGTCTACACCGATGGGTCAGCACAAAATGCTGTTCGAAATGGAGGAGCGGGAGTGTACATAGAAATACCAAATAATATAGGGACACGGCCAGCGTTCCAACAGGAAAGTACTGCCATACCTACGACGCTGAAATTGAGGCAATCAAGATAGCAACAGAGAAATTATTAAATACCAGCCATGGTACACAACCTGTGGTGCTATTGACAGATGCAAAATCAGTACTCAAGGCGCTCCTGTCTCGGAAATTGCCAGTACTAAGGACACTACTTTCTGAACTTAGCAGTCAGCATAAGGTCATCATGCAGTGGATACCATCCCACTGTGGAGTACCCGGAAACGACAGAGCTGATAAATTGGCTAAGGAAGGAGCAAAAGAAGAACAGCCTGATGTGCCCATTACATACCACCAAAAGAAAAGAATGATCAAATCAGTCAGAAGGCCACCAAAAGCTGTTCAAGACGACTACCACGTTATGGACAGACCAGAACAAGTCATTATTCTGCGCCTCAGAACAGGCCACAATAGATTACGCTACCACATGTATACAAAATTCAAGATTGGTGACTCAGCCATGTGCACATGTGGTTTGGCGTCGCAGACAGCGGAGCATATACTCCAAGACTGCCCAAAATACAACATACCCAGGCTTACCTTCTGGCCTAGAGAGACAACAATGGAAAATAAACTCTATGGACCGCTGAGTGAACTGACAAAGACTGTAAGATTTATACAAGAGACAATATTGCAGTTATAGACATATTTCAGGCGAACGAAAGAAGAAGCAGAATGTAAACAACTGTGTTTCTATGGCTCAGGTATATGTTCCAATCATGTACACAACTGTGGTTCTCTAGCTCAGGTGTTTGTTCCAATCTATTAAGCAACTGTGTTTCTCTGGCTCAGGTGTTTGTTCCAAATGATTAAACAACTGTGTTTCTCTGGCTCAGGTGTTTGTTCCAAATGATTAAACAACTGTGTTTCTTTGTCTCAGGTTTGTGTTCCAATCTATTAAGCAACTGTGTTTCTCTGGCTCAGGTGTATGTTCCAATCATGTAAACAACTGTGTTTCTATGGCTCAGGTGTATGTTCCAATCTATTAAGCAACTGTGTTTCTCTAGCTCAGGTGTATGGTCCAATCATATAAGCAACTGTGTTTCTCTAGCTCAGGTGTATGTTTCAATCTATTAAGCAACTGTGTTTCTCTAGCTCAGGTGTATGTTCCAATCATATAAGCAACTGTGTTTCTCTAGCTTTCTCTTGTGTGCATGGGTGGGGAATATGTTGTCGATGGAGATGTGGCTGGGGGATGGGTGGTTTGAGGTGTGGGTGGGGAGAGGATGTGTGGGTTAGGATGTGTATGTGGATGGGCGTGGGATGTGTGGGTTGGTGGGGGAATGTTTGTGGGTGACGAGTGTGTTTTGGTTGGGGGATCAGGTGAGGGTAGTGTGTGTGTGGGTGGGGGATGTGCGGGAGGGGGATGGGTCGGTTGGTGGGGTATGTATGTGTCCCTTGGTGTGCGTGTGTGTGGGTAGGTGGGGGTGTGTATGTGTCCCTTGGTGCGCGTGTGTGTGGGTAGGTGGGGGTGTTGTGTGGGTGGGGTGATGTATGGATAGGTGGGAGATGGGCCTCATAACATGGTAATTAGCCTTGTTTATGTTTACAACATTCATTTCACAATGTTTATTTTTCTTCCTATGTAAATGTATAATGCTCATGATGAACGAAAGACGAGTGATTGGAAGGGCCGAATGTAAGACGGGCCTGCGCGCCCAATTTGTGACCCTAATAAAGTTGATTTGATTTGATTTGATTTGATTTAGCTCAGGTGTATGCTCCAATCATGTAAGCAACTGTGTTTCTCTAGCTCAGGTGTATGCTCCAATCATGTAAGCAACTGTGTTTCTCAGGTTCAGGTGTATGTTCCAATCTGTTAAGCAACTGTTTTTCTCTGGCTCAGGTGTATGTTCCAATCATGTAAGCAACTGTGTTTCTCTAGCTCAGGTGTATGCTCCAATCATGTAAGCAACTGTTTTTCTCTGGCTCAGGTGTATGTTCCAATCATGTAAGCAACTGTTTTTCTCTGGCTCAGGTGTATGTTCCAATAATTTGAGCTTGACTCTAGTCCGATTTTGTGAAGACACATGAAGGGTGTAACACAGGTGGGAGCGCAAGCGCAATTAAAATACCACTACTTTTATAGTTTCTTTACTTATTCAGTTGTGGAGACTTGTCCGCAACAGACGAGCAATATCTCCGGCGGGCCTATTCTCGTTGGTCGCGAGATCCGCACAGGGTGTAATTTTAATGACAGTGGACGGTTTGGAAATATTGCCGTTCCAAGTTTTGTATTCATCGTATGTGGTTTCATGCAACATATACTGCTATAACGTGTCTTATTTTCGGTAAAACTTTCACCTTACGGCTCTATTCACAAATAGTGTTGGAACTATCCACTACGGTTTAGTCGGCAATTATGGATACGTTTGTTTTATGTCGTCAGAGACTCTGTGCTGTTCGGGCAGTGTAATGTTATTAATGTTGTTGACGATTGAAACCTGAAGTTCTATTATTGTGTGGGGATTGGTTTCGTACTCTCTTATTTTAAGTGCCGCCCAGATCTAATAATCCAGGGGAATAAGATCCGGAGATCGTACAGGCCAAATTCCGCGAGAGATTATGCGATTTGCAAAAATGCCACCATCTCCACCAAGAATACTCTTTCTTCAATAGTTAACACCGTTGTGGCTGAGATCAATTACTAACACATCTGCATGTAGCAGTGGTATTCTAAACTAGAGTTTAAATGGCGCTTGGACTATGACGTATTACACCGTGAATACAAAACTTGGAACGGCAATATTTTCAAAACGTCCACAGCCATTTAAAATACACAGTATATAATTAGTTATGTTATTATTATTAGTATATTATTATTATATATTATTATTATATTATTATTAGTTATTATGCCTTTTTTTTAAAAGCACAATGGAACAAACTAATATCTTCCACGACGGCTAGGTGGCAGTACAGTACCTACACATGACACGAGCGCCAATCAATACACACGAATGTACTTCCCGTGTTGTATCCCCCCCCCCCCCCCCCCCCAGGTATATCAGAAACTACAAAGATACAGAAAGTGAAGCGGACAGACATTGGATGATGATGATGATGATGATGATGATGATGATGATGATGATGATGATGATGATGATGATGATGATGATGATGATGATGATGATGATGATGATGATGATGATGATATCAGAACAGCGAAGATTCAGACTGTGAATGATATGCAGCAGAAGACTTAAAAATTATGAATGTGAAAACTACCGACTTAAGAGACCTGACGTCATGGTTAGCGAGTTTGTGCCAGGCCTGGGAAAGTGACAATCTCGCATTGATTTCCGTAATTAAGGCCAGGCATCGCCGGCGGGTGTAATTACAAGCTGAGAGTTTAGCCGAGGGATTGTGACAAAAGGCTCCCGATCTTGTACAGGAGGACAGAAGGAAAGGAAGCGATGAGTCACTGGGCTGAGCACTACAGCTTTCAAGTTGATGTCAAGAGTGGATGGGGGTTTTCCCGAAGACTTGTTATTAGAGCTTCAGCGGGTGGTTAAGTGGTTAGAATGCAGAGATCTTATATCTGAAGACGTGAGGTTTACAGATCCGGCCAAGTGAAGTTTTGAATTATTGCTTGTAATATTGCTTGTATTATGGCAAACCGTTTCTTCCCTTTTTCCTTTTTTTTCTTCCTTTTTTTCCCCCTTCTTCTTCTTTTTTTTCTTTTCTTTTCTTTCTTCTTCTTCTTTCTTTTTTTTTCC
>JACEFZ010027182.1:0-23369 GCA_014155875.1 Cepaea nemoralis
ATTTTCTCACTGTGAACCAATACCTTTTTTTGGAAGACAGGTGATTGAGGTGTCCAGAGATACAGTTCTGACTGTGACATACCTGAGACAGGTGACTGAGGTGTCCAGAGATACAGTTCTCACTGTGGCATATCTGAAACAGGGGGACTGAGGTGTCCAGAGATAGTTCTCACTGTGGCATACCTGAGACAGGGTGATTGAGTTGTCCAGAGATACAGTTCTCACTGTGACATACCTGAGAACAGGTGATTTAGGTGTCCAGAGATACGGTTCTCACTGTGATATACCTGAGACAGGTGACTGGGGGTGTCCAGAGATACAGTTCTCACTGTGGCATACCTGAGACAGGTGATTGAGTTGTCCAGAGATATAGTTCTCACTGTGGCATACCTGAGACAGGTGATTGAGTTGTCCAGGGATATCGTTCTGACTGTGACATACCTGAGACAGGTGATTGAGTTGTCCAGAGATACAGTTCTCACTGTGACATACCTGAGCCAGGTGTTTTGAGATGTCCAGGAATATATTTCATTACCAAAAGGTGTTTGCTGTCCACCAAACCCAAACCTGTGTAGAGCCAAGTAGAGTTGTACATGTGAGGTGTGTTGTTTGATGTCTCTACACTGTGTAGAACCTTTGATCTTGCCAGTTGTCACTAAGTTCTCCAAGTTTTGTCATTATGTATGTTATAACATACAGTGTGATATTGTGTTAATTGTGTTACATCACAGTTGTGGTTATGTATATTTCTTGGGAGCTGTGATTGTATTAGTACTACTTCAGTTATTTTATCATTGATGCCATTTCAATTGTTTTATACTTATTACTTCAGCAGTAATTATAGTCTTTGTATGATGTCAGACTCATCACTGTCTCATTTGTGTGTGTGATGTCAGGCCTGTCACTGTCTCATTTACCTAGGTGGCTGCTGTCGACTACATCATTGAGGGCAGGAAGAAGAGAGCCAGAGGACGGCGCTGGAAGGAGCTGCCCGCAAACTCAGCGCTAGCGTTGGAGAAAATCTCAACCTGTTGCCTGAAGACGACGGCGATGACCTGGACTTTTTTGAAGACGCTGGATTGGTGGCTCCAACTCACTACAGTGATTCCAAGACTTCTGACCTTGGGGACGCCTGTTCTACATTCAGTTTTTGTTTCATTCTCTTCAACTGGGTCAACTTGCAACACCTGGCATGTTTGCTCCATCATGTGACTTAAAGACTGGGTACCAGATGCCAGTGAGTGACAGCCGGACAGGCCAGCCCCTCCTGTCAGTAGGCAGATCTGCGGCTTGTTTCCGTGTGTGGTTTGTGGTAGGGGATACCATGTCTGACCCGACATTTGCTGCTGCTCAAGAAACTGACAGTCTGCAGTTCTATAACGTTTTCTTGTGGCTGAAGTCTGGGCCAGTTACATGCCAACCACTGGGTACCTGGGTGACTGAGACACTGTGATCAAATATACTAGAGACCAGATCTGACTGGGTGACTGAGACCAGATTTGACTGGGTGACTGAGACCAGATCTGACTGTGTGACTGAGACCACTGTGATCAAATATACTAGAGACCAGATCTGACTGGGTGACTGAGACCAGATCTGACTGGGTGACTGAGACCAGATCTGACTGGGTGACTGAGACCACTGTGATCAAATATACTAGATACCAGATATGACTGGGTGACTGAGACACTGATCAAATATACTAGAAACCAGATCTGACTGGGTGACTGAGAACACTGTTTTCAAATATAATAGAGACCAGATCTGACTGGGTGGCTGACACCACTGTTTTCAAATATACTAGAGACCAGATCTGACTGGGTGGCTGTGATCAAATATACTAGAGACCAGATCTGACTGGGTGACTGAGACACTGTGATCAAACATACTAGAGACCAGATCATACTGGGGTGTCAGGCCATTACTGACAGTCTGACATCAATCAAAACAATGTGAAAACAACATCTGTGCCTAATAATTATTATAATGACAAACAGTCCATAACATAACAATAATTAAAGGTCCCATGTACATGCCTTTATGCACGTTAGACATATGGTGCGGGCCTCATATTTGTATAGATCTGTCGGCATTGGGTGGGTGATGCTGTCACTGTCACACAGGATAGCCTTATTTCTGAGGACATGTCCTAGCAGCCCTTGTGGGCTGGCTGGACATACCAACCCAGGTCCGTATGACATCACTGTCTCAGTGAGAAGTCCAACCCATGACCCAGGTCCGTATGACATCACTGTCTCAGTGAGAAGTCCAACCCATGATCACTGGGCTAGTCTTGTAAACTAGGAGTCACAGAAGTCACAGCTGGGACTGGATGAGTTCACGCATCAGCTGACTCAGGCCAATAAGTTGAAGTCGTAGCTTGGCGACAGTAACTAGAGTCCAGTCAGGAAATCTAACAATTGTCTGAACAGACATGACCACCACAAAGTTGAAGTCATAGCTTGGAGACAGTAACTGGAGTCCAGTCAGGTAATCTAACAATTGTCTGAACAGACATGACCACCACAAAGTTGAAGTGGTAGCTTGGAGACAGTAACTGGAGTTCCAGTCAGGAAATCTAACAATTGTCTGAACAGACATGAACACACACAAAGTTGAAGTCATAGCTGGAGACAGTAACTGGAGTCCAGTACAGGAAATCTAACAATTGTCTGAACAGACATGACCACCACAAGTTGAAGTGGTAGCTTGGAGACAGTAACTGGAGTCCAGTCCAGGAATCTAACAATTGTCCTGAACAGACATGACCACCACAAAGTTGAAGTGGTAGCCTTGGAGACAGTAACTGGAGTGCCAGTCAGGTAAATCTAACAATTGTCCTGAATAGACATGACCCACCACAAAGTTGAAGTGGTAGCTTGGAGACAGTAACTGGAAGTCCAGTCAGGAAATCTAACAATTGTCTGAACAGACATGACCACCAACAAAGTTGAAGTGGTAGCTTGGAGACAGTAACTAGAGTCCAGTCAGGAATCTAACAATTGTCTGAACAGACATGACCACCACAAAGTTGAAGTGGTAGCTTGGAGACAGTAACTGAGTCCAAGTCAGGAAATCTAACAATTGTCTGAGACAGACATGACCACCACAAGTTGAAAGTGGTAGCTTGGAGACAGTAACTGGAGTCCAGTCAGGTAAATCTAACAATTGTCTGAACAGACATGACCACCACAAAGTTGAAGTCATAGCTTGGAGACAGTAACTGGAGTCCAGTCAGGAAATCTAACAATTGTCTGAACAGACATGACCACCACAAAGTTGAAGTGGTAGCTTGGAGACAGTAACTGGAGTCCAGTCAGGTAATCTAACAATTGTCTGAACAGACATGACCACCAACAAAGTTTGAAGTCGTAGGCTTGGAGAACAGTAACTGGAGTCCAGTCAGGTAAATCTAACAATTGTCTGAACAGACATGACCACCACAAAGTTGAAGTCGTAGCTTGGAGACAGTAACTGGAGTCCAGTCAGGTAATCTAACAATTGTCTGAACAGACATGACCACCACAAAGTTGAAGTGGTAGCTTGGAGACAGTAACTAGAGTCCAGTCAGGTAATCTAACAATTGTCTGAACAGACATGACCACCACAAAGTTGAAGTCATAGCTTGGAGACAGTAACTGGAGTCCAGTCAGGAAATCTAACAATTGTCTGAACAGACATGACCACCACAAAGTTGAAGTGGTAGCTTGGAGACAGTAACTGGAGTCCAGTCAGGAAATCTAACAATTGTCTGAACAGACATGACCACCACAAAGTTGAAGTGGTAGCTTGGAGACAGTAACTGGAGTCCAGTCAGGAAATCTAACAATTGTCTGAACAGACATGACCACCACAAAGTTGAAGTGGTAGCTTGGAGACAGTAACTAGAGTCCAGTCAGGTAATCTAACAATTGTCTGAACAGACATGACCACCACAAAGTTGAAGTCGTAGCTTGGCGACAGTAACTAGAGTCCAGTCAGGTAATCTAACAATTGTCTGAACAGACATGACCACCACAAAGTTGAAGTGTTAGCTTGGAGACAGTAACTGGAGTCCAGTCAGGAAATCTAACAATTGTCTGAACAGACATGACCACCACAAAGTTGAAGTCATAGCTTGGAGACAGTAACTGGGAGTCCAGTCAGGAATCTAACAATTGTCTGAACAGACAATGAACACCACAAAGTTGAAGTGGTAGCTTGGAGACAGTAACTGGAGTCCAGTCATGTAATCTAACAATTGTCTGACAGACATGACCACCACAAAGTTGAAGTCATAGCTTGGAGACAGTAACTGGAGTCCAGTCAGGAATCTAACAATTGTCTGAACAGACATGCCACCACAAAGTTGAAGTGGTAGCTTGGAGACAGTAACTGGAGTCCAGTCAGGAAATCTAACAATTGTCTGAACAGACATGACCACCACAAGTTGAAGTGGTAGCTTGGAGACAGTAACTAGAGTCCATTCAGGTAATCTAACAATTGTCTGAACAGACATGACCACCACAAAGTTGAAGTCATAGCTTGGAGACAGTAACTGGGTCCAGTCAGTAATCTAACAATTGTCTGAACAGACATGACCACCACAAAGTTGAAGTGGTAGCTTGGAGACAGTAACTGGAGTCCAGTCAGGTAATCTAACAATTGTCTGAACAGACATGACCACCACAAAGTTGAAGTGGTAGCTTGGAGACAGTAACTAGAGTCCAGTCAGGTAATCTAACATTGTCTGAACAGACATGACCACCACATAGTTGAAGTCATAGCTTGGAGACAGTAACTAGAGTCCAGTCAGGTAATCTAACAATTGTCTGAACAGACATGACCACCACAAAGTTGAAGTGGTAGCTTGGAGACAGTAACTGGAGTCCAGTCAGGTAATCTAACAATTGTCTGAACAGACATGACCACCACAAAGTTGAAGTGGTAGCTTGGAGACAGTAACTGGAGTCCAGTCAGGTAATCTAACAATTGTCTGAACATACATGACCATCACAAAGACTCCATGTTCATTGTCCCACTATATATGTTACCAGACACCTAGAGACTGCCATCTGGGACTCTCTTCAACTAGCTGCCCCTTTCTGTGGCTAGAGAGGAGATGTGTGCTTCTCAGCTCACCTTCATATGTTTAGCTAAGAACTGTTGGACATTGTGGCTGGGAGCATGACCACATGTGGTGTGGTTGTCTCCTGGCCCATGGCATGTCAGGTGTCACTTACTGTTTCGTCTCTTGGTAAGTCACATCTGGATGCAGGTCCTGCTGTCACATGAAGGATCTTCTCACAGCCTTGTTAGACTGTATGCATGTTGAGGCTGACTAGATATAGACTGGGGGATCCAGGCTGAGGCTGACTAGATATAGACTGGGGGGTGGGTCCAGGCTGAGGCTGACTAGATATAGACTTTGTGGATCCAGGCTGAAGCTGACTAGATATGGGGGGTGGGTCCAGGCTGAGGCTGACTAGATATAGACTGGATGGGGTCCCAGGCTGAGGCTGACTAGATATAGACTAGATGGATCCAGGCTGAAGCTGACTAGATATGGGGGGGGGGGGGGGGGGTCCCAGGCTGAGGCTGACTAGATATAGACTAGATGGATCCAGGCTGAAGCTGACTAGATATGGGGGGGGGGGGGGGGGGTCCCAGGCTGAGGCTGACTAGATATAGACTAGATGGATCCAGGCTGAAGCTGACTAGATGTGGGGGTCCCAGGGGGTGGGGGGTCCCAGGCTGAGGCTGACTAGATATAGACTAGATGGATCCAGGCTGAAGCTGACTAGATATAGACGGGGGTCCAGGCTGAGGCTGACTAGATATAAACTGGGGGGGGGGGGTCCAGGCTGAGGCTGGCCACATCTAGTCTGGGTGGGTCTGATGAGATGAGGTGCCTGGTCTTGTAGCTAGAGAACTGGCTGTAGGCAGCAGTAACATGTGCTGACACTGCAGTATTTTCGCATATATGTGTTCATCTCCGGAGATGTTATGATAATGATACTTGTACAGTTGTGTGAGATAAACATAAGCTGACGACTTGGTCCCCGCACCATGAGATCTTTCACCATGATATATGACAAACTTCTGACATTCCACCTGTAGCTGGTTGTGAGCACTCTCAGTACACCTGGACATGGACCAGATAGACCTCAGCTCCAGCCTGCCACCTCACCTGTCATACCTCTCCACCCACTGCCACCTCACCTGTCATACCTCTCCACCCACTGCCACCTCACCTGTCATACCTCTCCACCCACTGCCACCTCACCTGTCATACCTCTCCACCCACTGCCACCTCACCTGTCATACCTCTCCACCCACTGCCACCTCACCTGTCATACCTCTCCACCCACTGCCACCTCACCTGTCATACCTCTCCACCCACTGCCACCTCACCTGTCATACCTCTCCACCCACTGCCACTCATTGTTAGCCTAGCTCTGGTAGTTGTCTGCTGGACACACACCACTGCATGTTGGTTCACATAGACACTGGTATGTGTAGACAGGTTCACATAGACACTGGTGTGTGTAGACAGGTTCACATAGACACTGGTTCAAGTAGATAGGTTCACATAGACACTGGTGTGTGTAGATAAGTTCACATAGACACTGGTTCAAGTAGAGAGGTTCACATAGACACTGGTTTATGTAGAGAGGTTCACATAGACACTGGTTCAAGTAGACAGGTTCAAGTAGACAGGTTCACATAGACACTGGTTCAAGTAGACAGGTTCACATAGACACTGGTTCAAGTAGACAGGTTCACATAGACACTGGTTCACATAGACACTGGTTCAAGTAGACAGGTTCACATAGACACTGGTTGATGTAGACAGGTTCACATAGACACTGGTTCAAGTAGACAGGTTCACATAGACACTGGTTGAAGTAGATAGGTTCACATAGACACTGGTTGATGTAGACAGGTTCACATAGACACTGGTGTGTGTAGATAGGTTCACAGACACTGGTGTGTGTGTAGACAGATTCACATAGACACTAGTTCATGTAGACAGGTTCACATAGACACTGGTTGATGTAGACAGGTTCACATAGACACTGGTTCAAGTAGACAGGTTCACATAGACACTGGTTCAAGTAGACAGGTTCACATAGACACTGGTTGATGTAGACAGGTGAATGACCTGATGTCAACTGTGGTCCCCATGAATTACCCGATGTCAACTATCTATGATGTGGATCTTGCTGAGTGTTTGTACATTGCAGGACACATCTTCAGATTATCCCAAGAGCAATGGAGTAAACTCTGGGGCCTAGTGGCTAGGGTAGAGTGCTGGGAGTAGTTCTGGTGCAGTCCAGGTGTACTTGTTGTGTGTATAGGTGCCTGCTGAAGGGTAGCTGTGGGGTGGGCAGGTCTCCCTCTAATAATATTGTCCATGTGCTGACTCTTCCCTATTGTTATATATATATATATATTTACATTTATATATTGATATACACTCTTTAATTGTCTCATGTATCAGATAACCATGTTATGCCACTCCAGACTGCATCCTGTGTGTGTCGTGATGTGTGTGCTACTAGTGTGTGTGTCTGTGTGTGTACTTTGTTGTGCTGTGTCACACACATTGCTGGCATGTTCCCTAACCTGTTATCTTGTGTGTGTGTGTGCTATTACTCTACCATACGCCATATATATGCTGCCTGCTAATCTGCCCAACACACAATCTGCTGCTGTGTTCTGCCCTGTGTGGGACTGCTCAGTCTCCCTGTGTTGTGTGTCTCCTGATTTTTCTCCCCAAACCATGGGAGTGTCAACAAACTGTTTGCTATATATTATCTATGTTGTGAAGTCACCTGGCCAACAGATTTAGAGCACTCGCTCCTCGACTTCCAGTGTGCTGTGGCCAAGTAGTGGGTTCTCTCCCTACACCAGTCAGTCGGACTCATATGTGGACTTCCCCTTCTGGACTTGAGGATGTACATTTCCAGTACCTCAGAAGTTGCAGTGGGTTGACCAGATAGCGAGGACACAGATGTGGACTACGCTGAAGTTCTAAGCCAGCGAATTGGAAAACAAAATGAATAATAATCTGTGCATGCTGATGGCAGAAATATTGAGTGGATTTGTCAGTGTGACAACCGGCTGACAACCAGTAGAGTCGGTGAGTCCTGGAGTGTCCGAGCCTGACTACAGGATTACCTGGTATTGTGTGTTCCATATCTCAGCAGGTGTGTGCGGTGTTGTCCTGTTACTTCTGGTCTCTAGCTGTGTCTGACTGCTGTAGAATGTCCCCAGTGACTTCTGTTGTATGTGGATGTAGACAGATGTCATGTTAGTTCTGGTCTGTAGCTCTGTCTGACTGCTGTAGAATGTCCCCAGTGACTTCTGTTGTATGTGGATGTAGACAGATGTCATGTTAGTTCTGGTCTGTAGCTCTGTCTGACTGCTGTAGAATGTCCCCAGTGACTTCTGTTGTATGTGGATGTAGACAGATGTCATGTTAGTTCTGGTCTCTAGCTCTGTCTGACTGCTGTAGAATGTCCCCAGTGACTTCTGTTGTATGTGGATGTAGACAGATGTCATGTTAGTTCTGGTCTGTAGCTCTGTCTGACTGCTGTAGAATGTCCCAGTGACTTCTGTTGTATGTGGATGTAGACAGATGTCATGTTAGTTCTGGTCTCTAGCTCTGTCTGACTGCTGTAGAATGTCCCCAGTGACTTCTGTTGTATGTGGATGTAGACAGATGTCATGTTAGTTCTGGTCTGTAGCTGTGTCTGACTGCTGTAGAATGTCCCCAGTGACTTCTGTTGTATGTGGATGTAGACAGATGTCATGTTCTGGTCTGTAGCTCTGTCTGACTGCTGTAGAATGTCCCCAGTGACTTCTGTTGTATGTGGATGTAGACAGATGTCATGTTAGTTCTGGTCTGTAGCTCTGTCTGACTGCTGTAGAATGTCCCCAGTGACTTCTGTTGTATGTGGATGTAGACAGATGTCATGTTAGTTCTGGTCTGTAGCTGTGTCTGACTGCTGTAGAATGTCCCCAGTGACTTCTGTTGTATGTGGATGTAGACAGATGTCATGTTAGTTCTGGTCTGTAGCTGTGTCTGACTGCTGTAGAATGTCCCCAGTGACTTCTGTTGTATGTGGATGTAGACAGATGTCATGTTAGTTCTGGTCTCTAGCTCTGTCTGACTGCTGTAGAATGTCCTCAGTGTCTTCTGTTGTAGGTCAACATGAATGTACCTGGATGTAGTCAGTCAGTGTACATGACATGATGTCATGTAGGAGATACTGCTGCATCAAATATGTAGCTGGTGATGTATGGTGTCTCACGATTACTGTGACCTGTACGTGCCACCATGTGACATTTAGTAAGTCAGTCTGGATCTGCTCATGCAATGTGCCATCATGGGAGGGGCCTGCTCATGTCATGTGGCATACTGGGCAGGACTTGATCATGTCATGTGGCATACTGGGCAGGACTTGATCATGTCATGTGGCATACTGGGCAGGACTTGATCATGTCATGTACGTTTTATTTGTAATGCTGATGTCATATATGGTGCCATGTACACATTTCCGTACCACACAATGAAGTATGGTCTTATGCCACGTGACATATACATGCCATGCAATCATGTGTGTGATATATATTTTGTGCTATTTCAAACATAATTTCGGAGGTCAGCATGGCCGAATGGATAAAACGTGTTCTTAAACATCCAGTGTGTTGATGCCGAGGTCAGGGGTTCAACCCTTACACCAGACACTTGGACTAAAATGTCGACTTCTCGTCCTTGACTTGGGGCCATAAATAATAAGTACCTCGGAAGTCAGAGTGGTTCGCCTGATGGCGAGGGGCTCTGATAATAGGGAAAGTTAATCCACATGAAAAATGCAGTCCAGTTCTACTAGAAGTGTGTATGGACTGTGCTTGAGTTCAAAGCAAGCCAAAAAAAAAACATAATTTCTGTGTTACATTAAATTGTTTGTGTTGTGTTGTCACAGCATTCACTGACAGAACATTGCTAGACTGCTCATGTTACATCACAGATCAAGCCAGTTGTAGTGCAGAGTTGAATGATATATGATGTGTTATGAAACCTCACACTGTTGTTACGTCATTGGGTAAAACAAGCCAGCCGACATGTCACTGATATATGTTGTCATCACATTAGGCTAATTAGTTTCATTCTAGGATGACTACAAGTCACTGCTCCACAGAAAGAACCAACACTGGGACACCACTGTAGTGTGAGAACCCCAACACTGGGACACCACTGTAGTGTGAGAACCCCAACACTGGGACACCACTGTAGTGTGAGAACCCCAACACTGGGACACCACTGTAGTATGAGAACCCCAACACTGGGACACCACTGTAGTGTGAGAACCCCAACACTGGGACACCACTGTAGTGTGAGAACCCCAACACTGGGACACCACTGTAGTGTGAGAACCCCAACACTGGGACACCACTGTAGTGTGAGAACCCCAACACTGGGACATAAGGCAGTAAGAGGTTGCCCCACTAATTATCACAGAGAAAGTGGTCTATGACACTTGGGAATCACCTTGTACAGAAGCCTGTCATTCAGGGACCACATAGTAGGAGATCTAAGGAGGGACATGGCACTCTAAAGACAATGACAACAATGGAATGGAGCAATGAATGGCTTTCATACTCTATCAACACCTGATTCTATCAATAAATGGGATTGCAGAGAGTTAGCTAGTGAAACTAGAGCGCATTTAGAACGGAGCTGTGCAAATGATCCCTGGACATGCCGATTGATTTATTGATTGATTTAGGAATCGACATCACAGCATTCTGGGCATTCCCATAAGCACTCCGTCCCCATCCTCAGCAGCCAGCGAAGAGTTCCAACACCAATAGTACCAGTAGCAATCTGATTATATGTCTGCTCGCCTTTCCCCTGAGCGTTGATCGTCGGCCAGATCCCCTCATCACTCCTCGCTGTCTCATTATTGCCAGACCATGGTGATCCATTTGCTCCTCCAAGGTGTACACGTGCTCCCATAAGGCCGCAACCATGTCTGCCTTGTCATGTATCAATACTCCACCAAGTTCTGCAATGAGCCAGCCAATCTGTCCGCCTGTTCATTTCCCAGCACACCGGCATGTTGATACACGACAGTTTGCTCCCAGGTGATGTTATCATCTACATAGATGGCTCTGTGCTAAGTTGCAAAAGAAGTGCTTGGAGTTTGGCCTATGATACCTCAACATCTAGTCTGAGAATGGAGGTGGAGGCAGTCACTGCAGCGTTCTGCTAACTGGAGGACAAAAAGCACACACATGTGATTGTAATGGACTCAACGAGCATGGTGAAGACAGGTATGCTTCATGCAGAGTGGCATGCCTCAAACATTCTGTGACCCATTTGATATTTTCCCCAGGGCTTGCTGGTGTGCGTAATAGACACAAGCCCTCAGGACTGTCAACAAGATAGACACCAGCAAATGTGATGTATTTTAGTGAATATAATATACAGATATCAGCAATGTGATGTATTTTTGTATACGTAATAGACACCAGCAATGTGATGTATTTTTGAGAATGTAATTACTAATAGACAGACCAGCAATGTGATGTATTTTTGTGAATGTAATAGACAGACACAGGCCCTCAGCAATGTGATGTATTTTTGTATATGTAATAGATAGGTAAATGCAGATTATTATACAGATGTGAGTCTCATGTATGCTTATGGGAATGTCCCGAGTGCTGTGATGTCGGTTCCTAAATCAATCAATCAATGTATGATGATGTCTCAACCTGGGGTCTGGCTGGAGAGGTTTGCCCGAACTGCTGCCATATGTGCAGCAGCAGCAGTCACTGGTGTTGTGTGTGTGTGCAGGTGTGCTGGCAGTGACTATCCGTGATGCTTGCTTGTGTCAGCCTGCCTGGCTCCCCTTTTTCAGATATCTGTCGCTGGCTGGTGCTGTCTTATCTGTCGCAGCTGGTGCTGGTGTGTAGTCAGCTGTCGTTGGTGCTGCTCCTCAGGTTTGTGGGGACATTACACCAGCTGTGGCATGTTCCCATGGTTAATTTCTGTGCTTCATTATCAACTGTTGGTTGATGCAATACTTTCTGCTAATGTTTATTTATACATTGTTTGCATGCATTTATTTTAAATAGACATTTAATACATTATTTGTGACATTATGTTTATCTTTCTCCCCCCCCCCCCTTCTCCCCCCCCCCCCCCCCCCCCCCCCCCCCCCCCCAACTGATGAGAAAGATTTCAAGTAGAACATATCCAAGTAACTGCCCAATATACAAAGATCAACCACTGCCTGGTGTGTGTTTGTTCCATGTCATCTAACGCTGTGCTTGTTGAGCATGCTGACCCCTAGCTACAGCACAGAGGTCAACTGGCTGGAGTATTGCTGCATTGTTTCGGATTGTTTTGTCCTCTAAGCACAGTTAGATCTTCTAGGAGGGTCTTGGGGGATCATTAAGAAGCCCAGCGCCGACTAGCAATCAGTAGGCAAGGATCAACTCCTCCAGTGCTGGATAATGGTGCAGAGAACAGAAAATGGACTGAGAAACGTTCCCATGAACACACCAAGAGACCTCACCTCAGGGACCTGGAGTCCAAGACATGATGAGAAAGTGTTCACATATAACGCTTTCAACCCTGTCTCACAGTATGACAGCAACATCAGCCAATGTGTCATCTCCTGCTGTAGGACAGTATATGATGACGGTATTCACACATCACTCACTCACAAACACCAAGTTACAGCTATGTACATCACTCACACAACATTGTGATATCAGCAGTGATACATCACTGACTCACACAACCTCCCTGATGTCAGCAGTAATACATCACTGAGACAGTATCCTTAGTCAATAATGATAATTCATTGAGACAATATTTTGAGTTAGTAATGATATATCATTGACTCATACAATATCCTGACTCAGCAGTAATATATTACTGTCATAATACCATCATGTCAACAGCAGTGATAATCATGTCAACAGTGATATTGCACTGATATATCACTGACTCAAAATCTCAAGTCAGCAGTGATACGTTAGTGACTTGCACAATACCCTGGTGTCAGCAATGATACATCAGTGACTCAAGTCAGCAGTTACGTTAGTGACTTGCACAATACCCTGGTGTCAGCAATGATACATCAGTGACTCAAGTCAGCAGTGATAAGTCAGTGACTTACACAATACCCTGGTGTCAGCAATGATACATCAGTGACTCAAGTCAGCAGTGATAAGTCAGTGACTTGCACAATACCCTGGTGTCAGCAATGATACATCAGTGACTCAAGTCAGCAGTGATAAGTCAGTGACTTACACAATACCCTGATGTCAGCAGTGAAGAGTCTCTCAGACACAACGTTGGGGGAATACCGCTCCAATAAATCCAATAACAACAAAACAAAACTGAGTTTAAGAAAACATGATGTATTGAACATTTCAACCTCAGATATCTCCGGGCTATTATCATTCTCTTGTGATTGTTCACTGTACATCCCATGTTAGATTTGACCCCCTCATGTAAATCCCCCAGTACAACATGTCATTATCTACAAGTTGTGTGACAGTTGAGCAATCTGGTAATGTGCTGACAGTTGATGACTGCACTACCCAATATGTTGATGACAGTGGGGTCATGTGTTAAGTTGATGACAACTGACATCTGTGTGGCAGTTTATGATCTGATTATTTTCTGCTGTGATGACATCAGTGCTGGCATCTGGGACACTAGATTGTTCGCCAGCCATATCACGTCTACAGACTCCAGCCCGACCACTTGAATGACTACAATCATCATCTGGACATTGTCACAACACAACCACCTCCGTGACATTTTGGCTCCACTTCTGGCTCTTCACTCACTTGAAGCTCTTCCTTACAAGCCACTTTTGCTGTTTACTCCTCGCTTGAAACTCTTTCTTACAAGCCACTGTTGTGTACTCCTCGTTTGAAGCTCTTCCTTACAAGCCACTTTTGCTGTTTACTCCTCACTTGAAGTTCTTCCTTACAAGCCACTTTTGATGTTTATTCCTCGCTTGAAACTCTTCCTTACAAACCACTTTTGCTGTTTACTCCTCACTTGAAGCTCTTCCTTACAAGCCACTTTTGCTGTTTACTCCTCACTTGAAGCTCTTCCTTACAAGCCACTTTTGCTGTTTACTCCTCACTTGAAGCTCTTCCTTACAAGCCACTTTGCTGTTTACTCCTCACTTGAAGCTCTTCCTTACAAGCCACTTTTGCTGTTTACTCCTCACTTGAAGCTCTTCCTTACAAGCCACTTTTGCTGTTTACTCCTCACTTGAAGCTCTTCCTTACAAGCCACTTTTGCTGTTTACTCCTCACTTGAAGCTCTTCCTTACAAGCCACTTTTGCTGTTTACTCCTCACTTGAAGCTCTTCCTTACAAGCCACTTTTGCTGTTTACTCCTCATTTGAAGCTCTTCCTTACAAGCCACTTTTGCTGTTTACTCCTCGCTTGAAACTCTTTCTTACAAGCCACTGTTGTGCACTCCTCGTTTGAAGCTCTTCCTTACAAGCCACTTTTGCTGTTTACTCCTCACTTGAAGTTCTTCCTTACAAGCCACTTTTGCTGTTTACTCCTTGCTTGAAACTCTTCCTTGCAAACCACTTTTGCTGTTTACTCCTCACTTGAAGCTCTTCCTTACAAGCCACTTTTGCTGTTTACTCCTCACTTGAAGCTCATCCTTACAAGCCACTTTTGCTGTTTACTCCTCACTTGAAGCTCATCCTTACAAGCCACTTTTGCTGTTTACTCCTCACTTGAAGCTCTTCCTTACAAGCCACTTTTGCTGTTTACTCCTCACTTGAAGCTTTTCCTTACAAGCCACTTTTGCTGTTTACTCCTCACTTGAAGCTCTTCCTTACAAGCCACTTTTGCTGTTTACTCCTCACTTGAAGCTCTTCCTTACAAGCCACTTTTGTTGTTTACTCCTCACTTGAAGCTCTTCCTTACAAGCCACTTTTGCTGTTTACTCCTCACTTGAAGCTCTTCCTTACAAGCCACTTTTGCTGTTTACTCCTCACTTGAAGCTCTTCCTTACAAGCCACTTTTGCTGTTTACTCCTCACTTGAAGCTCTTCCTTACAAGCCACTTTTGCTGTTTACTCCTCGCTTGAAGTTCTTCCTTACAAGCCACTTTTGCTGTTTACTCCTTGCTTGAAACTCTTCCTTACAAACCACTTTTGCTGTTTACTCCTCACTTGAAGCTCTTCCTTACAAGCCACTTTTGCTGTTTACCTCCTCACTTGAAGCTCTTCCTTACAAGCCACTTTTGCTGTTTACTCCTCACTTGAAGCTCTTCCTTACAAGCCACTTTTGCTGTTTACTCCTCACTTGAAGCTCTTCCTTACAAGCCACTTTTGCTGTTTACTCCTCACTTGAAGCTCTTCCTTACAAGCCACTTTTGCTGTTAACTCCTCACTTGAAGCTCTTCCTTACAAGCCACTTTTGCTGTTTACTCCTCACTTGAAGCTCTTCCTTACAAGCCACTTTTGCTGTTTACTCCTCACTTGAAGCTCTTCCTTACAAGCCACTTTTGCTGTTTACTCCTCGCTTGAAGCTCTTCCTTACAAGCCACTTTTGCTGTTTACTCCTCGCTTGAAGCTCTTCCTTACAAGCCACTGTTGTGTACTCCTCGTTTAAGCTCTTCCTTACAAGCCACTTTTGCTGTTTACTCCTCACTTGAAGTTCTTCCATTCAAGCCACTTTTGATGTTTACTCCTTGCTTGAAACTCTTCCTTACAAACCACTTTTGCTGTTTACTCCTCACTTGAAGCTCTTCCTTACAAGCCACTTTTGCTGTTTACTCCTCACTTGAAGCTCTTCCTTACAAGCCACTTTTGCTGTTTACTCCTCGCTTGAAGCTCTTCCTTACAAGCCACTTTTGCTGTTTACTCCTTGCTTGAAGCTCTTCCTTACAAGCCACTTTTGTTGTTTACTCCTCACTTGAAGCTCTTCCTTACAAGCCACTTTTGCTGTTTACTCCTCACTTGAAGCTCTTCCTTACAAGCCACTTTTGCTGTTCACTCCTCACTTGAAGCTCTTCCTTACAAGCCACTTTTGCTGTTTACTCCTCACTTGAAGCTCTTCCTTACAAGCCACTTTTGCTGTTTACTCCTTGCTTGAAACTCTTCCTTACAAGCCACTTTTGCTGTTACTCCTCACTTGAAGCTATTCCTTACAAGCCACTTTTGCTGTTTACTCCTCACTTGAAGCTCTTCCTTACAAGCCACTTTTGCTGCCTCCAACTCAGTCATCTCCTCACTTCATACTTCTTCTGAATTAAACTCTCAATTTCACATCGATTTTGTTCACAAGCATGTGCAGTATTTCATACAAGTTTGACCATTTTTCTGTCAGCTTCCAGGCCTGAACACGTCTGTACATTATCTACATACCAGCATGTTCCCAGCATGATTATGTTGCGTACACATTCCCCATGGGTCACCTATCTGCTGGGGTGGTAACACTGGGTGGGACAGCAGGCGGTTGAATGTGCAGTAAACTCAGTGTTGAGAACTGCTGGCTTCTAGGACTTGCTCTTGGAAGGGGTGAGGTGACAGTTCGAATCTTCTGATGCAGGACATGTGGTTACAACAGACAACATGATTGACACCGAGACTTCCACTACAACACCCACAGACAAGATGTTTGCTCCAACTCCAGCTGTCTGTTATACTGACATGTCTGCACAGATCATCTGTGTCCACACGTGTACTGTCTGCCCCTGTAGTGTTGTGACCAGCCAGAGTTGACTAGACAAGTCTACTGTACAGCCAACTATTCTCCACTTGTTGTATATGCTAGTTCCTGGCCTGCGTGTACCTGCTCAACTGTGTCAATATGTGCCACGTTCTGAGGAGAGAAATATTAACAATCACACAACAACAATCATCTCATGTGAATTAATGGTCCGTCACAGATTCATAAATATCTCTCACACATGAGTTGTCTGTCACAGATTTATAGATATCTCTCAAACACATGAGTTGCCTTGTCACAGATTTATAGATGTCTCCCACACATGAGTTGTCTATCACAGATTTACAGATGTCTCCCACACAAAAGTTGTCTGCCATAGATTTATAGATGTCTCCCACACATGAGTTGTCTGTCAGATTTATAGATGTCTCCCACACATGAGTTGTCTGTCACAGATTTATAGATGTCTCCCACACATGAGTTTGTCACTGGTTTATAGATGTCTCCCACACATGAGTTATCTGTCACAGATCTATAGATATCTCAAACACATGGGTTGTCTGTCACAGATTTATAGATGTCTCCCACACATGAGTTGTCTGTCACAGATTTATAGATGTCTGTCACAGATTTATAGATGTCTCCCACACATGAGTTGTCTGTCAGATTTATAGATGTCTGCCACACATGAGTTGTCTGTCACAGATTTATAGATGTCTCCCACACAAAAGATGTCTATCACAGATTTATTGATGTCTCTCACACATGAGCTGTTTGTTATATTTATAGATAACTTTGCTTAACATATATATCTAGATTTTTCTCCAAAATGTTTGTCTGGCTACAGAAATAACTTCACATCAGCACCAACAATAGCTGACTACAGACAGATAACCATATGCTCACAGAAAACCACATATGGCCTGACTACAGACAGCTCGCAGATAACCATATACAACCTGCCAACAGACAGCTGATACATATAGCCAGCCTACAGACAGCTGACAGATAACCACATATAGCCTGCCTACAGATAACCACATATAGCCTGCCTACAGATAACCACATATAGCCTGCCTTCAGACAGCTGACACATAATTACATATAGCCTGCCTACAGATAACCACATATAGCCTGCCTACAGACAGTTGACAGATAACCACATATAGCCTGCCTACAGACAGTTGACAGATAACCACATATAACCTGACTACAGACAGTTGACAGATAACCACATATAGTCTACCTTCAGACAGTTGACAGATAACCACATATGACCTGACTACAGACAGTTGACAGATAAACACATATAGTCAGTCTACAGACAGTTGACAGATAACCACATACAACCTGACTACAGACAGTTGACAGATAACCACATATAACCTGACTACAGACAGTTGACAGATAACCACATATAACTTGACTACAGACAGTTGACAGATAACCACATATAGTCTGCCTACAGACAGTTGACAGATAACCACATATAACCTGACTACAGACAGTTGACAGATAACCACATATAATCTGACTACAGACAGTTGACACATATAACCTGACTACAGATAACTGAAAGATAACCACATATAGTCTGACTACAGACAGTTGACAGATAATCACATATAGTCTGACTACAAACAGTTGACACATATAACCTGACTACAGACAGTTGACAGATTACATATAGCCTGCCTACAGACAGCTGACAGATTACATATAGCCTGCCTACAGACAGCTGACAGATTACATATAGCCTGCCTACAGACAGCTGACAGATAACCACATATAGTCTGACTACAGACAGTTGACAGATAACCACATATAGTCTGCCTACAGACAGCTGACAGATTACCACATATAACCTATTGTAACAGTAAAGGGAGTAGCTTAGGAGTAAAGAGTTAAGGAATGCTGCGCATTCCTTGACTAGGGGGAAAACCATAACTAGTGAACGTGTGTGCACGAATGAAGAAGTGTATCTAGTTGGGGGTCAGCTAGCAGGCAAGAAGGTAAACATCGGATTGTAAGCATACTATCATTATGCTGTAGTGGAACGATTCGACAAATAAAGAATGTTATAACACAACGGAGACTTATGTCCTATACGTCACGTGCCTTCTAACCTGTGTGTAACATCTCTACACTGTAATACAGGTTGATTTGGTGCCTTTGACCTCAAAGAGCAACATGGGATGTTGAGGAGAGAGTTACCGCCATGGAATATTGTTGTGTCTGGGCGTCTGGAGAAGGAAGTTTTTTTAAGTAAATAATAATAAGAAACGCAACAGCTGAAAGCCCGCCCAGGGGTAGTTGTTGTGGGTTCTCAGTGTATTTCTGTTTAAAAAGGAGATCGATTTCTCAGGCCAGCTCAAAAGGTTTGATTGTTAAACTTATTTCTATTGAGAAACATGCGTATTTAGTAAACGCTACAGATGAGGAGAAAAAGAATTTGGCATACAGAACAAGTACAAGTCCAGTTTCTGACCATATAAGAAGAAAACTAGAAGCAGCAGGAGGTGAAACCTGGGAAGAATTTAAAGATGATCTCGCAAGAAAATACGCTGAAATTACTGATCCACAACACGCATTCTCAGTATTGCGACAAACTAGGCAAAACACTACAGAAAGTGTGCAGCTATACAGTGACAGGTTGATTAATTTAGCTGAAGAGTCATTTTTAGGACAGAATGTACGAGCTGAAGAAGTAGAACGGATGTTGGTAGGAATTTTTGTTGATGGGATTAGGTCAGATGGATTGAAATTTAAATTATTAAGAGAGAATCCGGCAAGATTGTCACAAGCGGTAGATATCGCTATACAAGAGGAAAGCTTGAGGAGAAGGTTTAAATTAAGAGTAGACGAGAGTTAGGTAGTAGTTCGGAAGATAGAATTGAAGAACCTATGGAAGTAGGACAGTATAGACATGGATGGAGAGGAAGACGAGGAGAAATACAGATGGTACAAAGAAACGATAATGTATATAATCAAGGTAGAGGAGGACAAGTGAGAAATACTGTAAGAAACATGGAAGGTAACACTAACTCGAATGTGGTTTGTTGGGGATGTCACCAACGTGGGCACATTTTTCGTTTCTGTGGTAACAGACGTGTCCTATCGAATACACAAAATAATAGAGGTGTTCAGACGAGTACACAGAATAGAACCGAAAATGGCAGACCAGCAAATGGGAATTATGGAGAAATGCAAAGAAATTTTAGAAGATCAGGAAATCAGGGAAATTGGCATCCCGCTTACTGAACAGGGTCGGCAGTAGGAGGGAAGATAGTAAGATCCAAAAGGGGCATCAATGTATTAAAAATCCAAATGATGAGTATAATAGGACATTTAGAAATAAAAAACAAGCAGAGATAACACAATTGTCATTAAATATGGTGGATCCAAGCTCATGTATAGTAGAAATAGGAAAATATAAAGTTAGAACATTAGTTGATTCGGGAGCACAAGTTAGCGTGATTAAAGAAGCATTTTTATATCGAATGTTAAAAAATTGTAAAATATTTAGAATTCAGGAGAATCTTCATTCGGTAACGGGACAAAAATTAGAAGTGCTAGGACAAACGATGATAAACTTTAAATTAGGAGGGATAAATGTCAGGCATATGTTCCATGTAGTCAAAGATTTAAATAGGAATATGATATTGGGTAGAGATTTTTTATTGAAAAATGGGGTGAGACTTTTATTTGATTTACATAAATTAAAATTCCAAGATGTTTACGTAGATTTAGAAGAAGATATGCATGTGTCGACACTAGTTAGAGTTTAAAACGACCATGAATTTAAAACCACAGTCAGTTAATTTGATACAAGCGAAGCTAAAGAGAAACCCGTATTATGTAGCAGGAAACATAGTCAGAATCACTGAATTGCAAAAGGAAATAATAGATGAGCCAGGTTTAGAAGTTCCGGATGGAATAATAGAATTGGATAAAAGTTTAACATTTCCAGTGATGGTTATTAATAACACAGGTAGAGAAATTAAATTATACAGAGGATGTGTAATAGCCAAGCTAGAACAGAACGTTAGTGACATATTGGCAACAGATAGAGTAAATATGGCAGGCATAAGTTATCAGAAACCTCTAGTGAAAGAATTAATAACAGACGCGGATGCGGAAGTAAAGGGAACGTAAGAATGGATGAATTGATCCATCCATCTAGAAGAAATACAGCCCAAATACATTCACTAGACAAAGTAACAACGAGAACAAGAATTGTTGGCACAATTAAAAACTCCGCCAGAAAATAAAGAAGTATTAGAACAACTTATAAAACAAAATCAGGATGTGTTTGCAATTAATGATTTAGAATTGGGTAAGACAAAAACAGTTACAATGGAAATAGATACGGGAGACCATCCACCAATTAGTTTAAAACCATATAGAACTCCATAAGAAATAGAGAAGTCGTTAGAAAAGGCAATAGAAGACATGTTGAAAGCAGGCATAATAACCAGATCAAAATCAGAATGGTCATCTCCGGTGGTAATCGTAGCCAAATCTGATGGTTCGAACAGGTTCTGTTGTGACTACAGGGCGTTGAACAAAATTACTAAGAATGTAGCGTACCCATTGCCGGTGATTGATGATATTTTGGGATTACTTAATGGCTCCACATTTTTTCACAACACTAGACGCCAGATCAGGATTTTGGTGTATACCTATGTCAAAGGATGCTCAAATAAGAGTGCTTTCTGTACTCATATGGGTTCGTACGAATTCCTACGTATGCCATTCGGTTTGAAAAATGCACCGTCTCACTATATGTTCTTAATAAATGAAGTACTAGACGGTATGCAAAATTTTGCCCTAGCATATATAAATGACATATTAATATTTACGAAAGGAAATGTAGAGAATCATTTGAAACATATTAGACTAGTATTTGACAGATTAAGAAAGCATGACGTTAAATTAAAGCTTAGCAAGTGCCAGTTTTTTAAAAACAGAAACAAAATATTTAGGCTATATAATAAATAGGGAAGGTATTAAACCAGACCAGGACAAGATAAAAGTTATTAAAGAGTTACCTGCTCCAACTAATGTTAAGGAAGTACGTGCATTTATAGGAACGTGTGCGTATTATCGGAGGTTTGTACCAGCGTTTTCAAGGATAGCAATACCTATTACGAATTTAACGGGTAAATACGCTAGATTTAAGTGGGATGATGAGTGTCAAAAAGCGTTCGAACTTTTAAAGGATAGCTTAACAGTGGTACCATTATAAACACATCCAGACCTGAATAAACAGCTAATACTATACACAGATGCTTCAGACAACGCAATAGGAGCATGTTTGGTTCAACCATATGAAGGAGAAGAATCTGGAATACCAGGGGTTAAAAATGAAAGGCCAATTTACTTCTTATCTCACAAACTTAGCAAAACTCAACGCAAATGGCCGATTATTGAGAAAGAAGCTTATGCCATACACTTCGCTCTACAAAAACTAAATTACTACTTACATAATGCCAATTTCATTATTAGAACCTGACCACATGCCATTAAAGTCGATATTAGAAGCACCAATACAGAATAGGAAAATACAAACGTGGGCATTGAATTTACAGGGGTATAATGCTAAGGTTGAATATGTTTCAGGGAAACATAATACATGCGCCGATCTTTTGTCTAGGATTCCATATACACAGTCATCAGGAAACACGGAAGATGAAGCTGAACCAGAGATAGACGATCGAAACTGGCAAGTAAATATATTAGATTCTGCCATAATAAATAGGGAAGAATTTGAAAGTTACCATCGGATCAAGAGTCTGAACCTAGAACAGAAGACCCACATTTAGAACAGTTTGATATGAAAGTAGAACAAGAGTTAGACCCAAAAATAGTACAAATAAAAGAAAACTGAAAGAAACAGGGGGAAATAGTTTTAAAAGAAAGTTTGTAGAGTTACAAGAAGACAATCAATTATATTATATTAGTGAAAAAGGTGAAGGAGTAAGAAAATATATTCCGAAACATTTAGAACAAGAAGTCTTAAAGGCATATCACGATAATAATGGTCATTTTGGACGAGATAAGTTAGTGAAGGCTATTAGCAGTAAATATTACTGGCCGAATTTATTCAAAAGCGTATATGAATATGTTGAAGCATGTGAAAAGTGTAGGTTAAGAAACATGAAGATAATCAAATGTCCTTTACAAGATACCGATATTCCTCAATTTCCAATGCAGAAAGTAAGTTTGGATATTTCAGGTCCTCATCCAAAAACCATTATCGGGAAATGTATACTTACTACATATAGTTGATTCATATAGTCTCTGGCCAGAAGTTTATCCAATTCCAGACAAGAGTGCTGATTCAGTTATAAATATGCTGTTACAAGAATTTATACCAAGGTTTGGGTGTCCACAAATAATACTTACAGACAATGGGAAAGAATTTGTAAATAGAAGTTGAAAAATTGGTAAAAGATTTGAATATAAAACACATTAGGACTTCATATTACAGACCAACTTCTAATGCTAAAAATGAGAGACAAAATAGACACTATACAATATTCTAGCGAAAAATGTAGAAGAACATAGATATGGATTGGGGGATCTTTATTTGGGGTAGCATTTGCGGCGATACGTACACACGAAATGAGGAACAGGTTCTCTTTTTCC
>JACEFZ010027183.1:0-24770 GCA_014155875.1 Cepaea nemoralis
TTAGCTCCTCGCCTACGTCCGAATCAGGCGATGACAAGGAAAGACCCATAAACAGAGTGCAAAACTTCAGTGGGCAAACCACTGAAAGATCCCCCAATTGGACACTTTCCCCATCTCCCAACCCATCTTAAATCTCTCCAAATATCACCCCGCTATCCTATTCATCCTAGCAGAGCCAATTATCACTTCACTACTCTAACTAGTTTTCCACTAACAGTGCTAATCATCACACTCTAGTTTTAACAAGACTACTGCCTATATTAATTAGGCCTAAATATACTATATTAACTACCTTAGGCAAAGCCGCCTCATTCCTGGACGGCTGCTACACTTTGCCATAACGACACATGCTAGTTCATTTTAAACTAATCTAACACTGTAGAGCTCTCCAACAAAACACGTCAATCCTAATCCATATTCTGGTCAACACTAATTGTCCCCAAATCAGGTTTTTGGCAAACGCCTAAAATTGGTCACGTGACGTTATTCTTTATGTCCACACAGGTGTTATTTTGGGCAGATCAGCTGTCAGAGTTGTCATCACTTGTTTTGACTCCCAAAACAAGCTAGCGAGTTCCTGTATGCTCCCAACACGGGCCTCCACAACAAACCGCCAATCTTCTGTCGAGTGGTGACAATCACAGCCGTCATTTCGCTTGATGTCCGGAAACTCTCAATGACAGACGGACTGTTTTCTCCCTAGCTGGCCACTTCCGCTTGACTCTGACTGTTTATGAACTGTCAAAGTGGTGTATAGATTCATCTCACTCACCACCGAATGTTCCTATATCGCCCACCAGATGTAAACACGTGCAGCTGCAACCCCGACTGTTTTACTCTGTATTTGTTGAAACAACCTCTGGCCTCGAACATGTCGTTAATCCGAACGCCTTTTATTGTCATCACTGGTTACTCACGGTGTTTTTCGTGACAACCAGCAACACACATTCCGTGGTGCACTCCTTCGAACTAAACTTACTGACATATCAGAAGAAAGTCCCAATAGACAGCACCTTGCATTAGAGCAAAACATTCAACGCAACAGACAAATAGGAGCAATAACAGACATGCAAGGAAACACACAAACGGAGACAGTACATATACTAGAAACATTCCAACAGTACTACACTGATCTATATACAGCAGAACCCGACAACACACAAACACAAAATAGGTTCCTAAAATACACAAAAAAATTGTCAGACACAGATAAAGACACACTAGACACAGAGCTTACATTAGCAGACATAACACATGCGCTCAATCAAATGCAAAAAGACAAAGCACCAGGACCAGATGGACTCACAGTAGAATTCTACCAACACTTCTTTCCTATCCTAGGCAATTTCCTTCTAAAAGTCTACCAAGAAGCTTTTAACAAACAAGAACTCCCAAACACTTGCAATATGTCATATATAACATTCATAACTAAAGACAACACAGACAAATCACAGCTGAAAAACTATAGACCCATCTCCTTATTAAACACAGACTACAAAATTCTAGCAAAATCACTTGCAAACAAAATTAAAAACTTCATGCCATCACTCATTCACCCAGACCAACAGTGCAGTATTCAACACAGAAACATACACCAACATACACACTTCATTAGGGATTTCATTACATACACCCACCAGAAAGACTGTCAATCCTCTCTTTATCTTTAGACCAGGAGAAGGCCTTTGACAGAATCTCACACTCATACTTACACAAAACACTAGCACACTGTAACATAGGACAGTACTATAGACAGTGGATAGAAATATTGTATAAAAATCCTGAAAGTAAGGTACTGGTGAATCATTCACTCACTGGCAGTTTCAGAATCAATAGATCTGTCAGACAAGGGTGTCCACTATCACCAGTCCTATATGTACTAACACTAGAACCACTCTTAGAAGCAATTAGACAGGACACTAACATTAAAGGTACATTTATACAAGGGTCTGGAGAGCGGAAATTAATTGCTTATGCAGATGACACCGCTTTCTTCCCTACAACCAACACTTCCATAACGAACATACTTCACACCTTCAGACAGTTTGGTGAAGGAAGTGGGGCCAAAATAAACATACAGAAGTCTAAAATAATGGGTCTGGGGAAGTGGAAGAATAAAGCAGATTTCCCCCCGGATTCTAACAGTCACAGATAACATGAAGATTTATGGGATCACTTTTCCATCCAATCCCAGAAAAACACACACAGGAACATGGCAATCACTGACAAAACAAATTATAGACATACTACATAGGTTCAAATACAAGACATCAACTATTTTTGTACGAAGCACTATTGTAAACACCTTCATCTTTCCTAAAATACTATATTTAGCCACAGTGTTAGACCCCCCAAAACAAACAATCACAGACATAAACAAACACATCAGACAATTCATCTTCAAAAACACAATCCACAGTATAAAGCACAAGACTTTAATACAAGAGAAGACTAGAAGGGGGGGGGGGGGGAGGTAGCACTACAGGACCTTAACACAAAAATACAAGCATTAAGAATCAACCACATAGGACGCATCATCAATCATCCAGATCAACACTCGCTAGCATTATACTATATTGCAATTAGATTACACAGAATTAAGAAAATAGACAAAACAACACCGCACTATTACGGCACACTACCGCACTTCTACAGAACATGTATGCAAGCAATTCAAGGTAATGAACACTTAATACAACAGACAACCAAGCAGATATACAAATATTTAGTACAACAACAAGCCCCACCACTACACCTGAGAATCAAAAGAGGATACAAATATCACATGAAAGACTACAGCTGCACCTTCACTAACTTACACAACAAACATATCACATCAAAATCCAAAGAAATAACATACAGGCTAATTTATAATATGACCCCGACAACAGAGAGAGCTGCACAAACATCCAAGCAAATAGCCCCATGCAAATTATGCAGACAAAATATTCAGGAAACAGAGGACCATCTCTTCTATGAATGCCCAACAATCACAGCCACTAAGACTGCACTGCAACAATTAATAGAAACACACACAAACAAGAAAACTGACGCTTATAAAGCCATTTTCCTAAATACAATACCCACAGCCACAAAAGACAAACACACTAGACTTCTTGTTGCACTGGCGGAGTATAGAAACGTAATATGGTCGAGTAGAAACTCGGCCACCCACAATCACCAAACAATACAACCACACACACTTGCAAAGATTTTTCAACAGAAAATCGCCCAGCTATTCGCAGATTAATAAACAAGAGCCACCCCCATCAAGTTTCACACTACATAACATACATGTTCAAACACACACTCTCACAGTATATTTCTATACTCCGCATGTGTACCACTAAGCCCAATCATTGGGGAACAAAGCGCCAAATAACTGAATAAATGTCCCTTCTTTGTTACTGAGTCCCGGGGCCCAACCTAGACAGAACAATGGGACGGTGGCCTTTGTGAGTCAGTGGTCTTGTCGACCGACGGTTGACCTCGGTCGGAACAGCTCAGGTAAACTCTTTAGTGAACCTAATAAATTCCATTCTCTTTACGCTCTCTCTCTCTCTCTCTCTCTCTCTCTCTCTCTCTCTCTCTCTCTCTCTCTCTCTCTCTCTCTCTCTCTCTCTCCCCCCCCCCCCCCAAACATGAATGACTATACGCTGTATTCGCAATGTAAAAGCCTGCTTTTGTACATAATAAACGGGATATTTATGTATACGCTGTATTCGCAAATGGACAATTTAACAAATTACAATCTGTTTACGCGCTCTCTCTTTATCCCTCCCCCCTCCTCTCCCCCTCCCCAGCTCCCTCTCTCTCCCTCCCTCTTTGTTGACCGCTTTCCCGGTCCCAACCCAGCCCACCACAAGCAAATCCTGGGCACTTGCGATTAAGTCGAGGGCTGTCATTCAGCAATAATATTGAATTCACTTACAGGAAACTAAGCTTACATGAGGCTGCCTGCAGTGTAAAGCGTGGGGCGGCTTTTGCCGTTTCGACCTTGACACCAACATTTCATTTAATGTATATATTGTCGGTGTGGAAGAGAACGCGTGGTGTGTTGAAGGTTTATAAGCGTGTGAGAATGATGGGTTTAGAGTGAACGAGGGGAAGGAATCATCACCACATCATAGTCGTTGTTGTCTCCGTCATCATTATCATCACCATTATCATCACCATTACCATCAATCACGTTAGAATGGGATGACTGAAAGCGTACGTCATTATCATAACTGTATATGTATGTTTTTGTTTCATTAACGCATGTGACATAACACTAACAAACGGCAACGCTCTGTAATATACACAAACAAAGAAACACGCATTGCACATTGTAAATATACATTGCTTTGTATGAAATAAACGTTTAAAAAAATAATAATTTATTTGTGCCTATAATGGTCACTTCTCTATCTAACCGCCTAGCGTTGCGGCCGGTCGTCCGCACAGTCGTAAGAAAACAAGAGCAGCATTCACCAATTGCCAGCATCTCAAGTTACAGTGGTATCGCAGCTTTGAATGTAGTCAAGGTTTAGCAATACACCATCCATTTTTAGCCAGATCCGATCTTTCCAAACCAGTGCAGATCAACATGATATTGATCAGGCTGATAAATATATTGGTGCTGGAGCTGCAACCGTTGGTGTCGCTGGTTCAGGGGCTGGAATTGGCATCGTCTTCGGAAGTCTGGTGATAGGCTATGCTCGTAACCCTTCATTGAAGGGTCAGATTTTCTCTTTTGCCATCTTGGGATTTGCCCTGTCCGAAGCTATGGGTCTCTTTTGTCTGATGATGGCCTTCTTGCTGCTGTTTGCATTTTAACACACTAGCCACATATTTAGATAAATATATTATTTCATGTAGTTTTAACAAAGGATACCACATGTAATGGTGTGTGTAACAAAGTAACAATAATATGTTGTTCATGCTTTGAAAGAATGGTGCTTTAGGCAACAAGAGGTTTTGCGTGAATATTTCAGCTCATTTACCTGGGGAAAATCGGGTAAATTGGGAGTAATTTTATATAACTGCAGAAAAATGTGATGCAGATGAGGTAGTCTTTGTGACACAGACTAGAGACTGGTGTAGATGAGGTAGACTTTGTGACACAGACTAGAGACTGGTGTAGATGAGGTAGACTTTGTGACACAGACTAGAGACTGGTGTAGATGAGGTAGACTTTGTGACATAGACTAGAGACTGGTGTAGATGAGGTAGACTTTGTGACACAGACTAGAGACTGGTGTAGATGAGGTAGACTTTGTGACACAGACTAAAGACTGGTGTAGATGAGGTAGTCTTTGTGACACAGACTAGAGACTGGTGTAGATGAGGTAGTCTTTGTGACACAGACTAGAGACTGATGTAATGGGGCCAGAAGTCGACGCTTGCAGCGGACTGGTTGTTGTGTAGCTATTACTGCCGCCTCTTCTGTGGAAATGGTTTTTTGTATTTGTTATAAAATTCATGCAAATAAATTCAGTATCATAAGTTGAACATGAAAAAAAAAATGTAACAATAATTTTTGTGTGGCCTTTTACAAGCCAGATAAAAATGTGTTTTGATGAATTCTATAAGACAAACAATTTAACAATATTACTTTTATAATGTTATAAAAGTGTACGGAATAGTCTTCCCATGTCAACCACATCAGAAGCAAATAGCTGCGGATATTTCGGGAGATATAAATGCGGAAGTGCATAAACTTAAAAACATCACGGACAAGTGGTTACTTCTGTGCAACCCGAAAGAACCTCTGCCACATTACGTGGACATGGAGTTGGACGGGGTAGAAGACAAGCTACACCGTCTCTTCATCACAGTTCCGGGGCGCCGTACGGCGAGTACAGTCTGTGGGGAGGACTCCCACTGGAGTAATAAATGTCCGGCCAAAGTACAAACCCAGAAGGGACCTAGATTGGCACAAAAAGTCACTTCGAACTCCCAGACAGATCAACATAGTAAGGAGGATGAAGACGGTTTCCAGCTGGTCAGTCGGAAAAGGGGACGCTCAACCAAGAGCCTGTCTGACGGGGAGAGCTCGACACCTCCAGCCGCCAAACACCTGTTACCATGCTGACGCCCCTCAACAACCACGACTACCCTACACCGCCTGAAGCGCACAGGTCAAACAAAAAGAAATGTGTAAGTAATTATACTGAACAGATAACGACCAGCGCCATGACCGGAAGAGACAGTGATAATATTAACACACCACCACGACAAAGAAACCTGTCAGATTCTTCTCCATGCCTCGTTATTGACTTAGATATTTCAAGCCCGGCGAAGGAATCTACTGAATATCTCCAGAAATGATAACATGAATACAGGCAGTTTGAAACAAGAAACAAAATTATACTCAACCGTTTCTTATATTACAACAAAAAATGGCAGCGGAAATTAAAATAATGAGTATTACCATTCGAGGTATAAGATCCAAAATTAATCATCTTATACCACTCATAAACACATATAAACCTGATTTTATACTCATACAGGAAACTAACGTTAACACCGACGAACTCGCATCATATATCACAACATGCTTATGTCTAAGACACTCATGTTTTAGCCTTAGTACTCAACATATCGGATGTTGTTTTTTTTTTGCATATCCTTTACAGGACATCACTGTCAACACCAGCGTCTTTCAGCTGTATGTTGATTTCTTGGCAAGATTACGCTCAGTAGTTTGCCATTGCTTTCTGAGCGGCCGGCTCACATGCCCCGTAAGTTACCGATGCGATTCGAACCACTGCTGATTCTCACCGTCATCACGTTACTCACGAGAGTATACGAGATTACGGAGAAAAGTCGCTAACCTCTACACCAGGAAGCCGGCACATATCGGATTAGGTACAGCGATAATACAGACATCGGACAGATGGCAGATTATAGAGAAGGACAGGGACTGCCAGGGTAGGATAGCTATAGTACAGGTGAGAAATAACATATATAAATACACAATTGTCAACATACACGCACCGCCTGACTACAGAAATCAGCCGCTCTTCTACCAAACACTGGAAAATTTATTATCACGCTCATATCGGGGTCACAACATCATTTTAGGGGGTGATTTTAACTGCGTACCTTCGGCGCATGACCTTATAAATGGAGATGTAAGAATGCCAATTAGAAACACAACAGGAGAGGAGGAACATCAATTAGACACATTGCAAACAATTTTAGATATCCATGCGCTAACAGACGCATACAGGCAGATGCATCCCCATGGAATAGATACAACACACACAAACAATGCACATAAAAGAGCAGCGCGATTAGATAGAATTTATGCGCCTATAACACACTGACATATGCCTGGGTCATTGACATTAAGGTGAGTGACCCTGCTACGAGAAAAACAACCAGCCATGAGAAATAATGATGAGGGTGAGTAGAGACCCCAGGGCGGATGGGTTAGAGAGACAGTTTTAGGCTGGCGTGTAACGTTGGGGGGAGCCCAGGGAGGGGCTACACAGCAGGGTTAAAAGAGAGTGGAAAACTTTGACTAGTCAGTGGAAGCTGGGACCGACTGAGGAGTCGGTTGCTGAAGGACAGTTGAGTTTTGTGTGAAGTCAAGGGACTTCAAGACAGTTGATGTTTTAGCGCCGAGGGGATCGGTGGGCTAATACGTGGGAGCTTAGACTGACTGTGGGTCAGTTCTGTGGTAGTGTGGTTCTCCCAGTGGTGAATGCAGGCCTAGAACCAAGTGGGGGTTGGATAGTTAATGGAGGCCTGAACCCAGAGTGGGTTAAATAGTTAGTAGAGGCTAGACCCAGTGTGTGGGTGTATTGTGTGAGGTCCAGCGGTGAATAGGAGTTGGATTACCTATCTTGTGAATGTGAGATTCAGCAGGCCGTGAGAAGACAGTGATGTGTGCTGGTTGAATTGTGAGGAGGATATTTATATTTTATGGATTATATTGTTTCTGGATATAGAGTTGTGTTCCGTTTGTCCATGTTCTTTCTGCAATAAAGGATTATGCCAACTTAATCTTGTTTAATAACTGATGGAGGTGTATTACTGGGGTGAGTTATATTGTGAGACAGTTAAATAGTTCAATTGACACATCAGGAGTATCGTTACCTAGACCACGACCATATCACGAACTTATCATAAAGAACATCGTGTTATTAACTGTGGGCTCTGCGGTCAAGCACGACGGGGATATATTGTATTATCTGGGTGGCTCTCCGGTTAACAACAACAAAACCCATTGCATTATAGAGATTGGTGTCATTCTGTTATCTGTGAACTCGTCGATTAGTGAGGATACTAAGATCAGAGACGTTATTTAGAGACCCAATTACAACAACAATTATGGCACAAAAAATAAACACCATTTTCAGTGGACGGTCAATGTCAAAAGTGTCCGGGAAGTAAGACAGAGTTCAGTAGAAACCAGATAAAAATAACATTTCTCACTCAGAGAGAGAGAGAGAGAGAGAGAGAGAGAGAGAGAGAGAGAGAGAGAGAGAGAGAGAGAGAGAGAGAGAGAGAGAAGGGGGGGGGCGGACAGCGAGAAGGTCATTACAGGTAAATTTGATAGCAAGATAGTTCACCAAAGGACACCACGTTGAGAAGACACAGCACAGATGAAATGTCGCGTGGACAGTGAGTTGTTAGCGACAAGAAGAGGTCAGTCCTAGGTGTGTGTGTGTGTTTCAGGACAGGAGTTAAGACAGTGAGCAATTTCGATGCGAAGTCCTGTGCGTGGTGGGACATTTTGTGTGTGAGCGAAGGCAAGCGCACTGTGTGGTCGCAAGGCGACGATAAACTCTCTCGGGAATGGGAGAGTTACATGGATACACAAAATTGACATTTGCTGATTCACCTGGAGGGGTGACAGAAGGGGGGAGTAACAATACCCCTACCGCAGCCAGATTTGGGGCGGGTTAATGATGGAAAGTGTGATTTTCCACGAAATTAAAAAGAGCAGCCGTGTTGGGGCTGAGAAGGTTGTATGAAAAGTGTTTGTGTATGACGGAAAAGTGCCCAGTTATTTTACTGAAAGAGTCAGTATGGATTATTGTGATAAAGATTACTGAAGTTGACCTGCGGGTCAAGGCTGGGGACAGTGGAAAGTTACTGAGATTTTCCATAGTGGAACTGGATAAACAAGTTGTTTTGAAGGAAACCAGACTTTATGTTCGTCTTTGTGAATCCCGTTGTGTTATCATTATTCTGTCAGTAGCAAACATTATTTTTAACGATAGATAAGGTATCATCACCGCACGCAGGGTTGCATACAGTTGCCAAAAAGAACTGACTGTACAGGGTTAAAGCGTTGGACATTCACTGTCATTTTTTGGATTATTACTTTGTTGTCATCACGTCCAGGGATAGTAACAACATATCGAAAGAACACTTTGGATAATTACTATCATCTTCAGCTTTGTCGACAGTTGGAACTTGTGATTACCACGTGAAATTCAGTAACCAATCAACGAATCAATATGTCGTTTGGAATTTAGCGTCGTAGACATTTCGGAATTTAACCAACATAAACATGTCCAGCATATTGTGGGAAACTATTAAAGATTATTAAATAATAACTTTTGGCGACGGATTAATAGGCACCTATTTGTCCACCAACCATCTGGACATTTTGTTTGCTCTCATCGTTTAACTGTCGTTATCGTTTGTGGACTTATATATATATATATATATATATATATATATATATATATACTATATATATATATATATGGATATGTTATTACATGTAGTTGTTGGATAGGCACTTTTTTCAATCTCTATCTAAATCAGGATAGGCGTGGCAAAACGTGGTTTCTTCTGGTGCTTACGATATTTTTGTAAGGAAAACGCTAATGAGTTAGCGTGTCGTGCAGTGGCATTGGAGTCCTAACCAATATCTAGAGCCGAGTTGTCTGACGTCAGATTTGTGTATATTTTGATGCTATAAATTATAATTTTTTCTCTTTCTTTTCATAATATTTGCATATGATATTTGCTGTGTTGTGTTCGGATATATGCTATTATTGTGATCTTTCGTCGTATCTACTGTCTAGTGGTCTTCGTCGTCTTACACAAGCTTGTAGATGTTACTGTGGGTTATTTCTTTGTGATCATCGTCTCCGTGTACTCAGCGTGTGCGTCTAGCGTTTTATAGCAAAACTTAGTGTGGATCATCCATTCGTTTGTATATGTATTTATATGTATGTTTACCAATATTTCCAGAAATTTTATACAACTATTTGTTATAGATATATGCGAGGGAGTATAGGTGATATTTCCCTTCACTACCTAGTGCTTATAGAGTGACTAGGTGAGTACAGAGTGATATTTTAGCACTACAAATTTACTACACAGGGTGTGGTAGTGTATTTAGGGAAGGCACACAAAGACTAGTAGCAGAGTCTTTACATTTATAATTGGCTGACAGACAGTAACGTGTCCACAAGTACAAGATGCCTACTTTAATGGACTATATTGAAGCAGGTGAACGAATAGGCCTGAAAGGAAAAGAGTTACAGGAGTTTGTAGAAGCAAAATTGAAAGAAGTTCAACACTGGGAAAGAGAGGAGAGGCATAATGAAGGTTAGGCAAAGCGTCTACAGGAAGAAAAGTTAGCTGAGAGAGAACAAAGACAGGCTGAAATGGAAAATAAGCGTCCACGGGAAGAGAGAGAGAGAGACACAAATGAAAATAGAAATTGAGAAGGAAAAGCTCAAGAGGGAAACTGAAATTGAGTTGAAAAAATTAGAACTATCTTCGAAGCGTCAAAGTGAGGAAAGCAGAAGACCTTCGCAGTCGTCACAGAGATTAAAACTACCATATTTTACAGACCGGGACCATCTTGAATCTTATCTGGGAAGATTCGAAGCATCAGCGAAAGTGTTAGGTATTCCAGAGGGAGAGTATGCGATGCGACTTGGCGAGTTTCTTACGGGTAAGGCCCTAGATACAATGTTTAATTTACCTGTGGAAGAAAGAAATAATTACACTATTTTGCAGCAACGTTTGCTTACGAAGTTCCAACTTACTGAGCATGGATATAGAACAAAGTGTAGACAATTAGTGCCAGAGACAAATCAAGATTTCACAGATTTTGTTAATACAGTAAAGAACACATTTAATAAATGGATGGAGCTTGCAGAAGTAGGAAAAGATTTTAATAAATTAGTGGATTTAATGTTAAGAGACAAGGTAGTATCTGCATGCAATACAAATTTAGTAGCTTTCTTTGAGGAACGTAAGCCAAATGACATAGACACAATGTCACAGTTAGGGCAAAACTACATGACTGCATATCCAAACAGTTCTATTGGTAGAGAAATAAGTGAGGAAATAGTCTGTGCAGCATACACTAAACAGGAGAAGAATCCAGTTATTAGACCAAGATCGAAAAGTGTGGATTCAGCACAGAAGTATGAACAACAAGAATCTCAAGATAATGGTTTCCGTGGCAAACATTTTGGTAGAGCAGGACGGTACCCATACAAAAGGGGGAATTTCCAGAGACGTCCAAATAGTTATGACGGATGTTGGAATTGTGGGAGCTGGAGACACAAGGCAGCACAGTGTGATGCACAACCATCTAGTGAGCCAACAAGTAACGCAAGGAAGGAGATCATTTGTTTCAAATGTGGAAAGAAGGGGCATGTCAGCTATCATTGTACGATGCGGGAAACGGAGCATTCTAATGCAGCACAAGTGATTGAGACTATCAGCAATGAAGGTTGTAGTGGGTGCAAGCCTCTTTTTGAAAAAGACGGTCAGCCAGTCGTAGTGTGTGGTCATACAGTGAAAGCAGGATCAGCAGTGCATGAAGGAGGAAGTCTGAAGCTGCATCAGGGATTCGTCAATGATAGACCAGCGTTTACAATTAGGGATTCCGGATGTACGTCTATCGGAGTGAGGAAAAGTTTTGTGAACCCCTCGGTGTACACAGGTGAAAAGATTAGATGCATTACATTCAACGGGACAGTAGAATTCTACCCATTAGACGTGATAGCAGTAAAAACACCATATATCACAGGAAGAGTGGTAGCGTGAGTTCTAGACTCACCAGTGGCAGATTTGATTATCCGAAACGTGCCAGGAGTTAAAGATTGTACAGAAGAAGAAGTAGTTTATTGGGACCAGAAACATAGTGTAAGTAGTAGCGAGGTAGGTACCAAAAGAAAGCCTAAATTAGGGAGTATAGCTGAACAAGAAGAGGCACATGAAGTAGACACCGGAACTCAGAGCAAGGATAGTACAGCTGAGCAGGTGAGAATTGATCTCAAACATAGTGGGAGTGACTCCCACAGACAAGATGATACTACTGACAAATGTTTCCAAAGGTGTGGTAAAGTGAGACATAGGCAATCAAAGACGGGTAGATGGTGCTTTGGAAGGAAGAATAATGTTCTCACTCACAGGTCTCAGATGGCGGAACTGCATGTGGGCAAGGAGTAGTACCCTTAGCACGTAGTGACCGAGATCCTAGATCAGCTCAGGATAGTGCATGTGCAGGGCACACAGGTATAAGGCGTATGCAGCAGAGAGCAAGGTGCCAGGGATATGGGCCAAGATTGAATAAAGAGTTCAGACTAAACAGAGACTCCAGTGTAACGGTGCAATATGCAGATAGGATAGTTGAGTCAGATCAAAAGAGGGTTCGCGACATCACTGACCAAGGATTAGGGATAGCATACAGATGTTGTAAATATATGGGCACCATGAGGAATGGGTACAAGAAAGGTGGATACATCATCGACAGAAATAGATGGAGGTTTGATGCAAGAAAAGAACCACCTGATACAGGGTCGGTACACAAATAGATTGTGTCTTCTTGAGGACGTTAATAGACTTGCAAGTACACAGATATTATGTTCCCTATGATATGTTTATTATTATTATGTGAGATACTAGTCATGTATTGATGTGTGGGGAATATGGGAGTGTACTATGAGCATTTGATGTATTATTTAGTGTGGTACCTAAAGTGAGGTGGAATCATATGTCTGGGTCACATATTTGATAAGTATTAGTCTCCCAACATTTGAAAACGATGTTTTCTTTTAAGGGCGGGGATAATGACATATGCCTGGGTCATTGACATTGAGGTGAGTGACCCCAGTAGCGAGACTACGAGAAAAACAACCAGCCATGAAAAATAATGGGGCGGGTGTGAGTGGAGACCCCCAGGGTGGATGGGGGAAGGACAGTTTAGTTTTGTGTGAAGTCAAGGGACTTCAGGACAGTTGATGTTTTGGCGCCGACCGGATCGGTTGTCGAGGACGTGGGAGTTTAGACTGACTGTGGGTCAGTTCTTGTGTTGTGTTGTTCTCCCAGTTGTGAATGCAGGCCTAAAACCCAGTGGGGTTTGGATAGTTAATGGAGGCCTGAACCCAGAGTGGGTTTTATAGCTAGCGGAGACTAGACCCAGTGTGTGGGTTGTGATGTGTGAGGTCCAGCTGGGGATAGTAGCTGGATTAACTGTCTTATGGATTTGAGATGAAGCAGGCCGTGAGAAGATAGTGATGTGTCCGTGTTACATTGTGAGGAGGACCTATATATATTCTGTGGATTATAGTGGTTTCTGGATATATAAATATGTTCCGTGGGTCTGTGTTATTTCTGTAATAAAGGATTATGTGCGCCAATATCGATCTTGTTTACTGACTGATGAATGTGCACTGCGGGAGTGAGTTATATTGTAAGACAGTTAGATAGCTCAATTGACCCACCAGGAGTATCGTTACATAGACAACGACCATATCACGCACTTATCATAAAGAACATCGTGATACTTGTCATATGGATAATAACAATTTATTGTGAATATATATTGTAGTCCACCAATACTTGCCGCGAAAGTTGACAATGCACTACTGTAACAATGCGTGAGGAACCAGCGAAAGTAACAATGCGTGTTGCAGGTGTGAGGTCAGAGTAAGACAGAGGTGAGGCCAGGGAAATTAATTAAGAAGTCCCAAGTGAATGGAGGAGTCCCAAGCAATGGGTTAAATAGCACGTATGTGTCAAGGGTAAATTTCCAGTGAGGGGCAGAAGTGTGTTGGGAGGCGGAGAAAACAAAGGGAAACCCAAAAGGTCTGTTTATGGGAAATTGTAATTGGGCGCAAAGGTGAAATAGTTTCATGGGTGGTCTCGAGGAAGCTGACTAACAAGAGAAGTTTGGACAAGTGGAGGGCAGTTAAGTTTTGGGCTAAGTTAGGAAAACTTAGCCAGGCATTCAGGGAGGGCAGGTTAGAGAAAAACTTGGCCCCAACGATGGACTCCGTAGAGTTGATTTCGGACACAGGGAAGAGCCCGGCGCGACAAGCTATATCACAAGGCCAGTAGAAGGTAGTATTGTATATTTGCCTGTGTTATGTTTTTCCTTAGAATGATATATATTCATCACGTATAATCATCAATAACAAAACTACTATGGATATTCGAAACAGGTGTTATCAAGTGCTTAATAGCTGTTCATAAGTATTCCTGCAGACTATTCTACAGACATACCCCTGGACATAATCGTAGCTATTCTACATGTCAGCAGCATTGCTACAACTACATCACACTAAGAAAGGAAAGTCACTAAGTCCAGACAACATTACATTGGAGGAAGTTGAGTTCTAGGTGATAGTAGAATCGAAATATTGACAAAATTCTTATATAACATCCCAGGCAGGTGGACCGGATTTACAAGAGCAGCTTCACCGAGTCTTTACAAACATATGGGTGAACGAGACCATGCCACAAGATTTCAAAGACGCGTCGATAGTCCACCTTTACAAACGTAACAGAAACAGCCAATCCTGTGACAGCCACCGAGGCATCTCCTTGCTCTCAATTGCAGGGAAGATACTCACCAGAATTCTTCTCATTCGCCTCACAACCTATCTCGATCAATGTCTTCTTCCTGAGAGTCAGTGTCGCTTCAGGAAACAGCGAGGAACTGTTGACATGATTTTCGCTGCAAAGCAGTTGAAAGAGAAATGTTAGGAACAGAAGTCTGAAATGTTCTCCACTTTCATTGATCTTACCAAAGCTTTTGATACAGTCAGCAGAGAAAGACTGTGGAAGATTATGGCGAAATATGGCTGTCCACGAAAGTTTGTCGAAATAATGCGATTATTTCAGGATAGTACGCAGGCAAGAGTACAGGAAAATGGTGAAATGTCTGAGCTCTTTCCTGTCACCAATTGAGTGAAACAAGGATGTGTCCTGGCACCAACACTGTTCACCCTCATGTCTTCATCTATGCTGACGAATGCCTTCGACGACGACGACATTGGAATAGACATCAACTACCGTATGGATGGAAAGTTGCTCAATTTTAGAAGGCTGAAAACTAAAACCAAAACTATCAGCTACACTGTCAGAGAGCTCCTGTTTGCTGATGATTGCGCTCTATAGCCAACTAAGAGGCAGACATGCAACACAATGTTTCAGCTTTCTCACATGCCTGTGCCAACTTTGAGCTCAATATCAACTTGGAGAAGACTGTAGTTATGTATATCAAAGTGAATACTTATAATCTAAGTGTTGTGGACAAATTATCCTATCTTGGCAGCACTGTGTCACAAGATGCCATAATTGATGACGAAGTGAATGCAAGAATCTCAAAGGCCAGCGTGGCCTTTGGCAGACTGTCCAAGAATATGTGAGACAGAAACGGAATAAGCCTGCAAACAAAAACTGAAAGTTTACAAAGCTACATGCTTGTGATACCTGGACTGTTTATCAGTGACACGCCAGAAAATAAAACAACTTCCACACAGTATGCCTTAGGAAGCTAATGAAGATGAAATGGCAAGGCAAGAACTGAAGACTTAGAACGAGCGCCCATGCCTAGTATCCACACTCTACTAATGAAGAATCAGATTCGCTTGGCTGGTCACTTGACTCGCATGCCAGATCACAGGCTCCCTAAACGAATTCTTTTTTTACGGCGAGCTGCGTTGTGGTAAATGCTCGCAATGCAGACAGAGGAAACGTTTTAAAGACACTCTGAAGATCTCGCTCAAAGCTTTTGGAATTCATCACGACATTTGGGAGACTACTGCCAAAGACCGAAATTCGTAGCGTACATCATTATCATCCTTCTTCTTCTTCTTCTTCTTCTTCTTCTTCTTCTTCTTCTTCTTCTTCTTCTTCTTCTTCTTCTTCTTCTTCTTCTTCTTCTTCTTCGTTCTTCTTCTTCTTCCTCTTCTTCTTCTTCTTCTTCTTCTTCTTCTTCTTCTTCTTCTTCTTCTTCTTCTTCTTCTTCTTCTTCTTCTTCTTCTTCTTCTTCTTCTTCTTCTTCTTCCTCTTCCTCTTCCTCTTCTTCTTCTTCTTCGTCTTCTTCTTCTTCTTCTTCTTCTATTTTTTTTTTCGTTCGCCTGAAAAAAATGTCTGTAACTGCAATGTTGTCTCTTGTATGAATGTAACTGTCTTTGTTAGTTCATCTAGCGGTCCACAGAGTTTATCTTCGACTGTCGTCTCTCTAGGCCAGAAGGTTTGCCTAGACATGTTGTAATTTGGGCAATCTTGGAGTATGTGCTCTGCTGTCTGCGACGCCAATCCACTTGTGCACATGGCTGATTCACCAAACTTGAATTTTGAAAACATTTGGTTGCATAATCTATTGTGTCGTGTTCTGAGGTGTAGAATTATGACTGGTTCTGGTCTGTAGGTTCCGTCTCTGCTGTCATTGGTTCATGTATACCATTCATATCCTCACAGTCATTCATATCATACATTCCACTGCAGTATTCCTGCCATCTTTCTAGAATTTGTCTAGATTCTGTTAAGGTATTTCCCAACTTCCCAACTTGTCACAGATAACATTTAATTGAGGTTGAACATTTCTTGTCAATAACTTCATTTATTTGAACATTTTGTAATCTCTTCCATTCTTATGATATTGCTCTATTTTAATACAACAATCTTGTATATATTGGTTTGTGTCCTTTCTTGTGTTCTTTCTTATTTCTCGTGTGAAAGATCTATACTTCATCCTACTGTTATCGGTTTCTCCTTTATTTCTCTGTTCCCTTCGTTGTTTTATTAATTCTAAAGTGCATGGTGTAATCCATGGCTTATGTTGCTTAGTCCTGGTCGGAATTAAATCTTTGGTTGCTGTTATCCAGATATCTCTAGCGTGTACTGCCAGTTCATCAAGTGTCATTTCCTCTTGTATAGACATCAAGATCCCAAAACGATTCCTCACTTCTACGTTGTATGCATCTGGTATTTTTGTGAGATCAAAACAAAGTGGCCTTGGTCCTCGGATAAGCTTTTTGAGTTTTAATTTCAGATCTGCTTCTAATAACTGATGATCTGTAACACAGTCTGCACTTCGTGGGGTTTTGGTGGATGTTATGCCTGATCTCCATCTTCTTTTATTAAAATACTAGCTGACCCGGCCCGGCTTCGCCCAGACCCTGGTGGGGAGCATCTCATTTAATTCATATAAGTAGTCATATAAGTTCTCGTTCCCGTTACCGACTATCTGTCTGTCTGTCTGTCTATCTGTCTGTCTGTCTGTCTGACCCGGCCCGTCTTCGCCCAGACCCTGATGGGGAGAATCTCATTTAATTCATATAAGTAGTCATATAAGTTCCCGTTCCGACTATCTATCTGTCTGTCTGTCTGACCCGGCCCGGCATCGCCCAACTCCTGGTGGGGAGAATCTCATTTAATTCATATAAGTAGTCATATAAGTTCCCGTTCCCGACTGTCTGTCTGTCTGTCTGTCTGTCTGTCTGTCTGTCTGTCTGTCTGTCTGTCTGTCTGTCTGTCTGTCTATCTATCTATCTGTCTGTCTGTCTGACCCGGCCCAGCCCATGGTGGAGAGCATCTCATTTAAATTATATAAGTAGTCATATAAGATCCCGTTCCCGACTATCTGTCTGACTGTCTGTCTGTCTTGGGTAAATGGAGGAGGGAGGAGGAAGAGGGAGGTGGAGGAGGGAAGAGGAGGGAGGAGGAGGGAGGAGACAGGAGGAGTAGGGAGGAATAGGAGGGAGGAGGAGGGATTAGGAGGAGGAGGGAGGAGTAGTGTGGAGGAGGAGGCGAGGAGGAGGGAGAAGGAGAACGCAGGAGGAGAAGGGAGCAGGAGGAGGAGAGGGAGGAGGAGGGAGGAGGAGGAGAGAGTAGGAGGAGGGAGGAGGCGGAGGGAGAAGGAAGAGGGAGGAGGAAGAGGGAGAAGGAGGAGGGAGAAGGAGGGGGAGGAGGGGAGGAGGAGGAGGGAGGAGGAGGAATGTGAAGGGAGGAGGAGGGAGGAGGTAGAGGGAGGAGGTAGAGGGAGGAGGAGGAGGGAGGCGGAGAGAGGAGGAGGAGGGAGGAAGAGGGAGGAGGAGGAATGTGAAGGGAGGAGGAGGGAGGAGGTAGACGGAGGAGGAGGGAGGAGGAGGTAGAGGGAGGAGGAGGAGGCGGAGAGGGAGGAGGGGGAGGAGGGAGGAGGAGGAGGGAGGAAGAAGGAGGAGGAGGGAGGAGGAGTGATGAGGAGGAGGGAGGAGGAGAGAGGAGGAGGAGGGAGGAGGAGGAGGGAGGAGGAGGAAGAGGGAGGAGGAGGAATGTGAAGGGAGGAGGAGGGAGGAGGTAGAGGGAGGAGGAGGGAGGAGGAGGAGTGAGGAGGAGGAGAGGGAGGAGGAGGAAGGAGGAGGGGGAGGAGGGAGGAAGAAGGAGGAGGAGGGAGAAGGAGGGATGAGGAGGAGGAGGGAGGAGGAGGAAGAGGAGGAGGAGGAATGTGAAGGGAGGAGGAGGTAGAGTGAGGAGGAGGAGGGAGGAGGAGAAGGGAGGAGGAGGGATGAGGAGGAAGAAGAGGGAGGAGGAGGAATGTGAAGGGAGGAGGAGGAGGAGGTAGAGGGAGGAGGAGGAGGAGTGAGGAGGAGGAGAGGGAGGAGGAGGAAGGAGGAGGGGAGGAGGGAGGAGGAGGGAGGAAGAAGGAGGAGGAGGGAGAAGGAGGGATGAGGAGGAGGAGGGAGGAGGAGGAAGAGGGAGGAGGAGGAATGTGAAGGGAGGAGGAGGGATAGGGAGGAGGGGAAGAGGAAGAGGGTAGGAGGAAGAGTGGAGAGGAGGAGGGAGGATGTAGAGGGAGGAGGAGGGAGGAAAGGGAGGAGGAGGAGGAGAGAGGAGGAGAGGGAGGAGGTAGGAGGAGGAGGAAGAGGGAGGAGGAGGGAGGAGAAGGAAGGAGGAGGAAGAAGGAGGAGGAAGAGGGAGGAGGAGGATGGAGGAGGGAGAGGGAGGAAGAGGGAGGAGGAGGAAGGAGGAAGAGGGAGGAGGAGGTATGGAGGAGGGAGAGGGAGGAGGGGAAGAGGAAGAGGGTAGGAGGAGGAGGAGGGAGAGGAGGAGAAGGAGGAGGAGGAGAAGGAGGAGGAGCGAGGAGGAGGGGTTAGGAGGAGGGAGGAGGCAGAGGGAGAAGAAGGAAGGAGGAGAGGAAGGAGGGAGAGGAAGGAGGGAGAATGAGGAGGGGAGGAAGGAAAGGGAGGTGGAAGAGGAGGAGGAGGAGGAAGGAAAGAGGTAGGGGGAGGAGGAGGTAGAGGGAGGAGGAGGAGGAAGGAAAGGGAGGAGGAAGAGGAGGAGAAGGAGGAGGGTGGAGGGAGGAGGAGGAGGTAGAGGGAGGAGGAGGGAGGAGGTAGGAGGAGGAGGAAGAGGGAAGAGGGAGAAGAAGGGAGAAGGAGGAGTGAGGATGATGAGGGAGAAGGAGGCAGGAGGAGGAGGAGGGAGGCAGGAGGAGGAGGAGGATAGGAGGGAGAGGGAGGAGGAGGGAAGATGAGGGAGGAGGGGGAGGAGGCGGAGGAGTAGTAGGAGGGAGGAGGATGGAGGAGGAGGGGAGAGGAAGAGGGAGAAGGAAGAGGGAGAAGGAGGAGGGAGTCGGGAGAGGGATGAGAGGGAGGAAGAAGAGGAGGAGGGTGGAGGGAGGAGGTAGAGGGAGGAGGAGGGAGGAGAAGAGAGGAGGAGAGAGTTCGCCATTCCGAATTCATACTCGTCTAGTTCTTCCCTTCTACACGACTGTAGATAACTTCCTTACACATAAAAAGATGAATTGTTATTGATATTGCCGTGGCATGGAGGAATATCAGCAGCAGAGTTGATCCAAAAACCAAAGACTGAGATCTACGGAGAGCCATGAAACGCCTACGCCAGCCGGCACGGCACTTGATGATGATGATTGCCGTGTGACGATTCTGTGTAGTCACGTCATTTTCTTCCCTTTCCCTAGCGTTTTGGTTCGGGGATTCTTTCATCATCATCATCATATATTTACGTACGTATTTTGGGAGGGGGAGGAGGGAGGAGGAGGAAGAAGAAAAAAAAACTATGACAGTTGACAGCTTCTGGAATGAAAGGAAGGCGTGTAGAAAATTTCATCTCAATCGGATGGGGCCGTTCGCGAACAAATAAAGGACATACATATTTACATACATACATATTACCATACATATATACATACACTTTGTTTTATAGATATAGATAATCTATATTTTTTGGTAAGACTCTTCGGGGACTTCCATGTGAAGAGTCTTCTTGGGTGTTGTTTAAAAAGCGTGTTAGCTATCATTAACTCATTTTCTGTGGAAAATTCAATTAATTTGTCACCTGCATTTTTTCTATTTCCCAATCCAAATTTTCCTAAAACGTGTCTCTGATGTTCAGCTCTTCCTGTAGCAAAGCTGCATTACTTTGTGTTATTTCACATTGTTTCGAATACAAAGAGCATCGCACAATACGTCTTATCGGCTATATGACAAAGCTGATACTGAGAATAATTATGAAAACAATAAGAAATAAAATTTAACCAGAAAGGCCACAATCAAACGTTTAGAGTAGTTAAGACCTTGTACAGGTCTCTCAAAAATTATTTTACGTTACACAATGTATATATACAATTAGTGGTGATATGGATTAAAATTTTTAATGTAATATCAAGACAAAATAAGAAAGTGGATAATAAAATGTTGGTAATATAAAATAAAACCAATACTTTTACATAAGTTTCAAAAGCTACTTAAAATATTATATACGTTTTATACTGAACGCTGCTTTCTAAATTTTATTTTATAAACTTAAACATATTTTAATAAAGTTTCTATTTTTATAAATCACAGACTTTATTTACGTTACTGTGAGTAGTAATTTCCCTTGAAATAACTGTTTATAGTTATGTCCCTTTCACAAATTCCACTTTATTGTGGTCTGTCTACAAACCTATTTAGAGAGAATTGTTCATAAAAGTGGTGATTAATCAACGCATTGCTAGCCTGTTGTTATAATAATTTATATATGCTGTAAGAGACCAAAGAAGTAAATATGAGAAGTAAAATGTTATGATTCCTTGTCATATGCATGACATAATTTATGTTTATTATGGCTTAATTACGTATGTGCATATGTACGAGTATTATATGTGCAGAAGCATTATATAATACATATGTAATATGACTTAATTTATATTTATTATTAATTGCATACTTTATCGTAAATACATATTGTGGTCTGAGTATAGGACTGAGAATGCCCTCTCATGAACCTCGTCGGATTTTGCGCTTGCCATTTTATTTTCTCACACAATTACATAAATAAACACACATAGTATTATTTGGCGCTCACAGAAGTGAGAAGAAGGAAGTAGAGACAAGAAGACACAATAGACAACATAAAATTTGAAAGCTATAGTTACCGACCGGGATCGAACCTGTCGCCTCCAAATGACGACGGCGCCTCGCTGCAGGAACAAGTGTACTTCGACGCACGACCAACTAGACACTCCAAAAAAAGAGTCTTCATTGGTCGTGTCTATCATACACATGAACCTAACATCTATGGAATACGGACAGAATTCGTATCAAACCATTAAGATAGCACCATAGGTCTCATAATTTATATTAAACCAGCTTAGGTCAAATAACAAACACACAAACACGTCGGACCGTAATGCTGCTGTCGAGTATATATGAACCTCTTGTAAATCTTCTTGTCTCTACTTCCTACTTCTCACTTCTGTGAGCGCCATATAATACTATGTGTGTTTATTTATGTAATTGTCTTAGTGGCCTCAACGGTTCCCCCCATTTATTTTCTTATACCCATTCTTCGGTGGAAGACTTGCTGGTAAGTAGGCATTTTGACCTTCAATATGACATTAATTTTAATTTTTGTTTTACATTCATGGCATGGTGTAATTAGCCATACATTTTTTGTTGTAGAGTGGTGTTTGTCCATCAAGAATGATAATGACCATTCATTTCATGCAGTGGGATTGAAAGTTTGGAGCCGTTAGTTCTGGGATGGCTGGTAAGGCCTGTTTTGGCTTGAAATTATCTTTGACAATGTGGGCAAAGAATGCTTGACGTTCCTGGGGGAGGATCTCCAACGGTGGCTTTTTGTCCAGCCTTCTTTTCACAGCTCTCGTTGCAGTCCTGCTTGCTTCATAAGTGAAAACGCTCTTGCGTAATGATGTTCGCCACGAAATTCAATCTTTGGCAGCAGCCTCCCAAGTGTCGTGGTGAATTCCACAAGCTTTTAGTGAGATCTTCAGAGTGTCTTTAAAGCGTTTCCTCTAAACAGCCTTGGGCGTTGTAATCACTCGCTCTCGTGCATACTAACATCTTTCAATAGAAATTATTTCACACTCCAAGTATTCTCATTCACACATAGTTTATCACTGCCGTGGGACTGTTTATCGCCTGAATTGAACTACCCTAAACTGTCATGAGCCCATTAACATTCTGAAGGTTGACAGTGCGTTATTTGTTTCATTTCCCGTATCTTCCACAATTTTAGTGCCTGGTAATTGAACATTTACACCGGAAGATCTGTCTTTCCAAAATATAGAAACGAAGAAGCAAATATCTCAAATTTGAGCAAAAATTGTTAAAATGTTAATTTTCTGATTTTACAAATGACAACGCTAACTATTTCTCGACCTCGTCGATTTACATCATATTATCGTTTTAAACAATTTTAGATGATAGTTATTCTGATTTAAATGACTTTGTGAACGATTCTGAAACTGATAGCACGTCCAGTAATGTGATTATTCAGTTAAATTATTTAGCCGGTGATCATAATGGAAAACAAAACTAACAGTGATAGTTCGTCATCATATGATGGCATATGTCAAATTATGCTTGCTCTAATGGGCCACACTTGTGTCCCTGAGTTTGCTTTGCCTATCACAAATAAGCGGAGCAGTATTTAAATAATTATAGGTAAATATTAAAATGTGTATATATTGGTTCTCATTTTAATGAGTACAAGTCTGTCTCGTCTTTTCTTGACTTTTTCAATTTTGTGTGAAAATTACTTGCACAAAATAGGAACTTATATTTGTGTATTGATGGTGTTAAGGAGCAATTCTTGTGATAATGGATTGGTGAACAAAAGTGATGTGTTTATCATTATTCATCAAAGAGGGAGAAGTGGTGCCTTAGTAAGTGGGCATGTTTAATAATTGTCACTCTTTCTTATATTGTTTTGTTTAAAAAATGTAACATTATTATTATTATATTTCTAATCTCTTCCTAAAGCATCGATACTGACGTGTTCCTTGTGCAATCTCCTTTAATTTGACTTATAATACAATATATGTGCTACTAGTGTAACAATTTTTGCATCATTACTGTGACACACCCATACTTCGCATTTTCCGCCATCAATTTTTGTTTGGTCCAAACCCAATTTTTGTTTCGTCCAAACTGTACATTTTCTTGCTCGAGATAAATCTTCTGTTTTTTTTTGTTTTTTGTTTTGATCTTTTTTATGTATGTGATTGTCTGTTTTTGGAGGGTTTAATACTGTCACTAAGTATATTATTTTTGGATATGATGTATGCATTAGCTATTGTGCTTCTACAAAATAGTGTTGTAAATACACATTATAAACATGCTACAATGGTTAGTTAGTTAGTTAGTCACAGTTCCAACTTCACGGCAACGGGTCGTCCCCATATAGCTCCGTTCCTGTGCCAGTGAATATCACACAAAATGCTCCTCGATGCCCTATGTGAACAATGGAATAGACAGGAGTGTCGGCAAGCCAACAGCAGCGCAGGTACACTGTGCATAATGCCGCCGCCAGAATGCCAACACAAACGTCCTCCACGAAAAATACAGTTCATCGTCGATGGAAACGGCCTTCACCAGAAAGACTTCATTGACCCGGGTTTTATCCCATATGGCTCGGTCTCTTTCCGCAGGGCGACCCACCGAAAGCGCCGCACAAAGCACGAACTCCGTAGCTACAGCGACGACTCCCAGGAGCCTCCTGAAAAAAGTACTCGTGAACCGAAAAGGCAAATCAATCAATCCAGAAACAGCCGGCCGCCATCGTTCCGAACACGCAGTTCACGCTAAAAACAACCGCGGACCGATGCAAAAGCATTCCACGCGAAATTCACAGCTCACAGTGTCGCGCCACGGACTCACTCAGTAGCAGGGCGACGGAACCATAGCCTCCTTAGTCGCCTCTTACGACGTGCATGGCAACAGTGTTACTATTCTTTGCTTCCCCGTATGGGCCCCGGCAATACACGGGCTACAATGGTATAAATACAAATTGTTTGTTGTTGCGTATCCCTTACGGGACGCTGCAGTCAACACCAGCATTTTTCAGCTGCTGTTGATGTACTAGGCAAATGTTACGTTCAGTAGTTTGCCATTGCTTTCTGAACGACCGGCTCCCATACCAGCACGTTATAACACAACGCGACATGGTCTGCTGCACAAATCGGTCGCAGCTGAGCTTCGAACGCCTGGTACCCGGCTCACGAACCGCGTTCGCAAGCCTTTAGCCACGGAGCCGGCATATATACAAAACAGCAA